>CM022302.1:65017086-65034861 GCA_011799875.1 Thinopyrum elongatum | reverse complement strand
TAATGTTTTGAACAAAATATACTTTGATAATTTTAGTTGCATAAATTTTAAATAATTTTAGTTTCAAAAATACTAGAGGTTTATAAAAGCTTTTTAGTTGATTCTTTTTGCTACTGAAGAATATTATAGTTTTGTTTTAGTTGATCATAACAGATTATATTAATTGATTTTTTTTGTTTATTCTTTTTTTGCTATTAGAGTTTTATAAAAGTTTTCTAGTTCATTCTTTTTGCTATTAGTTCATTCTTTGAGCTAAATGACCCTGAAATTGAAAAGCACTACAAATGAACTCTCAAAAGGTTGAAAGTTGGCATGGTATCATCATTTCACCCACATAGCATGTGCTAAAAAGTTGAGAGGGTTACGGAAAAAACTGGATGCACTTCGTGTACAAAATGGACAATCTCTTTCGAAGTATCAGGGTTTCGGACGAAAACTCATCTGTTACAAAAGCGATTTCATTTTTTTGAACTTATTTGAACTCCAGACTTTTTGTGTGTTCAAAGCAACATCATAATTTTTCAACCCTTTCTGACTTCATTTGGTATTTTTCATTCATTTACTGATTTTTTTGAGCTAAATGAACCTGAAATTGGAAAGCACTACAAATGATTCAGGTCATTTAGCTAAAAAAATCAGTAAATGCAATGAAAAATACCAAATGAAGTCAGAAAGGGTTGAAAATTTATGATGTGGTGTTGAATGGTGCATTTTGAACACACAAAAAGTCTGGAGTTCAAATAAGTTAAAAATGAAATCCCTTTGTAACAGATGAGTTTTCGTCCGAAACCCTGATATTCGAAAGAGATTGTCCATTTTGTACACGAAGTGCATCCAGTGTTTGCTGTAACCCTCTCAACTTTTTAACACATGCTATATGGGTGAAATGATGATACCATGCCAACTTTCAACATTTTCAGAGTTCATTTCTAGAGCTTTTCAATTTCAGGGTCATTTAGCTCAAAAAAATAAGTAAATGCATGAAAAATACCAAATGAAGTCAGAAAGGGTTTAAAATTTATGATGTTGCTTTGAATAGTGCATTTTGAACACACAAAAACTCTGGAGTTCAAATAAGTTCAAAAAAATGAAATCCCTTTGTACCAGACGAGTTTTCGTCCGAAACCTTAATACTTTGAAAGAGATTGTCCATTTTGTACATGAAGTGCATCCAGTTTTTGCCGTAACCCTCTCAACTTTTTAGCACATGCTATGTGGGTGGAATGATGATACCATGCCAATTTTCAACCTTTTCAGAGTTCATTTGTAGTGCTTTTCAATTTCAGGGTTATTTAGCTCAAAATCAAAGTAAATGCATGAAAAATACCAAATGAAGTCAAAAGGGTTGAAATTTATGATTTGGATTTGAATGGTGCACTTTGAACACACAAAAAGTCTGGAGTTCAAATAATTTCAAAAAAATGAAATCCCTTTGTAACAGATGAGTTTTTATCCGAAACCCTGATACTTCGAAAGAGATTGTCCATTTTGTACACGAAGTGCATCCAGTTTTTGCCGTAACCCTCTCAACTTTTTAGCAACTATGTGGATGAAATGATGAAACCATGCCAACTTTCAACCTTTTCAGAGTTCATTTGTAGTGCTTTCCAATTTCAGGTTCATTTAGCTCAAAAAAATCAGTAAATGAATGAAAAATACCAAATGAAGTCAGAAAGGGTTGAAAAATTATGATGTTGCTTTGAACACACAAAAAGTCTGGAGTTCAAATAAGTTCAAAAAAATGAAATCGCTTTTTTAACAATGGTTTTCGTCCAAACCCTGATACTTCGAAAAAGATTGTCCATTTTGTACACGAAGTGCATCCAGTTTTTTCCGTAACCCTCTCAACTTTTTAGCACATGCTATGTGGGTGAAATGATGATACCATGCCAACTTCAACCTTTTGAGAGTCATTGTTGTATGTCTTTTCAATTTCAGGGTCATTTAGCTCAAAGAATGAACTAATAGCAAAAAGAATGAACTGAAAAACTTTTTAAAAAACTCTAATAGCAAAAAAAGAAAACAAAAAAAATCAATTAATATAATCTGTTATGATCAACTAAACAACCTATAATATTCTCAGTAGCAAAAAGAATCAACAAAAAAGCTTTTATAAACCTCTAGTATTTTGAAACTAAAATTATTTAAAATTTATGCACTAAAATTATCAAAGTATTTTTTGTTCAAAACATTAAGCAAAAAGAATTTTCATAAAGATTTTTTTTTTTTGTTTGAAACTTTAATAGCAAACTAAAATAACAAAATCTATTTTTGATTAAAACACCCATTTAAAGTAACCTAACATTACCAAAGTAATATATTGATAAAACACACTAATATTAATAGCCAGAAAAAGAATCACTCAAAAATCTATTTTTAAAGTAAAGTTATTCACAAACTAGTGATTCACACAAATTTCAAAATTCAATTTAAACTATTCAAATTTGAAAACTAATGGCACTAACAGAAAGTTTAATATTTTTGTGACCTAAAGCAAATAGAATCACTCAAAAACTATTTAGCTGTAAGTAGAAACAAAAGAAATAAATAAGCAAAAAACAAAACAAAAATACTAGAAAAAAAATTAAAAAATGCCGCCTACCGGCCACCATGGCCTGCATACGACTAGAACCCAACCCGCTAATTGGGCCAATGCAGGCCCAGTAGGCCCACAAGCAAAGAGACCCGTTTAGCCCGTAGGCCTGCATAAGAGGAGCTCAAAAGGGGTGGCGCAGCAGCGCTTATAAACCACTACCGGTGCCTCTCAGCTAGCGAGGTGTGACTAAACATCCCCCCCCCCCCGACGCCGTGCCAGTCGCAGCCCTTTCGTTCCGGTTGGTGGCACCAACCGGGAGCAATACTAACCATTCGTCCCGGTTTGGTGGCACCAACCGGGACCATCCCCGTTAGTCCCGGTTCGTCCACCAACCGGACCAAAGGTCTCTGCTTCCCGCCCTTTGGGCTGACGAAAACTGACCTTTGGTCCCGGTTGTGTCATGAACCGAACCAAAGGGGGGCATTGGTCCCGGTTGTGCCACCAACCAGGATTAAAGGCTTTGCTATATAAGCCACACTTACGTTTTCCAATCTCAGTTCTTCTTCCCCCCGACCCCGCACCGAATAACACACGACCCGCCAGGCTGCCGGACCGCGCCCTCGCCCTCGCCGACGCCCTAACCGTCCCCGATCCCGTTGACCGTCCGCCGGCGCCGACCCTCCTCGCGCACCCTCCCCCCTCGCCCGTCGGCCGCCCTCCTCGCCGCACCCTCCTCCCCGTCGCCACGTCGCCCCCCAGCCCGTTCCTCGTCTCGCCGGCCTTCAGCTCCATCGCCGCGCCCTCGCCCCTGCTGCCCACTGCTCCATGGTGGCCGCTGCCCATGGTGGCCACTGCTATAGGAGATATGCCCTAGAGGCAATAATAAATGTTATTATTTATCTCCATGTTCATAATTATGTTTATCCATGCTATAACTGCATGGTTCTCGAGTCTGCAATAACCACGAGGCTCGAGGAAGACTCATATTGCACGTGTGGAATAATAAACGGTAAAATGTATTCCTAGTCTGGCCTCGAGACTAGCTCAAGTGTTGCATGATGGTTCTGTTTTCCTGATCATGGGCATGATATGCCGGCAACTTTGAGGGCACAATGTTAGAAGAACATTTGTGTTGAATCGACCCGAATTGATGTTAGCTATGGGATACTTTCGTCACAAGTTATGGTTAATAACACAGAGATGGTTAACGTTTGCATGATTCCTCAGACCATGAGAGTACGAGTTTCTTCATGCTTGATTCATGAACTTTGGGGTTTGTTAAACGTCATCCGTAAATGGGTGGCTATTACGGCGGCTTACGGGTTCATGGAAAAGTGGTCAAGTAACTTGATAGCTCGAGATTGGGATTTGCTCCTCCGACGATGGAGAGATATCTCTGGGCCTCTCGGTGTTACGGTATCCATCATCGTCTGGCCAGACATTTTGTGATTTGATCCGAGGATGCCGGAACACGGGAACGAGAAAAGAGAACAAATACCGGTAACGAGGTAACTGGCATAATGACAAGTTTGACCCACGGGGATGCCATCATGTCTCACCTCGGGTATTTGTACATATCGCGAAGCAACAGGAATAGCACACGCAACTGGAGGTTCATCGAATAACATTCGTGTGGGTATAGGGGTCAATATGGGTGTGCACGGCTCCGTGTTTTGATCATTGATCGAAGGGGTTCCGGGTCATGTCTATACTTCACCGAACCTATAGGGTCACACGCTTAAGGATCATCTATCTGCTGAATACTAACAGGGAGTCTGAGAGAAAATCACCAAAAAAGTTTCGGACACCGAAAAGTTTCGGACAGCGGAAAAGTTCCGCAGAGAGAGGTCACCGATGATTCCGGTGATACTGAAAAGTTGTTTCAGAGGATACCATAGTCAAATGGTTTCAGACATGCCTGATAATTCTTGGAGGGTGCCGGAATCATTCTGGAAACTTCGGGAATTTTCTGGAAGAAAAACTGGAAATGTTCCGGGGCTCCGGAACCGATTCAGATGCTTTTGGCAAGATAATCACTAAACTGGAATTGTTCCAGAACGCGTTGAAAATTATTTTAGTGGGTACTGAAATGTTCTAAGCCCACATAAATATTTTCAGTTCGAACGGACGCTGAAAATGTCGTCATGAATAGTGAAAGTGCTTTTTGGAAATATTTTGGAAAGCCACCTTTTAGGCTTTTTGGAAAGGCTTCAAGAAGGACTTGGGGGCTAAGAAACCCCCCTTGGGGGGGCCCCCAAGAGAGGTTGGCCGGCCACATGTGGGCTCCTCCTTGGAGCCACACTTGCTCCATTACTTCCCTAATATGCCCTTGTGGAAGTGTTTTTCATGGCCATTTTTGGGTTTTTTGGAATGGCCTTCCTACCCCTTGGTCCTATAAATAGAGGTGAGGGGGCTGCCCAAACCTCATCCCTTCTCACTACAAGTGCCATGCAATGATCTGGCTTCTCTCTCCCTCCCACAAAAAGAGTTTGTAGAGCCGAAAGGCTGTCTGGGTTCCGGTGGGAACTAGTTCTGGACGCGAACCCTGCCGGATAGATAACACCGTATGTGTGCAACTCTGTAGAGGTCGTAGTTTCGATCTTAGTGCCTGAGGGGCTGTTCGTGAGTGCCTCCCGAAGGGCTGTCCAAGTGACGGTTCAAGTTCTGTGAGCCTCCCGAGGCTGTCCGAGTGACCGTTCGAGTTTCGAAGGTCCTCCCAAGGGCTGTCCGCGACACCGTCCGGGACTTTCGACCGCCTCCCGAGGGGGCGGTCCGAAGGAAGATGAGGGTATACATCCTTGCGGTTGGAGGTTGTAAATCCTAGCTGCGAGGATCTGCACCGCCGATCGTCATCGACTCTACTTCCGCTGTCTACAAGTCGGTAACGAAATGATCAAACCTTGTATCCAGTCTCCATAGTGGTCCTGGGCTGGTGCGTAGGTCGGAAATTTTTTGTTTTCTGCTGCATTACCCTACAGTGGCATCATGAGCCGTGCTATGCGTAGATGCAGGTTGCGATCTAGAATACGTGGAGATGTATGGGTGTTGCACAATATATTTAGGTAGTAGATGAGTTCTATTACTGAAAATTATTGTGGCGGGTAGCAGATGAATCTGTTATCCGATGTTCTTGTTGCTTCTCTTGGAATTTGCATTTCTGATCTTGATAACAGTATGATGGAGTTTCATGTTCTGGCAATCCGCGATCCTGATTGATCAACGAGTGCTAAGAGTTCATTGAATTCCACCGTAGTTAAAAAGAAAGATGAAATTTCCAGACAAAGGGCAATGCAATGATCTGCATGGAGGTCATGCGTATGACGAAGTTTAGTATGGGGTCCGAGATTTTATTATCTGTGCTTCATACACCCCGCATTGTTAATCTAGCGACTTGAATTATCATATCTTGATGATGGACGTTGGTAGCTTCGGTTTGTTTCGAAACCTTAGAAGCCACGAAAAACTAGTTTTTTGCATGAACCAATTAGAGGCGTCTACCTTGGTTTTGCAGGAGGGTTTGCATGTGCATATGATGTGTATAGCAGTGCTCATATATAATTTGATTATTATGAGATGTCTATATGATGTAAATTAACATGACCTGCGTGTCATGATTCGGCATGATGGCTGTAACCATATGATTGCACTTTAATGACCTGCATGTCAACCTTAAGTATTGCATTTATTTTATCTGCTATGGAGATAGCAATAATATCTGGTGCATCGACAAGGTGGTGGCAATCTTCGCGAAGTGATCACCGCGTGAATGCCGAAGACGAAGGAATACAAGACTTCTCCGTCAGAAAGGGCTATACCATATCATGCTATTATGAATTGCCTGAGATGTTTATCCCTTATGATGCACCCTTCTTGATTGCACAGGTAGTCGCTTTTATTAGGGTGATCTCTCACAAAAATTCAAGTATTAGTGTTCTCCCAAGTAGCACCGCCTACAACACGTATCTTTTCGGGGTGCGCCATGTACACATGAGCACACGATTGAGAGAGGTGTAAGGCGGGTGAAGGTCAGACCTCACAGCGTGAACCTTGGTTGTCTAGACAGTCAGGCAGGCACAGTCCTGAGCTCGGAACAACACGCATCGAAAGATGGACAAGAGTCACATAGAGATGTGATTGGCAAGTTGGCCTACCGATTGAAATTCAACGTCATCAGTGATGAATCCGTCAATGGCGTTGAATTGATATGCGGATCTTGAATCACTCACAATCAATTATGAGAGATATTGATTTGAGTGGGAGCGCACTGTTGAATTAACTTGTTTTAATTCTCAGTGCAATTAATTATGAACTTGTCTAATGT
Organism: Thinopyrum elongatum; assembly: GCA_011799875.1. NCBI lineage: Eukaryota > Viridiplantae > Streptophyta > Magnoliopsida > Poales > Poaceae > Thinopyrum > Thinopyrum elongatum. The sequence goes on along the minus strand of CM022302.1, from coordinate 65,028,004 downwards.
GGTTTGCAAAATAGTTGTAGAATAAGGCTTGCGTTTCCACCTTCCCTGTTAAAATTGAATAGTTGTTAATATCTGGTTAAAACTTTATGGTTGTAACGTAATGTGAGGATTGTCCTCAAGATTGCCGAGAAGGATTTTGTCCTATCGCATACTTTGGTATTCTCTCGCTTATGCTATGGATCATGTGACTCTCGTCCTTCGATCCAAAAGCTAGATTCCGTTTCAGTCAAGTACAATATGTTTGCTTCCATAGACCCAAACTTCGAAATTTTTGATAGTTATGTGATATTCATGGAATCTGAAAATCATTTTCAGAGACAGACAAAGGCTAAAAGATATGAGATATCCAAGAATGTTTGTTTGCAAACTATTAGTAAAGGAGTTTACTATGCATTATTTGATAAGAGAGGGATCCAAAGAACGCCTGTCATATGATGAAAGGTGAATAAAAAACACAACTTAAAGAGAAGAAGTGTCTGAAGGGTTAGTGAAACTTTCACGCCTAGGAAGTCTGGCGCTAACGCCACTCTTAAGTTGGGTGTTCTCTAGAGTAGGAGAAATACTAAAAGTTAAACTGTTAGAAGTATAAAGCAATAAAAAGAAGACTGGAATATCCACTCATGTATGAAGTCATACAAGTTTTTGATGTATAGAAGGCTGGTCAGAATATAGTTCTTCGGAATTATGTTTAAACATGTTAATCACTAATTCTGGGTATTGTGGAACAATCACAAACGATACCCCGATTGCATTCTGTTGCAACTCGATGTAAGAACTACTATGGCCTGAAAGACTAGCCAGGAATGAGGTTTAGGTATACACAGGGAACATAGTAAATGTTACTATACCTTCCATCGGTGTATACTGTCTATTTTATTTTCATAATTCATTTAGAGTTTTAAACTCTACCCATTGCATAAGGTATCTTGCAGAAGGTTGTTCATAAGAGAACTTTTTATGTTCGAAGTATGAATAACATAAGGGCCATACTTTCATTGAGAATGAGATGTGTTTATGAATATGAATTAATATTACCTCTGGATTTACTTTCAATTAATTTTTTAGAGTTTTACACTCTAGCCCCTTGCACAATGTTGTTGCAAAGGGTTGTTCAAAAGAAAATTTTGGTCAGTGTTATGAATACCATTTTAGAGCCATGCTTCCATCCGATGGGATGTATGTTTGGAATATTGATAGTAATATGATACATCCATAACACTGACGCTAAATGTCGCAAGACTGAAAGAATACCACACAAGTGTGGCGCTGCATTTGGTCACATTGGAGAAACCCGCATGGAAAATTCCATTATGATGGATTTTGAAGTCGTTTGATTTTGAATCATCTGACACTTGCAACTTTTCTCCGAAAAGTGAGTGTACTAAAATACCATTCACAGGCCATAAGGAATGGACACAAACTTATTGGTGGTCATAACTTTGATGTGTGTAGTCCGATAAATGTTGTTAGTAGTGGATTTATCTATCTTCAAAATGACTCGAGTAGATATATGGATATTTACTTGATGACATAAGTCTAGATCTTTTGAATTCATTCAAAAGGTTTTTAGAAAATGAAGTAGAAGTTATTGTAAATAGAAAATTATGTTTCTACAATTCAATTGCAGAAAGGAATATTTGAGTTACAAGTTTAGCGAATGTCGATGATTGTGAAGGGGTTTCGTAACTTGCACCTCCCGAACACCACTGCAAGTGGAAAGTCTGTGAAGATGAAATCGAACCATTTATGACATGGTAAGATCAAGATGACATAAATAGATTTCCCATTATCCCTTTTAAAGAGTGATCCTTTAGAGACTGTGGCTTTTACACTGAAAAGAGCTCCATCGGGTCTATTGAAATGACCCCATGGTATGGTACGCCCAACCATGTTATATCTTTTTCTTACTTTGGAATAGTGGCTTGTGTAAAAGGTTACAAACCTATTCCAAATCAGACAAGTGCTCTTTGTAGGTTATCCCAAGTAATTGGGTATTCCTCCCTCAATATCCGAGGCAAATAGGTTTGCCACAAAGAACGGTATGCTTTTTGAAAAATGGTTCTTTAAAAAGGTGAGTGGGAGAATGTGTAACTCGACGAGATAAAACGTATCTTTGTCATCAGATCAAAGGAAAGAGACCTTGGAAGTAATTCCGGTTTTCCTACTGCGACTTACGAAGTCTCTACAATAAAATGTATGGACTTCGGTCGAACTTGCAGCTGAACCACGTAGGCAAGGCTCGTCAAACCTCTCAGTGCGCAAACGAATATTGTTGTTAACAACAGTATACCTATATACACAGGAAGCGTTAATGGGCCCTGACTCCGGAATTGGCTAAATGCCAATACAACCCAAGTTAGTTTCCATATAATTGATTCAGATTAAAACCTTGATACACCTTTCGGAAGACTTAGAGTCTAATGAATATTTATGAATTAAAACTGATACGGATAAAAAATGTTTTATCCATGAAGCTCGACTTGTTGCAATAACAAGTTCAAGGAGTTGACTACGATGAGGTTGTTTCATCGTAGCGATGCTTAAAGTCGGTTCGGGTTGAACTAGCAATTGATACAATTTTTCAATCATGAGATATGAAACATGGATGAATAGGATTTCAATCTATGAAATAACCAAGGACTTTCATGTGTTACAGTCCAAGGTATTTTGTCAGTCCGAGGATGCTGTAAGTATGCAAACTTCAGAGTTCCAGCAATGGACAGAAGAGAGCAAAATGGAGTTGGAATCTTTGTATTTTGATGAAATAGTCAAAGGGGTTTGACTTCATCAATGGGTAACGAAGATGCTTATGATTCAAGAAAGAAGTGGGAGCATAATAAATTCTAAAAAACGTTGTGCTTGACACATTGTTAATTGGAAATAAATTTCTTGACACGATTATGACTTCATTTGAAAATAGTTTTTCGATGAAGTGCTTGGGCTAAATAGCCTTTATATTAGGCATGATGATCTATGGAGATAGATTTACCTAATGGGGCTGAGTAAGATACATATGACAAGATGCAAAACCTTTTAGCATAAAAACGTCAAGGAGTGATTCTTGCCGAAGTCCATGGAAAGAGTTTTTGCAGAACTCGGTGTCCCAAAACACTGATGAGCAAAATACATGATGGGAGTTCCACCACTCTTGTGTTTGGATTAATCATGTATTCATGGTATGTAAAAACAACCAGATATGTCCAATACTCCCAAAGTTGTTGCGAGTATAGATACCAAAGTGATCAAAAGTTCTGATCATGGGACAACAGTGAAAAAGGGTCATTGAGTACTATATACGACCGATGACATGTTTCTTCGCAAGCGGAAATCATGAGAAGTTCGTTGTAAAAGGTTACATCGATACAGCCTTCATCCATGCTCAAAGCGATTTTCGATTTAAATTGAGGGTTTGTGTAAACACAATATGGGGGCACGGTAGTTGAAATTGTTCAAACAATTACTATGGCGAATTCTATAACAGAGGCGAAGTATGTTGCCGCTTTTGAAGTGACAAAGAAATGTTGAATCATATAGTTCATCATGAACTTAGTATGGTTCCAAGATGGCTTTTGTCAATGGGACACTACTGTAGGTAGTTGCTCCATAACTCAGTCTGAGGAATCCAGGTTCGACCTATGATTCAATACATAAAAGCAAGTCCACACAAAATTGAATTTTGTGAAAGCGTGAAAACGCAGGATATGCAAAGATACACACGGAGCTGAAGTCGTCAGATCCTTTTGACATCGGGCTATACCACAACGAAGCGTATTTACAACACCGGTGTGCCAGTGTTAAAGTTGCAATAGCATGACTAGATTATTGACTCTAGTGCAAGTGGGAGTCTGTAGGAGATAGCCTAGAGGCAATAATAAATGTTATTATTTATCTCCATGTTCATAATTATGTTTATGTTCCATGCATAAACTGCTATGGTTCTCGAGTCTGCAATAACCACGAGGCTCGGAGGAAGACTCATATGCACGTGTGGAAATATAACGTGTAAAATGTATTCCTAGTCTGCCTCTGAGACTAGCTCAAGTGTTGCATGATGGTTCGTTTTTCGATCATGGGCATGACTATGCCGGCAACTTTGAGGGCACAATGTTAGAAGAACATTTGTGTTGAATCGACCCGAATTGATGTTTGTCATGGGATACTTTCGTCACAAGTTAATGGTTAATAACACAGAGATGGTTAATGTTTGCATGATCCTCAGACCATGAGAGTATCGAGTTTCTTCATGCTATTCATGAACTTTGGGGTTTTTAAACGTCATCCGTAAATGGGTGGCTATTACGCGGCTTACGGGTTCATGGAAAAGTGTGTCAGTAACTTGATAGCTCGAGATTGGGATTTGCTCCTCCGACAATGGGGAGATATCTCTGGGCCCTCTCGGTGTTACGGTATCCATCATCGTCTGGCCAGACACTTTGTGATTTGATCACGGGGGCCGGAACACGGAACAGAAAAAGAGAACAAATACCGTTAACGAGGGTAACTGGCATAGTGGACAAGTTGTTGACCCACGGGGATGCCATCATGTCTCACCTCGGGTATTTGTAACATATCGCGAAGCAACAGGAATAGCACACGCACACTGGAGGTTCACTCGAATATACATCGTGTGGGTATAGGGGTCAATATGGGTGTCACGGCTCCGATGTTGATCATTGATCGGAAGGGGTTCCGGGTCATGTCATACTTCACCGAACCTATAGGGTCCCACCTTAAGGGTCATCTATCTGCTGAATCTAGACAGGGAGTCTGAGAGAAAATCAACCGAAAAAGTTTCGGACAGCGGAAAATTTCCGCGAGAGAGGTCACCGGATGAGTTTCTGGTGATACTGAAAAGTTGTTTCAAGAGGATACCATAAAGTCCAAATTGGTTTCGGGACATGCCTGATAATTCTTGGAGGGTGCCGGAATCAATTCTGGAAACTTCTGGGAATTTTCTGAAGAAAAACCGGAATGTTCCGGGCTGCCGGAACCGCTTCAGATGCTTTTGGCAGATGAAATCAACTAACGACGGAATTGTTCCAGACCCGTTGAAAATTATTTTATTTGTGGGTACTGGAAATGTTTCTAAGCCCACATAAATATTTTCAGTTCGAACGGACGCTGAAAAATGTCGCATAATAGTGAAAAGTGGCTTTTTGGAATATTTGGAAAGCCACCTTTTAGGGCTTTTTGGAAAGGCTTCAAGAAGGACTTGGGGGCTAAGAAACCCCCCCTTGGGGGCCCCCCAAGAAGGTTGGCCGCCACATGTGGGCTCCCTCCTTGGAGCCCCACTTGCCTCATTACTTCCCTATATGCCCTGTGTGGGTTTCTTTTATGGGCATTTTTGGGTTTTTGGAATGGCCATCCACCCCTTGGTTTTCCTATAAATAGGGGTGAGGGGGCTGCCAAAACCTCATCCCTTCTCACATACAAGTGCCATACAATGATCTGCTTCTCTCTCCTCCCCCACGAAAAGAGTTTTCATAGAGCCGAAAGGTTTGTCTGGGTTTCCGGTGGGAACTATTCTGGACGGCAAAGCCCTGGAATAGATTGACACCGTATGTGGTGCCAACTCTGTAAGAGGTCATAGTTTTCGATCTTATGCCTGAGGGACCTGTTCGTGAGTGCCTCCCGAAGGGCTGTCCGTGACGGTCCAATTTCTTGTAGTCCTCCCGAAGGGCTGTCCCGAGTGACCGTTCGAGTTTTCGAAGGTCCTTCCCGAAGGGCTGTCCGCCCACGTCCGGGGGACTGTTCGACGCCTCCGGAGGGCTGTCCGAAGGGAAGAGCGGGTATACACCTCGGTTGGGAGGTTGTAAATACTAGCTGCGGGGATCTGCACCGCCGATCGTCATCGACTCTACTTCCGCTGCCGCTACGAGTCGGTAAAAAGAATTCAACCTTGTATGCAGTCTCCATAGTGGCTGGCTGTGCGTAGGTCCGGAAATTTTGTTTTTTCTGTGCATTACCCTACAGCTGCTGCCATTGCCACTGCTCCATGGCCGCCGCTGTGCTTCTCTCTGTTTTTTTAGTTCAAATGAGTGAAGATGATAAATAGATATTTAGTTTGCATATGAGATGAGATGAGATGTATGTGCCTCTGTTTTTTTTAGATGAGATGAGATGAGAATTTGAGATGTCATGGGAAATGTGCTATGTTTTTTTAGATGAATATGATAGATTTTGGATGTTAAATGTTAATAGGCATATTTTTTAATTTGAAATGTGCTCTTTTTTTTTTTTAGATTTGATAGATAGATGTTTCGTGGAGATGAAGATTGAAGATGGAAAAAAAAATTAGATGTGATAGGTAGTATTTTTTGAATATTTTTTTTGTTCATAGAAAATTTACCAAGTTAAATGAGTTAAAATGGTTAGTGTGAATTGAAGTGTTAAATTTTTGTGTGGAGATGAGATGTAGAATGTTTTGTGGAATGAATGATGATGATCATGGAATTTTTTTTGTTCATAGAAACTTCGGTAACTTCGACATGAGGGGGGACGTCGATCACCCCCTCTCCGCCCGACCAACTCTCGAGTCCACCCAACCCAGGACTGAAAAAGTGTTGTCGAGGCCACCCCAAACCCTAGAAGAGCTTCGAGGCCACCCAAATTTACCAAGTGAAAAGAGCGTTGTCGAGGCCACCCCAAACCCTGAAACGTTGTCGAGGCCACACAAACATTTACCAGTTAAAAGAGTGTTGTCGAGGCCACCCCAAACCCTAGAAGCGTTGTCGAGGCCACCAAATTTACCAAGTTAAAGTTACTAATTTACTCCCGGTCCGCTCGCCCCAAACTCTCGAGGCCCACCCCAAACCCTAGAAAAAAGAGCGTTGGTCGATCTACCCCTCCCTGCTATCGATTATTTTTTTTGCAAAGTGTCCTCTCCCTGAAAGTATAACCCCCGATAACTTCGACATGAAGGGGGACTCGGACATGCATGAGAGGCCGGTCCGCAACTAATCCTTTGCTCAATATGCATATGTTCCTTTTTGGATTAGCTAGTCTATGTTTGCCACTAATCCATCTCTCATTTTTTGTATATGCCATGTTGTAATATTTGCAGAAACTATGGAAAAAGACTTAGAACAAGAACATTGTTGGGGAATAACCTCATCGGAGATGATCCCTTGTCGTTTCCAATGACACCGATGGTCAGAAGGAGAGGATGACGGCTCCGGAAAATCCAACATTGGAGGAGGAAGGAGATCATGACGGCTCCGGTGACGAATGCGGAGGAAGGAGATCATGATGACGGCTCCGGTGACCGAAAACGAAGGGGGAGCTGTTGCAAAGTCCGGCGAGGTATATATATTAATTAAGCATTTGCTGACTTTGATGCATTGATTTTGGTATGTACAATATATTAACGCTTCTTTTTCTTTCTTTTATCCCCTCTGGATCACCCAACTTCCGTAAGGAGATGAGGCCCGAAAGAAAAGGTTGCGCCCAGATGAAAGGTTCACGATCACAGAAATCCGCGAAAGACGGCCAACCGATTGCCTCCCAGAGAGCCAAGGGCGCATTTGTACATCAGTGCAGAGTTGTTGTTAGGGACAGCTCCCCGATCACGTCCAAAATGGATATAACCCGAAGGACCCCTGAAGCTTCTTCTTATGTCCAGAAGACAGAAAGATGATCTTTGGACCTCGCTGATAACAAATTTCAGCCTTCTTGCCGAAGGAGGAGCCGAATAACCCAGTTTTTATGAGCGAAAGGTCAAGGCGTTTGCTCTTAAGAAGATGGGCAAGAACTTTCAGGAACTGGAAGAAAGAGTTGAACTCAAGTTTGTCGAAAAAGAAAAGACTCCAGAATTCACCGGTCGATATGAAGAGATAAGAGATCACTGGCCCGCATTTGTGGCCTACAGCAATCAGAGAAGGGTAAGAAAAGGTCACTGACAAACAGCAAAATGCTGCAAAGAAAGCTGAATCACCATCACCAGGGGGTCAGTGGGTGCTACTTCAAAGCCCAGCCGTGTGGGACAAAGCTGAGCAGACCTACTTGCTAAAGGGTACCAACCAGTGACATTGTACTGGCCAGATCGCTCAGGACTTGGTCTTCGGGGTTGGGGGAACTTTGGACCCGAAAATAGGGGAGTGTCGTTTTGATGGACGAGCACTTGCAATACCCATCAAGAAGCTTCAGGCAGCAATCAGGGCAGCGCAGGAAGGGACGTTCATTCCCACGAGAGAAAAAGGACACTGACAGAGGCCCTAGGGAATCCTGAGCACCCTGGACAAACACAGGCACACCAGGCCTCCGTTTCGGGTGGCAGGGTTTTCTCGACAGCGGTGGTTATAGAAGCCAGAGAGAAAGAGGAAACGAGAGCAAGCGAAATGCAGATATGCTGAATGCAGAATTGCAAAGCTAGAGAACTTGAGAGCTAGCGACGTACCGGCCAACCATCTCAGCAACGAAGAATCCTTACTTCGATGCTGCCCAGAAGCTCCCCCACCATCTCAGGGAGAAGCAGCGTGGCTTCCATGGACCTCGTTCAGCCTGATTTCATGGCTCTGCGCTACCTGGATAGTACTAACGGAGGCTGAAACTTGCGAGCTATTGACGAAATGCCATAACCTGACCTTGAAGGCGGTCGTCGGCTCTGTTGTAACCTCCTCAAGCTGAGGGAACTTTTCATTGCCGTCCGATTCCACATGGCTATGCTGTTATGACGTGATGAAATATGGAGGGATTGAGGAGCTCGGAGCTTGACTACCCTAACAGGTGAAGGGATATTCATCTGGTAAATGCTTTTAAGGGTAGTACTTTTCTATGGAGAAAGGAGTACATCAAGCTTCCAAACTGGACGCCTCCTCCTCCTCCGGTGAGTCAGGGCACTCCACCTCCCTCCTCCTGTTGCTTCAGGCACTCCGCCTCCTCCCCAGCCTCGTCAGGGCACTCTGGCCTCCCTCCCTCCTCCGCCTCCTCCGATGCGTCAGGGTAGTACTGTGCCTCCTCGCTCCCGCCTCCTCCGACGTGTCAGGCCGTACTGCCCCTCCTCCTCCGCCTCCTCCGGTGTGTCAGCGAACTCCACCGCGTCAGCAACGGCAAAAGAGAGACGCCGCCGCTCCGGCGGTAGCAGTTACAATAGGCGGGAGAAGAAATTCAAAGTTGGTCCAATCCTTAATCCTCTTCCAAAGTTACCATATGAGGAGACTAACGAGGAAACCGATGAAATCGTGAGCCGAAGGGAGTGCACCCATTTTGCACGAACCTCCACCTCCGAAGAAACGCCAAATCCGGTGAAGTGAAGCGCACTCTGGATGCCCTTAAGCGACCACCACCGCCTCCTCCGCCGGAATCCAACTATAACCGCTGTATTGCAAGACATATGATGAAGCCGGTCGGGAAGTACTTCTAGTGTATGCAGGATTAGCGAACGAGAAAAGTGGGAAAAACAATTCCCCAGCTCGCAACAGGCGAAGCAATCAGCCCCCGCCGTCAAGGTGGTCTAGCGATATCATCGCTAATCATCCGGGGCCTATTGCCCGGTACCAATCGTGGTGATTACCTACCGGGCGATGATGTACAGTTTGAAATGTTGAGGTAGTGAGATCTTCAGATACAGCACGAAAGCCTCTTTCGTCAACCTGATCATCCTCCTCTAACAACGATGATGCGAAGATTGCATGAATGATACTGGATTACCTGCAGGGAGTCTGGGGCCCGACAGTATGAGGTGAGAATTAAAGATGAGGCACAAACCTCATTGGTTGATAAATGCTTGCCTGTTGAATTTGTTGAGTTTTTCAGTTATTCAATCAAGACCGCCCTCGACAAACAACTCATACTGCTACTGTCTGTAAGTTATTACTTCTATAATTAAGTTCTCTATAGCTCCAGCTCGTTCTTGCATGTATATATAATTATCCTCACATATTTAGCAGGCTGAAGATCAATCGAAGCAAAAAAGAACAAATATATTACCTTGGTTTCATTAGCCCCAAATACCATAAATGAATTTCCGTAAAAAAGAGAGTCAATATACCGAGGAACAACTTCCTACATCGTTCCTTCGACATCAAAACAAAGGGAAATACTCTTACCTTACAACTTCAAGTGGAGTCTACTGTCTTGTGCATATTCAGTTTCGCTTACTCGGAGGGTTATAGAATGTAATTGATGAGTTATGCGTGCGCAACTTCCACTTATTCAGCAGAGATAAGCTTGACCGGGGAGTATGTAAATGTCTTAGACTCCAGACGTAAAGATCCCCAGGACTATGCGGACAGCTTGCAAATGCTCCAAAAGTAAGTTCAATCATTATCGCACCATATCGGCAACTTTTTTTTGTTCATTCCCCTGATACAAGTTAATCATTTCTTTTTTTCTTTTTTTGCCTGGTAAATGGTTTCCGGGTCTGCAAAGGAGCTGGCTGGATTTACGCCCCCCACAAGTAAGTAAGTAACTAGCTAGTTCCGCGCATCTCTCTTATTTCCTATTTTCAATCAATCCCATTTATCAATGCTTGATTATCGTTTGATTTTGAACTCTATTTCTCGTAAAGTGCTTGTGGGGCAAGGGGCGGAAATAATTAATGCGGATATACACGTTTGCGAGTTCACTTGCCACTCAACCTCTGAGGCGGGGCTACTCTGACAAAACAATACGAAGTACGTAACATATTCAAAATATTATTTTATTACCTCATGGTGTTGAGTTTTCATTCATATTGTATTGTATTGACCCCCTCTTTAAATTACATGCGGGAGATGTGGGATGAACTCCCCTACCACTGATCGCATACGAAAATTCAAGAAATTGGGCGGGATTCTTCTTAACCAACGTCATACATAAAGACGGAAAGCATGTGGAAATGGAAGCTGATTTTCGGTAAGATGATGTCAGGAATCGCAAAGAGATGGTTTTAATATTGTTATATTAAATTGTAAAAGTAGCCGTCGGATAGAATAACTAA
>CM022302.1:64952545-65016861 GCA_011799875.1 Thinopyrum elongatum | reverse complement strand
AATGAAAAAATACACAATGAACAGAAAGGGTTGAAAATTTATGATGTGGCTTGAATGGTGCATTTCAAACACACAAATCTGGAGTTCAAATAAGTTCAAAAAAATAAATCCCTTTTGTAACAGATGAGTTTCTTCGAAACATGATACATCGAAAAGATTGTCATTTTGTACACGGAGTGCATCCAGTTTTGCCGTAACACTCTAACTTTTTAGCACATGCTATGTGGGTGCAATGATGATACCATGCCAACTTCAACCTTTTCAGAGTTCATTTGTAGTGCTTTTCAATTTCAGGGTCATTTAGCTCAAAAAAAATCAGTAAATGATGAAAAATACAAATGAAGTCAGAAAGGGTTGAAAATTTATGATGTTGCTTGATGGTGCATTTTGAACACACAAAAAGTCTGGAGTAAATAGTTCAAAAAATGAAATCCCTTTGTAACAGATGAGTTTTCTTCGAAACCCGAAACTTCAAAGAGATTGTCCATTTTGTAACGAAGGCATCCATTTTTGCGTAACCCTCTTAACTTTTTAGCACATGCTAGTGGGTGTGAAATGATGATACCATGCCAACTTTCACACTTCAGAGTTCATTCTAGTGTTTCAATTTCAGGGTTATTTAGCTCAAAAAAATCAGTAAATGATGAAAAATACCAAATGAAGTCAGAAAGGGTTGAAAATTTATGATGTGGCTTTGAATGGTGCATTTTGAACAACACAAAAGTCTGGAGTTCAAATAAGTTCAAAAAAAATAAATCCTTTTAACAGATGGTTCGTTCGAAACCCTGATACATCGAAAAAGATTGTCCATTTTGTACACGAAGTGCGCTCCAGTTTTTGCTGTAACCTCTTAACTTTAGCACATGCTATGTGGGTTGAATGACGATACCATGCCAACTTTCAACCTTTTCAGAGTTCATTGTAGGCTTTTTAATTTCAGGGTCATTTAGCTCAAAAAAATCAGTAAATGCATGAAAAATACCAAATGAAGTCAGAAAGGGTTGAAAATTTATGATTGGCTTGAATGGTGCATTTTGAACACACAAAAAACTCTGGAGTTCAAATAAGTTCAAAAAAATGAAATCCCTTTGTACCAGATGAGTTTTCGTCCGAACAACTGATAATTCGAAAGAGATTGTCCATTTTGTACAGAAGTGCATCCAGTTTTTGCCGTAACCCTCTCAACTTTTTAGCACATTCTATGTGGGTGGAATGATGATACCATGCCAACTTTCAACCTTTTCAGAGTTCATTTGTAGTGCTTATCAATTTCAGGGTCATTTAGCTAAAAAAATCAGTAAATGCATGAAAAATACCAAATGAAGTCAGAAAGGGTTGAAAATTTATGATGTGGTGTTGAATGGTGCATTTTGAACACACAAAAAGTCTGGAGTTCAAATAAGTTAAAAATGAAATCCCTTTGTAACAGATGAGTTTTCGTCCGAAACCCTGATATTCGAAAGAGATTGTCCATTTTGTACACGAAGTGCATCCAGTTTTGCGTAACCCTCTCAACTTTTTAAGCAAATGCTATTGGGTGAAATGATGATACCATGCCAACTTTCAACTTTTCAGAGTTCATTTCTAGGCTTTTCAATTTCAGGGTCATTTAGCTCAAAAAATACAGTAAATGCATGAAAAATACCAAATGAAGTCAGAAAGGGTTTAAAATTTATGATGTTGCTTTGAATGTGCATTTTGAACACCACAAAATCTGGAGTTCAAATAAGTTCAAAAAAATGAAATCCCTTTGTACAGAGAGTTTTCGTCCGAAAAACTTATACTTTGAAAGAGATTGTCCATTTTGTACATGAAGTGCATCCAGTTTTTGCCGTAACCCTCTCAACTTTTTAGCACATGCTATGTGGGTGGAATGATGATACCATGCCAATTTTCAACCTTTTCAGAGTTCATTTGTAGTGCTTTTCAATTTCAGGGTTATTTAGCTCAAAAAATCAGTAAATGCATGAAAAATACCAAATGAAGTCAGAAAGGGTTGAAAATTTATGATGTGGATTTGAATGGTGCACTTTGAACACACAAAAAGTCTGGAGTTCAAATAAGTTCAAAAAAATGAAATCCCTTTGTAACAGATGAGTTTTTATCCGAAACCCTGATACTTCGAAAGAGATTGTCCATTTTGTACACGAAGTGCATCCAGTTTTTGCCGTAACCCTCTCAACTTTTTAGCAACTATGTGGATGAAATGATGAAACCATGCCAATTTCAACCTTTCAGAGTTCGATTGATAAGCACTACAAATGAACTCTGAAAAGGTTGAAAGTTGGCATGGTATCATCATTCCACCCACATAGAATGTGCTAAAAAGTTGAGAGGGTTACGGCAAAAACTGGATGCACTTCCTGTACAAAATGGACAATCTCTTTCGAATTATCAAGGTTTCGGACGAAAACTCATCTGGTACAAAGGGATTTCATTTTTTTTGAACTTATTTGAACTCCAGAGTTTTTGTGTGTTCAAAATGCACCATTCAAAGCCACATCATAAATTTTCAACCCTTTCTGACTTCATTTGGTATTTTTCATGCATTTACTGATTTGTTTTTGAGCTAAATGACCCTGAAATTGAAAAGCACTACAAATGAACTCTGAAAAGGTTGAAAGTTGGCATGGTATCGTCATTGCACCCACATAGCATGTGCTAAAAAGTTAAGAGTGTTACAGCAAAAACTGGACGCACTTCGTGTATAAAATGGACAATCTATTTCGATGTATCAGGGTTTCGAACGAAAACTCATCTGTTACAAAAGGGATTTTATTTTTTTGAACTTATTTGAACTCCAGACTTTTTGTTTGTTCAAAATGCACCATTCAAAGCCACATCATAAATTTTCAACCCTTTCTGATTTCATTTGGTATTTTTCATTCATTTACTGATTTTTTTGAGCTAAATTACCCTGAAATTGAAAAGCACTAGAAATGAACTCTGAAAATGTTGAAAGTTGGCATGGTATCATCATTTCACCCACTTAGCATGTGCTAAAAAGTTAAGAGGGTTACGGCAAAAAATGGATGCTCTTCGTGTACAAAATGGACAATCTCTTTTGAAGTATTAGGGTTTCGAATGAAAATATATGATGTATTATACAACAGGGTTTCATTTTGAACTTATTGAACTCCAGGACTTTTTGTGTGTTCAAAATGCACCATTCAAAGCAACATCATAAATTTTCAAACCTTTCTGACTTATTTGGTATTTTCATGCATTTACTGATTTTTTTGAGCTAAAGGACCCTTGTTGAATTGGCCGGGGAAAACTGATTTGTTGAAATTTGTAGATGAAAAAAATGGATGAAATTGGTGAGAGTACACAGCGATCATATGAAACTGATTGACAGTGTGGATCTGATCGATAAAGACGAAATGGCTCCCTGGCCGCCCACGGGCTGCCTTGGCTTTATAATGGACATTGAATGTTGATTGTTGAAAAAGGACTGGTACAAATGGACTGAAGTGGGATTTGAGGGGGGAATTGGGGGGGGTCTTGCGATGTGATGAAATTGAATTGTTTTTGGATGATTTGGAAGGGAAGGATGAAAAAAAAAAAAATTGAAAAAAAAATGGTGAATGAATGAAATGAAAAGACGGGTTGTGAAAGTTCTCTTCTTCTCTCTTTTCCGGACCCGCTGTGAGGCTAGCCATGGTGTCTCACATGGTCCACCCAATAGAGTGTGTGATTTGGTGTGATGCCAGGAGACGATTTGCAAAAAAAAGGCTCAGTCGGTGTGTTGGAAATGAAGCAAGTTTGCAGGGAGTGTGGGGTGGGGAGGAATTTTTGATGCAAGAATGCCAAAAATTGCACTGTGTAAGTGAAAAGGAAATTAATGTAGAAGAGTGAAAAATGAAATTGAAAAGCACAGACATGAACTCGAAAAGGTTGAAAGTTGGCATGGTATCATCATTCACCCACATAGCATGTGCTAAAAAGTTAAGAGTGTTACGGCAAAAACTGGATGCACTTCGTGTACAAAATGGACAATCTATTTCGATGTATCAGTGTTTCGAACGAAAACTCATCTGTTACAAAAGGGATTTTATTTTTTTGAACTTATTTGAACTCCAGATTTTGTGTGTGTTGAAAATGCACCATTCAAAGCCACATCATAAATTTTCAACCCTTTCTGATTTCATCTGGTATTTTTCATTCATTTACTGATTTTTTTGAGCTAAATGACCCTGAAATTGAAAAGCACTAGAAATGAACTCTGAAAAGGTTGAAAGTTGGCATGGTATCATCATTTCACCCACATAGCATGTGCTAAAAAGTTAAGAGGGTTACGGCAAAAAATGGATGCACTTCGTGTACAAAATGGACAATCTCTTTTGAAGTATCAGGGTTTCGAATGAAAACTCATCTGTTACAAAGGGATTTCATTTTTTGAACTTATTTGAACTCCAGACTTTTTGTGTGTTCAAAATGCACCATTCAAAGCCACATCATAAATTTTCAACCCTTTCTGACTTCATTTGGTATTCTTCATGCATTTACTGATTTTTTTTAAGCTCAATGACCCTGAAATTGAAAAGCACTACTAATGAACTCTGAAAAGGTTGAAAGTTGGCATGGTATCATCATTCCACCCACATAGCATGTGCTAAAAAGTTGAGAGGGTTACGGCAAAAACTGGATGCACTTCGTGTACAAAATGGACAATCTCTTTCAAAGTATCAAGGTTTCGGACGAAAACTCATCTGGTAGAATAGGATATCATTTTTTTCAACTTATTTGAACTCTAGACTTTTTGTGTGTTCAAAATGCACCATTCCAAGCCACATCATAAATTTTGAACCCTTTCTGACTTCATTTGGCATTTTTCATGCATTTACTGATTTTTTTGAGCTAAATGACCCTGAAATTGAAAAGCACTACAAATGAACTCTGAAAAGGTTGAAAGTTGGCATGGTTTCATCATTTCACCCACATAGCATGTGCTAAAAAGTTGAGAGGGTTACAGCAAAAACTGGATGCACTTCGTGTACAAAATGGACAATCTCTTTCGAAGTATCAGGGTTTCGGACGAAAACACATCTGTTATAAAAGGGATTTCATTTTTTTGAACTTTTTTGAACTCCAGACTTTTTGTGTGTTCAAAATGCACCATTCAAAGCCACATCATAAATTTTCAACCCTTTCTGACTTCATTTGGTATTTTTCATGCATTTACTGATTTTTTGAGCTCAATGACCAGAAATTGAAAAGCACTACAAATGAACTCTGAAAAGGTTGAAAGTTGGCATGGTATCATCATTTCACCCACATACCATGTGCTAAAAAGTTGAGAGGGTTACGGCAAAACTGGATGCACTTCATGTACAAAATGGACAATCTCTTTCGAAGTATCAAGGTTTCGGACGAAAACTCATCTGGTACAAAGGGATTTCATTCTTTTGAACTTATTTGAACTCCAGACTTTTTGTGTGTTCAAAATGCACCATTCAAAGCCACATCACAAATTTTCAACCCTTTCTGACTTCATTTGGTATTTTTCATGCATTTACTGATTTTTTTGAGCTAAATGACCCTAAAATTGAAAAGCGCTACAAATGAACTCTGAAAAAGTCAAAAGTTGGCATGGTATCATCATTTCACCCACATAGCATCTTGTAAGTGCATCTAGTGCCCCTTAGTGATTTTGGTGTATTGAAGACTTATAGGTTAAGGGACTAATGTGTTTATGAGTGTACACAGGTCTATAAGTCTATGAGGAGTTTGATATTTACGAGGAAAGTCGACCCCTAAAAATGAATGTCTTCAGTTGAAGACTTTGGTTTTCTTGAAGACTTTGAAAATGAGGAAATTGGTGTTACCTTGAAGACTTGATATTGATGCGAGGGTTATGAAGCGTGAAGACTTTTGTTTTCATAGTTTTGTTTTCCCTTTCTTGAGTCATAGGAAACACCGTACTATTAAAGGGGGTCGAGGTAAAACTTAGGAAAAGTTTCCAAGTGATGCTCAACTCAAATCCTACACCTACCAATCCTTTCGAGTGAAGCCATTGGAAATCTCATACAGTTCAGTCAAGTTCTTCAGTGACAGAGACGAAGTTCTTCTGTTCTCTGAGGAATTTGTTCTGACTGAGGAGTTAGGAATTCGCCAGTGCGGATTGCCTACAAGTGAGGAACATGATAGCCCTGAGGAATTTGAGAGCTCAAATTTTCGACCGTTGCTGTGCTATGCGCCAGCTGTCCAAAATATCCTACCTAACGGTCATATCATTAAAGGGCATTTATGTCTTATCATGTCGGGCTGCTTCCCAGCTATAAATAGCCGCCCCCTTCAACCACTAGCTGGTTGGCTGCTCCGAGAGAAACTGACACTTGTCATTTTGAGCATCCCATCCTCCGAGGACTTTGAGCGAAAATCATCAACTGAGGAAAAACCCAAACCCAACACCTAAAACCCAAAGTGATTGAGCATCACTGAAGAAATTGTTCCTATGTGGAACCGACGCTTGTTACCTTTATGGACTGTGCATCCTCCTGACGGTTAGGCGTCATGGTCTAGAGCATCCAAGAGGAATTGTGGATTGCCGAGTTACCAAGTGTGTGAAGGTTTGGAGGTCACCTGTGAAGACTTACCACGAGTGATTGGGCAAGGTCTGTGTGACCTTAGCTCAAGGAGAATACGGTGAGGACTGTGTAGGAGATATGCCCTAGAGGCAATAATAAATGTTATTGATTATCTCCCTGTTCATAATTAGGTTTATGTTCCATGCTATAACTGCAATGATTCTCGAGTCTACAAATAAAACGAGGCTTGGAGGGAAACTCATGTGCACGTGTGGGATAATAAACGGTAAAATGTATTCCTAGTCAAGCCTCTATGACTGGCTCAAGTATTGCATGATGATCCTGTTTTCCTGATCATGGGCATGACTATGCCGGTAATTTTGAGGGCACAATTGTTAGTAGAACATTTGTGTTGAATCGACCCAAATTGATGTTATGCTATGAGATTCTTTCGTCACAAGTTAATGGTTAATAACACAGAGATGGTTAACATTTGCATAATTCCTCAGACCATGAGAGTATCGAGTTTCTTCATGCTTGATTCATGAACTTTGGGGTTTGTTAAACGTCATCCGTAACTGGATGGCTATTACGGCGGCTTACGGGTTCATGGGAAAGTATGTCAAGTAACTTGATAGCTCAAGATTGGGATTTGCTCCTCCGACGATGGAGAGATATCTCTGGGCCCTCTCGGTGTTACGGTAT
This sequence comes from Thinopyrum elongatum, assembly GCA_011799875.1. Classification (NCBI taxonomy): domain Eukaryota; kingdom Viridiplantae; phylum Streptophyta; class Magnoliopsida; order Poales; family Poaceae; genus Thinopyrum; species Thinopyrum elongatum. Next base: position 65,009,626 of record CM022302.1, on the reverse strand, counting down.
CCATCATCGTCTGGCCAGACACAGGGTGATTTGATCACAGGGATGCCGGAACACAGTAACGAGAAAAGAGAACAATACCGGTAACGAGGTAACTAGCATAGTGGACAAGTTGTTGATCCACGGGAATGCCAACATGTCTCACCTCGGGTATTTGTAACATATCGCGAAGCAACAGGAATAGCACACGGCAACTGGAGGTTCACTCGAATATTCATTCGTGTGGGTATAGGGGTCAATATGGGTGTCCACGGCTCCGATGTTGATCATTGATCGGAAGGGGTTCCGAGTCATGTCTATACTTCACCGAACCTGTAGGGTCACACGCTTAAGGGTCATCTATCTGCTGAATACTAGATAGGGAGTCTGAGAGAAAATCACCGAAAAAGTTTCGGACACCGAAAAGTTTCGGACAGCGGAAAAGTTCCGCAGAGAGAGGTCACCGGATGAGTTCCGGTGAAACTGAAAAGTTGTTTCAGGGGATACCATTAAGTCAAAATGGTTTCGGCACATGCCTGATAATTCTTGGAGGATACCAAAATCATTCTGGAAACTTCTGGGAATTTTCTGGAAGAAAAACCGGAAATGTTCCGGGGCTGCCGGAACCGCTTCAGATGCTTTTCGCAGATGAAATCACTAAACTGGAATTGTTCCAGAACGCATTGAAAATTATTTTAGTGGGTACTGGAAATGTTCTAAGCCCACATAAATATTTTCAGTTCGAACGGACGCTGAAAAATGTCGTCGTGAATAGTGAAAGTGCTTTTTGGAATTTTTTGGAAAACCACCTTTTAGGGCTTTTGCTAAAGGCTTCTAGAAGGTGATGTGGATGGATGAGAGCCCCCTTTGGGGGGGGACCCCTAGGGGGTGGCCGGCCACATGTGGAGCTCCTCCTTGGAGCTCCACATGTCCTTTGGTTTCTCTCTTATGCCCTTGGAAAGAGTTTCCTTCATGGGTATTTTGGTATTTCTTGAATGCCCATCCTACCCCTTGGTTTTCCTATATAAGGAGGAGAGGGGGCTGCTCAATCCTTCATCCCTTCTCACATACAAGTGCCATGCAATGATCTGGCTTCTCTCTCCCTCCCACGAAAAGAGTTTCGTAGAGCCGAAAGGCTGTCTGGGTTCCGGTGGGAACTAGTTCTGGACGGCGAAGCCCTGCCGGATAGATGACACCGTATGTGTGCAACTCTGTAGAGAGGTCGTAGTTTCGATCTTAGTGCCCGAGGGGCTGTTTGAGAGTGCCTCCCGAAGGGCTGTCCAAGTGACGGTCCGAGTTCTGTGAGTCCTCCCAAAGGGCTGTCCGAGTGACCGTTCGAGTTTCGAAGGTCCTCCCGAAGGGCTGTCCGCGACACCGTCCGGGGGACTGTTCGACCGCCTCCCGGAGGGCTGTCTGAAGGGAAGACGAGGGGATACATCCTCGTGGTTGGGAGGTTGTAAATCCTAGCTGCGGGGATCTGCACCGCCGATCGTCATCGACTCTACTTCCGCTGCGCTACGAGTCGGTAACGAAAATGATCAAACCTTATATGCAGTCTCCATAGTGGTCCTGGGCTGGTGCGTAGGTCGGAAATTTTTGTTTTCTGCTGCGTTACCCTACAGACTGTGTGTCTGGGACTGTGTGTCCTCAGGTTTAAATGCCTAGCTGCTCCAACCAGACGTACAACTGTCACAGCAGTTGGAACTGGTCTACCAAATCACTGTCTTCACCAAGCTACTGGTTCTATTTCCTCAACCCTTTAATTTCCTCGCATACTTGCTGTGTACTTGATCATTACTGTTTGAAGACTTTGACTGAAGACTTTCTCAATTTCCTCATTCCTATTTCTTCAGTCACTTTGTCTTCAGCCTGCTTATCCTATTTACACGCTACCTGTACTCTGCTTTGTTTCATTTCATCATGATGACTATGCTACTGCTTTGTTATCTATGTACCTGAGTACTTATTCCGCTGCTTGTAGTTTGTTTCTTAGGAAATTCCTCAAGTAGTATTTCCTCAGCGACGAATTCATAAAAATCGCCTATTCACCCCCCTCTAGTTGATATAACGCACTTTCAATTGGTATCAGAGCAAGGTACTCCCTTGTTCGGTGTGATTTTGGTTTAACCACCTGGAGTTTTAGTTATGTCGACTGCAGGCATGATCAAGGTCTCGGCTGGGTGTACTACCTTTGATGGGACGGACTACCCCTACTGGAAGAATAAGATGCGCATGCATCTTGAGGCAATTGACAACGATCTCTGGTACATTGTGGAAAATGGCGTTCCCTCTGTCACTCCTTCCGTGAACGCTGCTAATGGGAAGAGATTCAAGCAACTCGACTCTCAAGCGAAGAATATCATATGTGGCCATCTGAGCAAAGGACAGTATGGCAGAGTGAGTGCTTTGGAGTCTGCAAAGCTTATCTGGGACAGGCTGTCCAAGGTCAACGAAGGAATCTCAACTCAACGTGATTCTCGAGTTGACGTTCTTCGCAATCTCTTCAACCCCTTCAAAAGACTCGACAATGAGAATGTCTAGCAAACCTTTCATTGCCTCACTGACATTTCAAACGAGCTTCAAGCACTGGGTGGCACTAACATCACCGACCATGAGGTGGTGAAGAAATTGCTGAGGTCACTCGATTCTTCATTCGATACACTAGCACCGATGATTCAAGAACGTGGAGACTACAAGTCACTAGATCCTGCTGATATTCTTGAGAGGCTGAACACTCATGAATTCCAAAAAGCTGAAAAGAGAGATCTCTACGGGCCAAGCTATGGAAGATCATGCGCACTGAAGGCCAAGGCAGTTTCCTCATCTGAAGGAGAAGATTCTGCTAGCAGCCTTGGTGACCCTAAAGAACTAAACCAGGAGCTAGCAATGCTCGTGAAGAAATTCCAGAAGTTCTCAAGGCATGGTCGCTTTGTAAAATCTTCAAAAGGTGATGACACAAGATCAGATTCCTCATCCCGTGATTACAAGTAGAGGACTTGCCACAAATGCAAGAAACCTGGTCACTACATAACTGATTATCCTTAGTGGGCAAAGGAATCAAAGAAAAGAAATACAAGGATGATAGTTCAGATGACTCAAAGAAGAAGAAGAAATCTTCAAAGTCCTCATCATCAAAATTTTCAAAGTCTTCATCTCACAAGAAGAGCAGTTCCAAGAAGGCTCGGGCATTCATTGGCAAGGAAATGGACTCTGAAGCTGAATCTGAGGAACATGAGGAAGAGGAGGCATCTGAGGAGTCAGACTCTGCTGTGGCGAGCCTAGCCCTCGCTACTGCTTACGTCAGCAAGTCCATCTTCAACACTGAGGAAAATGGCTTCCCCAACACTGCTGATGACGGCAACGATGACTATGCTCCCACCTATTGCTTCATGGCAAAAGGTGCCAAGGTATTCAAATATCCCTCCTCTGAATCAAGTGAGGATGAATCTGATGATAACCTCAAACCCAGCTATTCCAAACTTGCTAATATTGCTGTTAAACAACAAAAGGCTTTGGAAAAGGTTCAAAATATGCTAGACAAAAGCGATGACTTGTTAGGTGAGGAAATGGATCGAACTCAAACACTGACTGATAATCTTCAACAACTACAGTCTAAGTTTGAGAACCTTCAAAGTCGTCATGAAACTCTCTTAGCCGAACATGAGAAGCTTTCTTACGAATTTCTTCAAAGAAAGCAAGATCTTGAGAAGCTAAGGGTGAGTCATGAAGATCTTCAGAAGGAAAATGATTCATTAATTGCTCAACAGATCAGTTCCGCTCAGGAAGAATTTATTCCACCATGCTTGAAATGCATTGAACGTGAAACCGCTAATTCTTCACCTGAAAGTTCAAATGCTTCTATTGCTGCAAAATTTTCAACTATCTCTGTGGTCACAAATTACTCATCTGAGGATACCAGTAGTATCACTGACGAAAATGTAGGGTTGAAGGAATTGTATGTGATAGGCATGTACAAAAGCCTCAAAGGGCATCAGACTCTTTATGATGTGCTCAAAAAGCAGATCTTGAACAGGAACCCTAGGAAAGAGGGTATTGCCTTTGAGAGGAAACTCAATGCTGATGGAACCTACTAGAAACCTAAGCAGTATCCCAAAACCTCATGGGTTGCTGCGAAGGGACCTCCCGTAGATCCATCCACTTTATCTGGCTTTACTTGTGAATCCTCATATTCATCTGACGAGTCATTTGACTCCAACTATAAGCTGTTCAAAAATCAGAATGGTGAAGTATTAGCTAGATATGTTGGAACTAACTGCAGGAATGGTCCCCCTATGAAGAAAATCTGGGTTCCCAAAAGGTGCCTTGAAAGTCTTCAGGTGAATGTCCTCATGACACCACCTGTGAAGAATTGGAACCCCAGATCAAATTCTTCATATGGACCGAAGTCTTCATATGGATCCAAGTCCTCTTATGGATCAAATTCCTCACGTGGATCTAAGTCCTCATATGATCATCATCATGCTAATGCTTCTGTTTTGCAGGGAAAATCTAAGAGTTCTGATTATGTGCATTATTCTTCAAATCATTATGTTCATAAGTCCTCGAAGAATTTCTCTGCTTACTCATATGCCTATACTAATCCCTCTCCTGTGAAACGAAGCGCTTTGGCTTCAATGCCACCTTTCTCTTATGGAGCTCGCAGAATGATGAACTCTTTGCCACCCCTCCAGATGTGGGTGGTGAAGAAAAAGAACTAACCTCTTATGCAGGGTCAGGTCTCCAGACGAACTAAATCGTCTGAAGAATTTTCTGGAGACCTGAAATGCTTGAAAGGACGCAAGCTAATCATGAAGAAATGATTCATTCATTTCTCACGTCCTCATACTGCTATATATACATATGTTGCATTAATTGATGAATTTCTGTCTGATGAAATTGATGTCATATTCTTCACTATAAAGATATGTGTTCGTAACATGCACTAATTCATCTGCAGGATGATTTACCCAAAGCTACTGAGTGGGTCCTCGACAGTGGATGTACTAATCACAAGACCGATGACAAGAGCTTACTGATGAACACTCCTTTATCTCCATCACATTTGAAGCATATCACCTACGCAGACAAAGCCAAAAGAAAGGTAGGGTTGCAATCTTAAAGGATCGACACATGGACAAAGTCATGCTTGTCGAGTCCCTCGGATTCAACCTCATGTGTGTCTCAATGCTTTGTGATCTTGATATGGTTGTTGTCTTTTGCAAATATCGTTGCTTAGTGCTCATGGAATCTGACAATTCCAAAGTCTTCGAAGGCTTTATGAGAGGAGACTTGTATATTGTTGATTTCTCTGCAGGACCATAGCCTGCCACTTGTCTACTTGCAAAAGCTTCAGAAGGCTGGCTATGGCATCGACGACTGGGTCATGCTAGCATGAGGAACTTACACACACTCGTGAAGAAAAAGCACGTCATTGGCATTGAGGGTGTCAAATTCCTCAAAGATCATCTTTGTGGGGCTTGTGAGGCTGGAAAGAAGACCAGAGCCAAGCACCCCTCGAAGACTATCATGACTATCTCTCATCCTTTTGAATTGCTTCATATGGATCTCTTTGGCCCTACTCATTATGCCACACTAACAAATGCAGCATCTCTATATGGCTTTGTTATTGTTGATGATTATTCTCGTTACACATGGGTGCATGTCATTACTTACAAAACTGAAGTGCAGGAAGACTTTAGACGATTTTCTTCAAGGGCTTCGACGAATTTCGGTGTGAAGATCAAGCATATTCGGAGTGACAATGGGACTGAGTTCAAGAATACTAGTCTTGATGAACTTGGTATTACTCATGAGTTATCTGCCCCATACACTCCTCAGCAGAATGGCGTTGTGGAGCGCAAGAACAGGACTCTTGTTGAGATGGCTCGCACCATGCTTGATGAATACAAGACACCTCGTCGCTTCTGGCCTGAGGCAATTGATACTGCATGCCACATTATCAACAGGGTATATCTTCACAAATTCTTCAAGAAGACCTCATATGAACTCCTCACTGACAAGAAACCCAATGTGAGTTATTTCAAAGTCTTCGTTGCTAAATGTTGGATTAGAGATCCCCATCACAATTCTAAATTTGCACCGAAAGCACATGAAGGTTTTATGCTTGGTTATGGAAAGGACTCGCACACCTACAGAGTCTTCAACACCTATCACCACAAGGTTGTTGAAACTGTAGATGTGCGGTTCATTGAAACTAATGGCTCGCAAAGAGAGCACCTACCTCCTGTGCTAGATGAAATGTCTCCTGAGGAATCCATCAAGCTAAAGGCTACTGAGGATGTCATACCTACTGAAGAATCTGTTGAAGAAGTCATTCCAGATCGTGAAGAAAATCATGCTGGTGAATCTGAAGAAAATGGCTCTGAAGAAAATGCTGAGCCAACACAAAGTCGTCAACCTGCTCATCCTCGCGTTGCAAATGGAGTGCAGATTGAGAGAATCATCAATGACATCAACGCACCAGGTCCTCTCACTGGCTCAAAAGCTTCACATTTGTCTAACTTTTGTGGGCATTTTGCTTTCGTCTCTACCACAGAGCCCACCAAAGTAGATGAGGCATTTCTGGAGCCTGAATGGATTCAAGCGATGCAAGAGGAATTACACCAATTCGAGCTGAACAAGGTGTGGGAGCTTGTCAAGCGACCAGACCCACGCAAGCATAATATCATCGGTACCAAATGGATCTACCGCAACAAACAAGATGAAAATGGCCTAGTGGTGAGGAACAAGGCTCGTCTTATAGCTCAAGGCTACACACAAGTTGAAGGAATTGATTTCGATGAAACTTTTGCACCTGTTGCTAGACTTGAGGCTATTCGCATATTGCTTGCCTATGCTAACCATCATAATATCATCTTATATCAAATGGATGTGAAAAGTGCATTCCTCAATGGTAAGCTTGAGGAAGAAGTATATGTTGCTCAACCCCTAGGTTTTGAAGATCCTAAGCATCCTGATCAAGTCTTCAGACTCAATAAGGCCCTCTATGGCCTCATGCAGGCCCCTCGGGCGTGGTATGATACTCTGAAGGAATTCCTCATGAAGAAAGGCTTCAAACCCGGTTCACTCGACCCAACTCTTTTCACCAAAACATATGATGATGAATTATTCGTGTGCCAAATATATGTTGATGATATTATTTTTGGCTGTACTAACCAACGTTACAGTGACAAATTTGCTTATATGATGAGTGAGGAATATCAAATGTCCATGATGGGAGAATTGAAATTCTTCTTACGCCTTCAAATTCGTCAACAACGCAATGGCATCTTCATTTCTCAAGAGAAATACCTCAAGGAAGTTCTGAGGAAATTCTGTATGCAAGATTGCAAAGGCGTCAAAATCCCTATGCCCACAAATGGCCATCTATGCACCGATGAAAATGGTATAGACTTCAATCAAAAGGTATACCGCTCCATGATTGGTTCTTTACTGTATCTATGTGCATCTAGGCCAGATATTATGCTTAGTGTTTGCATGTGTGCCCGTTTTCAAGCTACACCGAAGGAATCACACCATAAGGCTGTGAAACATATTCTTCGATATCTAGCTCACACTCCAACACTTGTATTATGGTATCCCAAGGGCTCGGCTTTTGATCTCATTGGATATTCGGACTCTGACTATGCTGGTGATCGTGTGGATCGCAAGTCAACATCAGGCACATGCCATTTCCTCGGACGATCTTTAGTATGTTGGTCCTCGAAGAAGCAGAACTGCGTATCACTCTCTACTGCTGAAGCTGAGTACATTGCTGCTAGTTCTTGCTGTGCTCAATTACTGTGGATGAAGCAAACCCTCAAGGACTATGGCATCAATGTGAAGAATGTGCCACTCTACTGTGACAACGAGAGTGCCATCAAGATTGCTCATAACCCAGTTCAGCACTCAAAGACAAAGCACATCCAGACTCGTCATCATTTTCTTCGAGATCATGTGTTGAAGGGCGACATCTCTATTGATCACGTGAAGACTGAAGAACAGCTAGCGGATATCTTCACCAAGTCCTTGAATGAGAAGAGATTTAGCAAGTTGCGGTGTGAGCTAAATATCTTAGAATCTTCGAATGTTCTTTGAAAAGGACACACATCCTATCACTTATGCAAAATTGATGACTTAGATGTGCAACACACGAAGAACGTTTTTCTTCAATCAATGAAGACTAACCCTCTAAGTGTGAAGAAATTAACGAAGAATTTGATTCTCACAGCCCTACGACAATTGTACGCGGCGTCTGAAATCATCATTCTTATACGGTGGGTCACGCCACCACAAAAGTTGAAAATCTTCAAAATTGAGTTTTTCTTCATTTTACAAATTCTTCAATTTTCAAATTCTTCAACTTGCAAAGTCTTAAAAAAAATTCGACTGATGTTCTTCATTGACTATATATATATATAATTGAGTTTTTCATGTCCTCAACAGCATCCACTTATTGCTAATTCTTCAAGTTGATTTTCTTCTAAGTGAATGTGATCGGACCCATTCCCCCTCTATGCTAAACTCAACCCAGTCTGTTCACAATTTCTTCATGTGCGTTCTATTTGAAACCTGTTCAAAGTCTTCACTGTGTCCTTGACAGCTGAAGAATTTGCGAACGAAACGTTAAAATTTTCATATCTGAATTTTCGGCTTTTGCCGCTCAAACCGTTCCGCATCCCGCGATAGGATTAAACTACTCACCCGCAATCTACCACGATCTCCATCTCTCTGTACGTGGGTGACACATGTCATTAGAAGAGCAAGGGTCAGGGGCATGTTCGTCCAAAAATTTCGGACGGGCAGTTTTTCACCGTGGCTATAAATACCCCCACCCTTCCTCTGTCTTCATTTACTCCGCTCGACCACCAACTCGCTCGAGCTCTCTGACCTAGTGCCGCCGCTACTCTCCATCATCGCCGGTGAGGAAGAGCTTCACTGCCTCGACCTTGTCGCCGTCGTACTCGCGCCGGCCGCGGAAATCTTCACTCCGCCGCCCCCGTAGCTGTCTCTCACCGCCAAGTTAGGGCGTGGGAGATCTGAACAGACGAACTTCTCCACTTCCACTTCCAGTTCGTCGTGTTCTTCGTCCAGGGTAAATACAATCTGATTTTACTACCCTACATTGATTCTGATGATTTCACAAAATCTTCAACAGATGTTTATTCTTCAACTTCCCATTCCTTAAACTCCCGAATGCTTCTGTATCTTGATTTGTTTCTCTAAGCTATATTTTTCTTCAAGATTCCTCAATTGTGTGGATTTTCTAATCTATACAACTCTAGAACCTAAGTCAAGAATTCTTAGTAAAATTCCTCAAGACTCCCCTGGTCAAATTCCTCAAACTTGATTTCTTTTGAAAATTTCTGAGAACGCATATGACCTCTCCAAATTCTTCGCACCTATACTATGTTCACAGGTACAAAATGTCTGCTGCTGAATCACTAGGTTCTCATCAACTTAACTCATTTGCAGCATTCCTCGAAGATAAGTTGCACACTTCCTCAGAAACATCAATTGTTCAAACCTCAGAAGGGAGGAAAGAGGCCTGAAACAAACACTGCTTTTGAGATCCCTGAAGACATATATGATGAATATTGCACTCCTGATGAAGCAACTCATGGCAAAGAGACCAAGACTCAGCGCAAAGTGCGCATACAGAGAATTGAGAGAAGATGGGCTAAGGAATGGAGGGAATATCGTCATGTTACTCCCAAGTACATGAAGAAATTCGCCGTTAACCCTCCATGTCCAAGACCTCCATTGGCTCCAGGCCAAGAAGCTGATCCCTCAAGTATCAGGCGCGGTGAGGAATTTCCCAAGGAATGGGCTAAGCGCCAAGCCAAATTGGCTAAAGTAGCAAAGGAAGCAGTGAAGAAATTCAATGAAGACTCTGGTGCTGCTGCTGCTGATGCCTCTGCTATGCCCTCACGGCCAATTGCAAAGCCCTCACTGCCAATTCCTCAGGCAACCACTTCAAGGGCAGCTCCAATTCCCTCAGCTGCCACAAAGTCTTCAACTTCAGCTGCAAAGTCCTCAGCACCTGTGCATGTTGCCACGTGCCAACGGACTACAGGAATCTCTATTGCCTCAGGAGCATCTGCAAGTTCCTCAGCTCCGCCACAGTCTTCAACTGGTCCAATCTTGCTGAAGAAAAAGGCCACTGCTAGACGAGGCCCAAGGCCAAGTCCTCACAAGAAGCACGCTGCCTTCCAAGTTCCGTCTGATGACGATGATGCTGATGATGAAAAACTTGCTAAGATCATCAAAGACAGGCAAGAAAAGGCCGCTAGAGCCAAAGGCAGTGCTGTGCCACTCATGGTGGATCCTAAAAGGATCCTTGATTTCATCGATCTATGGCACAAGGATCCAAATACTCCTTTGCCTGAATTGAACCTCACTCCTGGACAGAGCCACATGTTGACGGCCTTCATAGCCGAGGAAAAATGGAAATTTGAGAAGGCCAGGCAAGTCAAGAAAGCTCAATACAAGAAGGAGCGCTTTTTGAAGAAGAATGCTATGAAGATGACTCCTGACGAATTTGTGAATCTGCAAAAGGAGATCAAAGCTCTCAGCGATGAATTTGACGAATATCGTGCAGATTGGCTAGGTGCCAAAGTCAGATTTGTCAGAATGGCCAAGGGGTTCAACCCGAATGTTGCAGATCCAACGCAACAACAAATTCCTCAGGCTAATGCATCTGCTCAGCCTACTGAAGAGAATGCTAGCACAGCTGATGAAAATCAGTCTGTTGAAGAAACTAAAAGTACCAGGGCTGCTGAAGAAATTCCAGTTCCTAAAGAAAATGCCAGGGCAACCACCAATGTTGCGCCTGAAGAATTTGATCAAGCTAGGGCAACTGCATCAGTTGTGCCTGAAGAAACTGCACCACTTTCATCTGCTCCTCCTGCAAAGTCATCACAGATGAAAGATATCCACCTTCCTTCTGCATCAGAAGCGAAGAAGACCAAAGCTGTAGAAAAGGCAGCTGTGAAGAAAAGGAAAGCATCAGAAAATGCAGAGTCTTTAGCTCCCAAGAAAGTGAAGACTTTGCAAAGCTCGTACACCAACCCCATTGATGTTGTTCCTATCTCAAGCATGCCATCAAAGGAACTTGTTCCCTTTGGTAAGGAATATGTCATTCTAGATGACAGTGATGAAGCGAATCCTTCTGCTGCTACTTCAGAGCAGTTGGATGAAGAAATTGAAGTGAATGATATCCCTTGAACCCCACTGGTATCATCGCCCGTGCCTTAGTTCACAGCTGAAGAGGCAGGCGTTGAAGAAATTGATGAAGAAGATGAGGATGTTGACATTGGGTCTACTACACCAGTTCTCAATGATGATTATTGGGAAAGACATCATCTAAATTCTCCATTGACCACTCCTCTGCAACAAATTCCTCAGTCCCCTATGCAGACTGAAGAAATTCATACGGGCTCTGAAGGACATCAATCTTCACTTCATTCTATTCCAGAAGAAGTTCCAGCTACTAATGCTGAAGAAATGGAGACCAAGACTGCTGCTGATGAAATTGCTATGGAAATTCCTCAGTCTGTGGCTCCAGAGGTTGTGCGCCAAGCGGCTGTGAAGACTTCAACAGTTAATCTTTAGCCCAAGCCACAAAATCCTCATACCAAGAAGCAGAAATTCAACGCTGATGATTTCTTTGCTGAGCATCATTTCTTCATGGATTACAATCCCTATGACTCTGCAAGACTGCGACGCAAGCGCTTCTGGACAGCAAGTCAAATGAACTATTACTCTTCCCTCCTGTTTGGTAAGAACAAGGTATTTGACCATGAGCAAATTCCTCATGTGGATATGGAGTCGCTTCCTTGCTTCCATCCAGTCCTCAGTGTTCTTCATGACGCTGGGCTGCTTAACTTCTGCACTGACATCTACGACTGGAATGAAGAACTCATTCTTCAATTCTACGCCACACTGCATATCACTGGAAATGTTGAAGATGTGAATTCATGGGTGCTAGACTGGATGACCGAAAATACACATTACAAAGCACCGGCCTCTGAATTGCTTCACGCCGTCCCAGCCAGTCCTCCCACTGAAGGTGCTAGGCTCATCTATGAGGAACCTGAACTCTCAAATCATTTGATGCAAGTGCTGATGAAGCCTTTGAAGGCTGGCCAAGCTCCAAGGACCACCTTACTTGTGAAGGAATTGCTCTATGTGCCAAGGACGATATATCGCATATTGACCAAAACCCTCAGTCCAATCAAGGGCCACAACTCTGATGAAGAAGAGTTTGTTGGCATCATGAAGAATCTGCTGTTCAACATGATACATGGCATTCCCATTAACTACCATGATTTCTTCATGAGGACTTTGGCCAATGCTGCTCTGTCACCTTTTGAGTTTAAGCCTTACGCGCCCTGGATCATGAAATTCATTAGATCAAGGTCTACAATTCATTATCAGGCTGACTTCCAGAATCATCTCAGCTATTTGCCACCTATTGAAGTCCTCAAGCGAACTATTTCCTCAGCTGATGAGATGGGCAAGGCTGCTATTATAGATGAAGGCGCTCGTCCATTGGATATACAGTTTCGCAAAGCTACATCTTATTCCACCAATGATGACTCTACAACACAAGATTCTGCCGCCAAAGCTTCAAAGCAAAATCCTCAAGCAACAACTCCGTGTGTGATGACTGATCATGAACTTCTCCTCAGTCTTCATCAGAAAGTTGATCGAAATTACAAGTGGGTCAAGCGTCAGTTTGGTGCAATTCTTCAGAACATGACAGTCACTCAAAACACACTGTGAAGAAGAATCACTACTACTTGCATGAAGTCTTTGACCGCACTTGGGCTATTCTGCCGAATCTTTATAGTGCTGAAGATCTCAAGGAGATGGGCTTCCAACAGGACTTTGACTGGTCTCAGCCACCTTCGAAGAAATTCAAGAAGGTCAAAGTTCCTCAGCTTGTTGCCAGTTCATATTCTTCATCGCGCGAGACGGATGAAGCTGAAGATTTCAACGACACTGGGGCAGGCCCTACCTCAACGGACGACCCCAACAACGCTGGCGCTCCTCCATCGACATCATGATGATATTCTTCAGGGGCGTTAGTCCTCATTTTTTGTCCCTTTTGGTCATTCGATGACAAAGGGGGAGAAATTTGAGATAGTCTTCAAGCGGGTCTTATATATGGGCTATTTTTTTCTGTTAAGTTACAACTCTTTCTCTTCTGAGGTGTTTGATCTGATGAGTTGTAAACTTAAGTCCTATGGTGGTCTGATACTTTTGAACTGCTTTCTGCATGCTTATTTCCTCAAGTACCTTAATGCACGCATGCTGAATTTCGTCAGACACCATATTTCATCATGCATTTCAAATTCTTCATATCATATGTTAAATGCGTGTATGAATTACAAGATATAGTGGGAGATCTCCAAGATATTACTCTACAATGTGCATTTGCAATACAAAGCAAAATCCTCAATATGCACATCTTCAGGGGGAGTTCCTCTATATCTTGCAATCAAATTCCTCAATATCAGTATCTACACTTCATATGTTTTATCCCCGTTGAAAACTTAACCTATTTGTCATCAATCACCAAAAAGGGGGAGATTGTAAGTGCATCTAGTGCCGCTTAGTGATTTTGGTGTATTGAAGACTTATAGGTTAAGGGACTAATGTGTTTATGAGTGTACACAGGTCTATAAGTCTATGAGGAGTTTGATATTTACGATGAAAGTCGACTCTTAAAAATGAATGTCTTCAGTTGAAGACTTTGGTTTTCTTGAAGACTTTGAAAATGAGGAAATTGGTGTGACCTTGAAGACTTGATATTGATGCGAGGATTATGAAGCGTGAAGACTTTTGTTTCATAGTTTTGTTTTCCCTTTCTTGAGTCATAGGAAACACCGTACTGTTAAAGGGGGTCGAGGTAAAACTAAGGAAAAGTTTCCAAGTGATGCTCAACTCAAATCCTACACCTACCAATCCTTTCGAGTGAAGACATTGGAAATCTCATACAGTTCAGTCAAGTTCTTTAGTGACAGAGACGAAGTTCTTCTGTTCTCTGAGGAATTTGTTCTGACTAAGGAGTTAGGAATTCACCAGTGCGGATTGCCTACAAGTGAGGAACATGATAGCCCTGAGGAATTCGAGAGCTCAAATTTCCGACCGTTGCTGTGCTATGCGCCAGCTGTCCAAAATATCCTACCTAACGGTCATATCATTGAAGGGCATTTATGTCTTATCATGTCGGGCTGCTTCCCGGCTATAAATAGCCGCCCCTTCAACCACTAGCTGGTTGGCTGCTCCAAGAGAAACTGACACTTGTCATTTAAAGCATCCCATCCTCCAAGGACTTTGAGCGAAAATCATCAAGTGAGGAAAAACCTAAACCCAACACCTAAAACCCAAAGTGATTGAGCATCACTGAAGAAGTTGTTCCTGTGTGGAACCGACGCATGTTACCTTTGAGGACGGTGCATCCTCCAGACGGTTGGGCGTCATGGTCTAGAGCATCCAAGAGGAATTGTGGAATGCTGAGTGACCAAGTCTGTGAAGGTTTGGAAGTCACCTGTGAAGACTTACCACGAGTGATTGGGCGAGGTCTGTGTGACCTTAGCTCAAGGAGAATACGGTGAGGACTGTGTGTCCGGGACTGTGTGTCCTCAGGTTTAAATACCTAGCCGCTCCAACCAGACGTACAACTGTGACAGCAATTGGAACTGGTCTACCAAATCACTGTCTTCACCAAGCTACTGGTTCTATTTCCTCAACCCTTTCATTTCCTTGCATACTTGCTGTGTACTTGATCATTACTGTTTGAAGACTTTGACTGAAGACTTTCTCAATTTCCTCATTCCTATTTCTTCAGTCACTTTGTCTTCAGCCTGCTTATCCTGTTTACACGCTACCTGTACTCTGTTTTGTTTCATTTCATCATGATGACTATGCTACTGCTTTGTTATCCATGTACCTGAGTACTTATTCCGCTGCTTGTATTTCGTTGCTTAGGAAATTCCTCAAGTAGTATTTCCTCAGTGACGAATTCATAAAAATCGCCTATTCACCCCCCTCTAGTCGATATAACGCACTTTCACCTGTGCTAAAAAGTTAAGAGGGTTACGGCAAAAAATGGATGCACTTCCTGTACAAAATGGACAATCTCTTTCGATGTATCTTGGTTTCGGACGAAAACTTATCTGTTACAAAAGGGATTTCATTTTTTTGAACTTATTTGAACTCCAGACTTTTTGTGTGTTCAAAATGGACCATTCAAAACCACATCATAAATTTTCAACCCTTTCTGACTTCATTTGGTATTTTCCATGCATTTACTAATTTTTTGAGCTAAATGACCCTGAAATTGAAAAGCACTTGAAATGAACTCTGAAAAGGTTGAAAGTTGGCATGGTATCATCATTTCACCCACATAGCATGTGCTAAAAAGTTAAGAGGGTTACGGCAAAAACTGGATGCACTTCATGTACAAAATGGAAAATCTCTTTCGAAGTATCAGGGTTTCGGACGAAAAGTCATCTGTTACGAAAGGCATTTCATTTCTTGACATGTAACTGCAGTGATATTCTAGATCAAAGGCATCATCAGAATAGTTGTGGAGAGAAAGTCTTCACTTTTTCTTCGCGTGTGTCCCTTGCTTATTGCGCCGTAACCATGGATAATCTTCATCGTTTAATAGGGTGCTTGGGTCAGCCTTTACTTTGAAGGGAGGAATTTCATGAAACTTTTTATAATCTTCAGACATGTCTGTCTTGCCCTCCACTCCCACGAGGTCTCTTTTCCCTAAAAGAAATATGTGGCACTTTGGCTCATCGTATGATGTATTCGCTTCCTTATCTTTTCTTTTTCTCTGTTTGGTAGACATGTCCTTCACATAGAAAACCTGTGCCATGTCGTTGGCTAGGACGAATGGTTTGTCTGTGTACCCAAGATTGTTGAGATCCACTGTTGTCATTCCGAACTGCGGGTCTACCTGTACCCCGCCTCCTGACAGATTGACCCATTTGCACCTAAACAAAGGGACCTTAAAATCATGTCTATAGCCAAGTTCCCATATGTCCACTATGTAACCATAACATGTGTCCTTTCCCCTGTTGGTTGCTACATCAAAGCGGACACCACTGTTTTGGTTGGTGCTCTTTTGATCTTGGGCGATCATGTAAAATGTATTCCCATTTATCTCGTACCCTTTGTAAGTCAATACAGTCGAAGATGGTCCCCTGGCCAATGAGTACAACTCATCTGCAATAGTGTTGTCACCCATGAGATGTGTTTGCAACCAACTGCCGAAAGTCCTGATATGTTCACATGTATTCCAGTCATCACACTGCTCCGGGTGTTTGGAGCGCAGCATATTCTTGTGTTCATTGACATACGGGGTCACCAATGTAGAATTCTGTAGAACTGTGTAGTGTGCTTCAAACCAAGAATGCCTGTCCCTACATATTATTGAGTCCGCTCCTAGCGTGCCTTTTCCAGTCAGTCTCCCCTCATACCGCGATTAAGGGAGACCAATCTTCTTAAGGTCAGGAATGAAGTCAACACAAAACCCAATGACCTCCTCTGTTTGATGGCCCGTGGAGATGCTTCCTTCTGGCCTAGCATGGTTACGAACATATTTCTTTAAGACTCCCATGAACCTCTCAAAGGGGAATATATTGTGTAGAAATACAGGGCCTAGAATGGCAATCTCGTCGACTAGATGAACTAGGACGTGCGTCATGATATTGAAGAAGGATGGTGGGAAAACCAGCTCGAAACTGACAAGACAATGCACCAAATCACTCCTTAACCTTGGTAGGATTTCTGGATCGATTACCTTCTGAGATATTGCATTGAGGAATGCACATAGCTTCACAATGGCTAATCGAACGTTTTCCGGTAGAAGCCCCCTCAATGCAACTGGAAGCAGTTGCGTCATAATCACGTGGCAGTCATGAGACTTTAGGTTCTGAAACTTTTTCTCTGCCATATTTATTATTCCCTTTATATTCGACGAGAAGCCAGACGGGACCTTCATACTGAGCAGGCATTCAAAGAAGATTTCCTTCTCTTCTTTGGTAAGAGCCTAGCTGGCAGGACCTTCATACTGCTTTGGAGGCATGCCGTTTTTTTCGTGCACACGTTGCTGGTCCTCCCGTGCCTCCGGTGTATCTTTTGTCTTCCCATACATGCCCAAGAAGCCTAGCAGGTTCACGCAAAGATTCTTCATCACGTGCATCACGTCGATTGCAGAGCGGACCTCTAGGTCTTTCCAATAGGGTAGGTCCCAAAATATAGATTTCTTCTTCCACATGGGTCCGCGTCCCTCAGCGTCATTCGGAACAGATAGTCCGCCGGGACCCTTTCTAAAGATTACATGTAAATCATTGACCATAGCAAGTATGTGATCACCAGTACAGACGGCGGGCTTATTCCGGTGATCTGCCTCGCCTTTGAAATGCTTGCCTTTCTTTCGACATTGATGGTTGGTCGAAAGAAATCGACGATGTCCCAGGTACACATTCTTCCTGCATTTGTCCAAATATATACTTTCGGTGTCATCTAAACAGTGTGTGCATGCGTGGTATCCCTTGGTTGTCTGTCCTGAAAGGTTACTGAGAGCAGGCCCATCATTGATGGTTACAAACAGCAACGCATGTAGGTCAAATTCTTCATGGTCGTGCTCATCCCACACACGTACACCTTTTCCATTCCACAGCTGTAAAAGTTCTTCAACTAATGGCCTTAGGTACACATCAATGCCGTTATCGGGTTGCTTAGGGCCTAGGATGAGCACTGGCATCATAATGAGCTTCCGCTTCATGCACAACCAAGAAGGAAGGTTATAGATACAAAGAGTCACGGGCCAGGTGCTATGATTGCTGCTCTGCTCCCCAAAACACTACTAGGAAAAAGGCTACTAGTAGCGTGGGTTTTTTGGCTATCAGTAGCACTAGTGCCCGCACTACTGCTACGGCGCTACAGCTAAACTTTAGCAGTAGCGTAGTTCTTACCCAGCGCTACTGCTACCTATATCTAGCAGTAGCGCGCTGCTGACCATCGCTACTGCAAATACTAGTAGCACGCCCCAACCACCAACGCTACCGGTAAGGCAGCGCTGCTGCTACTACAAAGCCCCTCGCTACTGCTAGTATTTTTTTTTGCTGTATTCGTATTTTTATAGGTTTTATACAATTACAACATACACACATACACTGAAACTATATGAAAAATGAATGTCTCATCATCATCATCAAAGTGGTACAACCTAGTCTCGTCATATCATCATTATCGATCACAAATGATATCGATCTCATCATCATCTCGAAATAGCGATACAAGTTAATGATCATATGTCTCTTACATTGTCACCGCAGACACATGTTTCATCATCTACCTAAACTATGACATACGGGATAAGAGCGATCACGATGAGCAAAACCAGTATTATGTAGTAGTTTTTGCGGCGCTGGTTCTGAATCCCCTGTTGCGCTATGAATTTCAAGTAACTAGCTTCGGCTTCTGCTCTGCTAGCAAACCCTTTCTGGCTTCCGCCCGAGAAACGGTACACTTGGGCCTGACACTCTGGCCACTCATCGTAAACACCCGGAACATGGCCTACATACACGGCATATCACTTCCTCGCCATCGTTGATCTATATACCTGTCAGATATATATATATATATATATATATAGAGTGTCACTATTCTAATCTCAGGATTAGAATAACTATTTGGATCACAGCCAGCCCTGTATAGGGCGACGAGGTGTTCCCGAACTCGTTCGAAGGAAACAAACAGAAAACTAGCCCCGGTCTCTGCCGCTACCCAGCGCGCCGTCAACCGACCTCCCCGTCGTCGCCCAGCGCACCGTCGACCGACCTCCCCGTAACCTCCAGAGCGTCGCCGGCCGACCTCCCCGCGGCCGCCCAGTGCGCCGCCGGCCGATCCAAAAAGAAAGAAAAAAGACAGTCGAACCAAATCGCCACGGTTGTCACCAACGCTGCTGCATCTCTCCCATCTCCCGACCCGACCTTCTTCCCGTTGCCGCCGGCTGCACGCCGCTCAACCTTCCGCTGCGCCACCACCCGCCCCTGTCGGCGCTTACCTTCTTTTCGCTGTCGCCGTCGCCGGGGAACACCACCTCGGCCTCGACCCATCGCTACCAGCGACGGCCACCACCAGAGCCTGGTGCCTCCCCGACCCGTGCTACTCGCGACTGTTGCCGACTGCCCGCCTGGGCCCTACGACCCCCAATCTCCGGCAACCCGACTACATCACGCTCAGACCCTCCTCTACAGGTGTGTTTGGACTGCAGTATAGGGGATTTGAGCCGCCGCCGGCCATCGAGGTCTGGAGAGGCATCCGGAAAGGGGGGGTAAGGGGGTTTGCGTGGGCAGGCTCATGCTCTTCGGCACTTCGCCGGCCGCGGAGAAGCATCTCTGAGCAGCCAAGCGCCGTACTGCAGAGGAGAAGCAGTGCCAGGCAGCCTTCGGGCCGAGGAGGATCGCTGCTGTGCGCCGGGGAAGTGGCAACCTGTGTACTCCGATGTTTATTCAGTAGCAAGACTAGTTGCTGCACTGTTACTCAGAAAAAAAAATGTTGCTGCACAATTCCCATGTTGATTACTGCTAGCAGCGGTCTGTAATTTGTTCGATTAATTTTAGTGCTTGTCTTGAGTAATACTGTTGGGTTGCTGTTTCTTTCAATGTTAAGTGCTGAATGAATGGACATGGTCATGTACAGCATATAGGATTGTTGTTTTTAGCTATTTTTTTAACTTAACCAGTTGACGTTGTTTTCATCTCTAATGCGATGTAAATTGAGTGTTTTTGTTTGTATTCCCGGCTGTCTAAAATGTGCAAGTATGGATCTTTGTTTAACTTCTGTATTGTGTGGCTGATGGCTGGATGTGTTGATGAATTGATTGATGCATGCTTGACCTGTGTCAGGTCTCAGTTTCAATGGAAATGAGCACGTACTCAGCAAATAGCATGCAGATTCCATTCCGGCAAGCCGGCCACTGTATTTTTTGACAGTTAAATCTTCATTATTAATTGGACAACATGGTAGCCTCGTGAGCTAATTCTATCTAGCTAAACCTGCTAAGCCGTGGCCGCTGTTGTTTGCCGGTTGCTATAGTCGAATGCTTGAAAAAAGGCCAAGTCTGAATCATTTTTCCACCACGGTGAACCAGTGTGTTGCTTGGGCAGTTTTGGCCTTTAGTCGTTGTTGTCCGTTGGATGGAGAAGGGGTGGCAAATGGGTGAGCGCAAGTTACGCCGTGGCTGCCAAGAGGCAAGTCACTGGATCCCGACGTGCCTGCGCCGGCAGCTCAACCGTCCCATCTCGCGCACGAGCAGTCCAACGCCTCGCGCACGAGCAGTCCGTCGCCATGTCTCACTAATTTTTTTGTTCATCATGAACCTGATAGAACGCACGGCGTTTTTGTAGTGTGAGTTTTGTGTAAAAAAACTATAAGTTAATCCTTTGATGCGAGGATGGACCCCCGTGCAAAACGATTGCAAGCAAAATCGCTATTTGCTTTACGGGTTGTGTTATCATTAGAAGAAAAGAAAATAAAAGTTCAATTTCTAACGAAGACGCGGCTCGACGTGCAAACCAATGGAAAAAATGTACGTGTTCGCCCACCAAAATGTCCATATTGGTTTTATAGTGTCAGTTTTTTTGTGTTCATGGATTAAAAAACTACGAAGTTCAATTTTGCGAATGCAGCAAGTTCAACCAAATATGGAAACACTAAAAATATACATTGAATATAATATATTTTTTGCGAGGTTCAAACTGGAAAGACATGATAAGAAAGTATTCATTGTTCCTTACAATAAAAAACTATTGTGTTATTCTCAAAAAAGTATCACGTGTTGGTTGGTTTCCCCCACTAGTTGCTCTCTCACACACATTATGTTGCTGCTTTCCCTTTCCTTATAGAGCATGGAAATTCAAAATTAAAAGAAAAAAAGAGAGCATTTGTTGAAGATAAAAAAATGGATGCGAAATTCTTATTCTCTACCGCGGATAGTTCAAAAAGTTCGCTTACGGCAAAACACATACATTGCGTATCAAAAAATAAAGAGGCGTACACAAAAAAAGAACTATGAAGTTCAAATTTAAAAAATAGAGAAGTTAAAAGTTTATTAAAGAAAGAAAACCAATTTTTCTTCATTTCTATAAAATAAAATAAAAAAGTTCAGGTTTAAATAGCAGAGGAGTTGGATGCTTATTAAACCACTCCTAGCAAAAATAAAAAGTAAGAAGTTCAATTTTAAATATTAGAATAGTTTGACGTATATTAAAACTCACTTTTTCTTCTTTATTAGCATAATAAAACCAAAAAGTTCAAACTAAAATAACGAAGTAGTTCAATGTATATTTAAAAAACTCAAATTTTCCTCACTACTAAAGAATAAAACAAAGAAGTTCAATTTATAATAGTAGAGTGGTTTGATGTATTTTACCAAACTCAGATTTCTTCCATAAATAAAGAAAAGGAGAGTAGTTCAAAGTGATAATAGCCAGAAATTCACGTACTGCGTGACGTGTGTTTCATGTCCGAAAAAAGAATAAGTCAAAGTCAAAAAATTGGTTGCTAGAAGTTCAAGTGCTCGGCCCTGGTAAGTTCAAAAATTCTCGTTAAAGAGGTTCATTGTGTATTTAAGTGTTTAAAAACACATGAAAATGTGTTATTTTAAAATAATTCTCTCAATGTTCTATTCCAAAAAAAACGTAAGAACAAATTGTTGTATGTTGTTCGAAAAGAAAAGTTTAACCATATTATAAAAACTTGCATTCTTTCAATAGGTTTCTAATGGTATATCATTTGTGCAACACCGAGGAACAGGTGAGTAATTACGAACAAAAAATATGTGACAGAAATTCATAGTGAAAACAACGAGAAGTTCAAGTACTACAAGGATGCGTTTAAGGTGAGAATAAAAGAATATAAAACTAAAAGCTTAAAAGGTTTGTTGAAAGAAGTTCACGTGCTCTGTTCGGAGAAGTTCAAAAATTCTTGCGAGAAAGGTTCACCTTGTATTTCCATGTTTAAAAAGCACAAAAAGATGTACTTTTTGGTGTTTTAAAATAATTCTCTCAATCCACAAAGAAGTTCAGTTCTTATTGGGGAGCAACTCGATTTCAAAAATAAAATCAAAAATTCAAATTATAAAAAAGGAGAAAATTCACGTACTACATGGTGTGTGTTTAATATGAGAAAAATGAATAAAAAAGGCAAGGTCCAATTATTTCCATTTCTAGGACAAATAAAATTATGAAGTTTAATTTAGAAAAAAAATTTGATTCTTATTTGAAAACATATTTCCTTTCTAAGAATAAGACTAAGAAGTTCGAATTAAAATAACAAAGAAGTTCAAAGTATGTAAAAAACTCAGATTTTTTGCAAGAAGTTCACGTGCACCTCCGTGCACGGTTCATAATTTATATTGCGGGACGTCCGACCTGCAATTACATGTTTTAAAATGACAAAAGATGACGTCCGACCTTCAATTACATGTAATTCGATGTATATACAAACATGTGATAGAAGTCATAGTGAAAACGACGAGAAGTTCAAGTACTACAAGGAATATGTTTCAGGTGAGAATAAAACAATAGAAAACTACAAGCTTAAAAAGTTTGTTGAAAGAAGTTCACGTGCTCTGCTCGGGAAAGTATGATATGTATAAAAAACTCAAATTATATAACGAACGGTCCAATATTTCTTAAATAAATGATTTTTAAGTAAACATCGAAGTACTTTCAAAAAAATTGAACTTCTCTACTTTTAAAAAAATAGCATAGAAATTCGAAGTATATAAACTATTCAGATTTTTTCTCGTTACTAAATAATAAAATGAAGAAGTTCAAATTAAAACAGCAGAGAAGTTCGAAGTTTATGAAAAACTCAGATTTTTTTTCTCGTTACTAGAATTCTTTACTCAAAAATAGAAAACATGAATTTCAAATTAAAATAACACAGAAGTTCAAAGTGAAAACAGCCAGAAATTCACGTGTTGCATGGTGTGTGTTTTCATATGAGAAAAAGGAATAAAGAGACAAAGTATACAAAATTTGTTGCTAGAAGTTCAGGTGCTCGACACGGGAAGGTTTAAAACTTCTTGTGAGTGTGGTTCACAATGTATTTCTCACCCATTCTAGTGAGTGAGAAAAATGAATAAAAAGGCAAGGTCCAATTTTTTTCTTGCTATAAGTTCAACTTCTCGGTTGGAGAAAGTTAGAAAAATATTGTGAGAGAGGTTTGTGCAAAAAGGAATATCATTTGTGTAACACCAACGAATGGGTGAGAAATTACAAACAAAAATACGTGACAGAAGTACAACGTGGAAACAGCAGGAAGTTCTACTACTACGCTAAATGAATTTCGGATGAAAATCTTTTGAACCGTCGCGAGTATGAAAAAAATGATCAAGACGGAAAAATTGCGTGTTTACAGCAGCTTTCCATCGGTATATCACTTGCTCAATTCCGGTGAGTGAATGGAGAGCTACGAGCAAAAAATAGCACGTGAAGAAACAGAGATAAGTTCAGGTAGACGTGTTGATGAAGTTCAAGTTCTTCACGTGGTGCATTTTCGAAGACTCTGTTTCGTGATAAAAGGCACAACGCGTGATCTCGCTGTTTTCAAAATTGCTTGAAAATGGCTAGGAATCATAGAAAACCATCTACATGAAAAAGTTGCGCATTTTCCGTAGCTTTTCAACGGTAAATTATTTGCCCCATTCCGATAAAGTTTGTAGAAATTAGGGCCAAAAAACGTTTTTCACCATTTTCGAAATTGACTTAAAACCGTAACAAATTGGAAAAAACAATCTACATAAAAAAGTTTAGCATTTCTTCGAGCTTTCCAACGCCATATCATTTGCTGCATTCCGTAAAACCGTTGAGAAAATAACGCGAAAATACGAACTCGGTGGGACTTCGGACATTTTCAAAATTACATTTAAATAGTTTAAAATTGGAAAGAACTTTCTGTACAAAAAAGAAGCGGATTTGCAGCAGCTATCCAACGCCATCTCATTTGCCTCATTCCGATAAACGGTTTAGAAATAGACTCGAAAATACGATTCACATTTTTTTTGTATGAAGAAAAACGGTTTTCAAAACTGCCCTTAAACCATTTAGATTTTGACAAAAAATCAACTTAGGCCGTGACCGTCGTGTCCACAGCTTTCCAACGGTATATTGCAAGCCTCATTTGGACAATGTTACGGGAAGTTCAAACTCTCACCAAGGGAAGTGTAGGTCGAACAACTCAGGCAGTAAAATTGCAACAGACGCAAGTTCATCACGTCCCGAGAGCAAATCCGCCAACGAGCGAGATTTCTATTTAAAACGGGCATTTAGTTGATAAAAACCGTTTCCAGATTACACTTACATCACATAGAACACGATTGACCAGAATAATTCGCGCGGGAAGACACGGTTGCGAAGATAGCCCGAAGGTCGGGTTCCTACAGAGGGAAGTTTAAGTTGTCTAACTCAGGAAGTTCGACCCGTGATCAGAATAATATTCTGATCCCGTGATCAGAATAGTGTTTATGTATGTATGTGTGTGTGTGTCTATATATATATATATATATATATATATATATATATATATATATATATATATATATATATATATATATCATGAAGCGAATTCAACGAAACAGTTATGAAATAGAAGCAACATATATAGTAAACATTGTTAACAAATTTCATCATACCGAAACTAATTAACTAGAGCACGGCACCATTTACATCTAATAGTTTCGTCGTACTGAGACATTTGAAGTTTCGTCGTACAGAAAGTAACAAGTAACTAAACAGACACATTGTTTTTAAGCAGTGCACTCTTCCCATCTGTCCATATCCGGGAGGGTGCACCCCAGCTTAGTGACAGGCGTCATGTCCTGACGCTGTAGGGCAATGCGGATTCGGACCTCAGCTCGCGATATTGGGCCGCCGTAGAACATCCCATTCTCTTCGAGGACATCTTTCATGATGATGGACGCAATGTCCTGCTGGATCCGGTGGAAATCATTTCGGAGTCGATTATCCGGCACGGCTCCAAAGGCTTCGGCCCATCTCTGGATATGGGTATCGGATGAAGATTTCATGCAAAGTGATTGCACATCCCTTCTGTACATCATCATTATATGGATGACATAGAATCCATCATTGTCACTTATTGCCGGTTGCTGGATGCAACAGAATTTAGTCTTGTGGCCGAAACACAGCCCGGCCTTATTTTTTTTTTTTTGCATTGGATGTAGCCACCCCGCAAGCTGAAGCCCAGGAGAGCTTTGTCCAGAACATACTTTATGTGTGTGTAATCTTTCTTCTGTATGTTCTTCGACGGGTCCAAATATAGAGCACGGGAGTAACGCGGGTAAAGAACGATGAGAATGGCACAACATCCCCCGCTGCGCAAAATACACGATCAAGTTAGCCTCCATGCGTGCAAAGTAATTATTGAAATGCACGAAAGGATGTATGTGTTATAGTGGCTATCCGCGGATGACTTACCCGGGATGATAAGGTAGGAGAATCGTTTCTTTGTCCTTATTGCTGACCAAGAATTCTTCGATGTATTGATTCGCATATTGACGGTTGGATTCGTTGATTGACAAGAAGCCCTCATGCATGTAGTATGGGTCCGCAACCGCAAGACCAGTGACTTTCTCTCTCCTGACGATGTAGTTCATGTGCAGCGCATACAGGCGGACGAACGTAAAATCGAGTGTCCTCATTTGAAACATCTGGAAGATGTAATCAAGTCGCAGGAAGAAGAGGTCTTCGGGGCATGTGTGGACATACATCTTGCAACTGCTCGACACATGAACCGTATAAAGTGGGTATCCTGGATCATCCGAGGCGAGGAGGCTTCTCTCTGTCGAAAGCACATGGTCATGGAGTCTCCTGAGATCCCCTGTTATGGCAGCTAGTGCATTCTCCAGTACCATAGGCTTTCCCATGACAGGGATTAATGGCGCATGTTTCATTGGTACATTGTCAACCTTGGTCGAAGGCGATTGGCGGCTAAAACCAACATTGGCAGCTTTATTGGATTTTCTCGCCGCCGGTCTCTTCCTCTGCTTCTTCTTCGTGGGCTCAGGTGCTGGTGGGTCTATCAGACCCTCCCTGAGCACCACCCCTAGTGTTGTCGGGCTCAGCATTGGACGACTCTGGCTAATTAATTGAGCTTGGATGGAATCGGCATCTGGAGGCGTGTCCTGCGAGGATTGCATGAACAAAGACTTCTTGCACTCCCGAGGACGTTTCGGCTCTGGTACATGCATCTCATATTCATATGGTTGACTCATTATTGTTACTTCGTTGTTAAGGGCAGTATTGGGATACTGGAGAGGGTCATCCTCCTCCATGTCATGATCCATATCCTCTTCTATGGGGCAGATGGCATCATCCGCCGGAACGGTTGGCCCTCCTTCCTCGTGTCTCTCGATCTCAGCAAGCAGCACAGATGATGGTTGTAGTTGTGTAGGTGGGGTTTTGGTCATACCTTCGTGAGGTCCCGTTGGTGTGCTCCCGGCCACCTCAGCACGAAGAAGATTTTTCGGCCACAGGATCGGCCAATTTTTGCATTGGCCAAGCTGCGTGGGGGTCTCGTTATCCTCTCCATCAGTTTGTATCAAACGAGGGAAAACCTCGTAGCCTGCTTTCACACTCGCCACGGAGAACCTTAAGGCGTTATCAGGAATCTGCCGGCAGTGGAACAATCGATCTTTGGGCTTCACTATAGTACCCTTCCCCACATCCACCAACCCACCCTTCATGTGGTAAAGGAGGGTGCACGGACTGGAGTCGGCCTGCGAATACATGTATACGTGCGGCATCAGAGATCCAAAAAGAACGGCAACTGAAGATTAATTAATTAGTTGTGTTGATGAGGGTGCGACGCGTATTTACCATGAGGGCATCGAGCTCAGCCATTGTCGACGGCCCGACATTCAAGCCAGAGACGGAGCTAGGGCTGCTGTGAGAGCTGGGTGCGGGAGCAGGTGCTGGCGGAGTAGGTGCGGGTGCTATTGCCATAGTAGGTACGGGTGTGGGTGCGGTGTTCATTGAGTTGCTCCCGGTGAAGCTGGGCATGGGAAAATTAGTTGGTGCCGCGTTTGGATTTTGTTGCACCTAGCTGACCACAGATGGAATCAAGCTTGTAAAGGCAGCTGCCATATCATTTCTACAGGCAGCTACCGCTTCCCGGATTGCCTCACCTTTGGTATCAACTCTTGTTTTCTCGATCGCCCGCGCCACCTTCTCGTCGATAGTCACTTTGCTAAACTTCTTT
Source organism: Thinopyrum elongatum (assembly GCA_011799875.1). Taxonomy (NCBI): domain Eukaryota; kingdom Viridiplantae; phylum Streptophyta; class Magnoliopsida; order Poales; family Poaceae; genus Thinopyrum; species Thinopyrum elongatum. The sequence continues at coordinate 64,982,335 of CM022302.1, read as the reverse complement.
CTCTGTCTTTTGGCCTCGGGGTCCTCGTTATAATAGTACTTCCACGTGGCGCCATCCCCGGCACCGTGCACACGTCCATATTGTGGCCGCTGGCCCGGCGGGTGTCCCATCATTATGTTCATGGCCCTGTTGAAAGGAGTGTCCCACTTGTACTTCGCCGACGACTGGGTCGACTGAGTCGACGAGTCGCTTTCGGCCGCAAGCTTGTGTTGCTCTCTCTACAAAATGGAGCGTGAATCGTTTATGAATGCGACTAGAATGTAGTAGACTTCATTGATCAGAAGCTAATATGTAAGGTGGTAAAAGGATAATTACCAGTAATCTCATGAATTGCCTAGTCGGCCTGTCGGTGAAAAAAAATCTTTTTTTGGGGTCCCCAGAGAATCGGGCCCTGATGAAGTTGTGCTCCTGCTGGTCGGTGAACTCAGCCAATGGGTCTGGGATCCCCTGACGTTCACGTTCTGCGTCCTCCTTAGCCCACACGGGCCTCTTTCCCGTGTAACCATGACTTCCAAGGCGGTGGTTCCCCATGTTCTTTGCCTGCAGCTGCTTGCCTCTCTCCGACCTGGCCCTGGCTGCTTCTTCATTGCAAGTCTCGTTGAAATTTTCAAAGTCCTCTATCATAATTTTTGGATTGTCTGCAACAATCTCGGCGTAGGTTTCATGGTCTACTTCAATCGCCTTTTTCACCCTAGTTTTCCAAGCGCTCAATGCATTGCTAAACTTCCCTAGTGCTTTGTTGTTGATTTTTTTCATGGCATCATCTTCCCATGGGTCGACATCGTCATTCCGACCGGGGAACAGGAATCTTGCGTGCAACCTAGTTAGGAGCACCTTCTTCAAATGTTCATTCTTCCGTATTTTTGTGGTGTTGATATTAGCGGTATCCCATAGGATGCATGCTAGTTGGTTGCCATAACACGCTGCCACTTCCCGCGGCTCTATTGGCTCGAACTCGCCAGGGTGCACCGCCGTGACCACCAGTATTCCGGTGCCGAGCTTATTTGGGAGGCGTGTCCTCTTTGCCTTCTTTCCTTCACTGGCTTGGGAAGTCCCACCTTCCGTGCTGTCGTTAGCAACATCATCAGGGCCCATCTCAGTGCCGGTGTTGGTGGCATCAGTGTCGGCGCCGGCGCCACCACCGTCGTCGTCTGTCATGACAAGGGGGTCCTGACACCCAGCTTGTCTCTCCTGATCTGCTAGAAAGTCGAGGTAGGAGTGTGCTCGACCTTCTTGGGACTGAGAACCTCCGGACTCATCAGTGTCGGTCATGTTGCCTAGGGTTCAATGTCGTAGTCGTTTAATTATCGAGCTTTATATAATAAAGTGAATAATGACAAAAAAAGTGACCTTTGTTTTGCGTGAATTTCGTTTCATTCCCATCGTGACAAATCTCGAGCACTCGATATGTCCAACTTTCTAGCACAAGTCATGCCAAAATTCACGAAAAATTTCGGCATGACCTATGCTAGAAAGTGCACATATAGAGCGCCTGAAATTTGCCGGAATGGAAATGAATCAACATTTCTGGAAAAACATAGGTCACTCGCAATCGGTTTCCCTGCAAATGCCAATAAGCACTATGTGCTGAAGTAGCATTTCACTACCATCTGCCAACACTAGCAGAATGCAATAACTATGTGATGCAAGAACAAAGATATTCCCCATAGCATCTCACAAGCAATGCAGCCACCAAGATCACCGAAATTTTATAATTTATACTACTACTATGTAACAACCAAAGTCCGGCATTTCATTTTAAGAGCAACTCTAAATGGACTAAATGGACAGCATTTCATTTCATTTTATTTTAACTCCAAATATGAACACTCTAACACTCTAAAAGCCACATTATGAACACTCTAACAAGCATTGCCTAATAATATGAAGAGGAAGGGAAGAGGGGGTGGCGCACCTCGGGGTTGGGCTTGGGGTCGGGGTTGAGGGCGTCCTTCTCCTCCTCATCGATCTGCGCCTAGCTTCGATCTACAGAGAGACCAAAGTTGGTCAGAGAGAGAGAGAGAGAGAGAGAGAGTACTCGGGGGAGGGGCACCGGCCGGTGGAAGGGACTGCTTGGGGGAGGGGCGCCGACCGGTGGAGGGGACTGCTCGGGGGAGAGGCGGCATGGGGGGAGGGGCCGGGCCGGGTGCGGCGCGCGTCGACGGTGGCATGGGGGGGTGCGGTGTCGGCGGTGGCGTGGGAGCTCAAAGAAAGGGGATCGACAGAGAGCGAGAGTGAGACAGAGGAAAGAGATGGGGTGTGTGGCTCGACCGGTGTAGTGTAGGCAACTTAGCTATAGCGCGGCATGGCAAAATGCACTATAGCTAAGTTAGCTATAGTGCTGCCCAGCACAAACAGCGCTACTGCTAACTTTTTCTTAAAGTATGTGGCCAGTTAGCTGTAGCGCTTGTTCACCCGAAAAGCGCTACTACTAACTCTTTTTCTTTTTCTATTTCTTTTTCTTTTTCTTTCATTTGCATTTTTCTTTTTCTTATCTTTCATTTGCATTTGTACAATTTTTGTATAGCAGGGGTATATATAGCTCTAGCTAGCTAGGGTTTAATTAATTAGTCTGTTGGAGCACTAACACCATTTACCCTCCGGATAATAATTAGTGTATAATATATATTACATCATTTGACCACTAACGGCGGTATACAAAATAGATACACACAAATTATGTGGATTAGTTTGTCAGCTTGGGCGATGACGACGATTCAGACTAATCTTCTTCCCTCTTTTGTTCGTTGTCGAATAATTGAGCCCATGGTCGTGACTTTTCCTTTTCCAGGGATTACGATCTGTCGTAGGTATTGTAGTATTCATTCTTCTTTTGACGTATGTTTCATCGTCATTAGCATCATCTTCCCTCATCGGATCACCATACTGGTCGTAGTATTCCTCGTTGGCGACTCCATCCATTCCGACGATGCTCCTTTTGCCTCTCCTCACGACAACATGGCTGGGATTGCTCGGGTCGTTTATGAAGAAACATTGTGTCACATGTTTAGCGTGTACCCATGGCTCATTTTTGGCGGTGGCGTTGACGGTACCGCTATCGGAGTCGGGTATACACATGGTAGTGAAATGTCGGTTTCCTCTTTGTACGTTCTTAGCTCATCTGACACGGAACATCGTCGCGCTATGCAATCCAGAGTAGTTAAGCTCCCAGATCTCTTCGACCCTTTCATAATATCTTTCAATTACGTTCCCGGTCTTGGCTTCCATCGTCACCCCTGAGTTTTGGTTATCACTATTCATATCTTTGTTCTCCGTGTAGAACGTTTATCCGTTGATATCGTATGCTTGATAAGTCGCGAGGTTGGTCGACGGGCCATGTGCTAAGGCGTATATGAGCGTTCCGTCCGGACAGCCCTCTTCCGGGGGATTAGCCAGAACTCATTCTTTGAACCAACGCAAGAAAGTGGAGTTGTGCTCTCTAATAACTTCAGCGTCCGTCCTGTGGACCCCACGGTCACGGTACTTCTTTGCGATGGTCTCTTTGTGCAGTGTCACGAAATCTTCTAGCACATCTAGGTGTTGTAGCTCTACTAAGTTTGCCCTGTCAAGGTCGTTTTGTCGGCCCGAGCGGACCACATTCACATCCCTATGACCGTTGGTGTGACCTTCGCCTTCGAGCCTTCCATAGTGCTTGTTGACGTGCAAACCAACAACAGGGTCTCCGGTGCCTGCTAGATAACTCTCACAGAAAGAGATGCACTCTTTGGTCAGATATCCCTGGGCTATGCTTCCATCCAGACGGGACATGTTACGAATGAATCCTTTGATGACCCCATTCATCCTCTCGAATAGCATCATGCTGTGCAGGAATGTCGGCCCTAGGTCGATGATGTCGTCCACGATGTGGACACTTAGATGTACCATGACATCAAAGAATGCAGGCGGGAAGTACATCTCAAGCTCATTCAGTATGACAACGATCTCTTCCTGTAGCCTATGGAGTTGCTTCACACTGATCGACTTTTGAGATAGCATAAAAAAAGTGGCATAGGTTAGTAAGCGTCTCACGGACGTGTGTGTCCATAATCCCTCTTAGTGCAATCGGGAGTAACTGCGTCATCATCACATGACAGTCGTGAGACTTCATCCCGTTGAATCTTTTTTCCTTAGTGTCCAGATATCTGCTTATCTTCCCACAGTATCCGGAACTAACTTTGATTCCGGCAAGGCACTTGAACAATTGATCGACCTCCTTCGGATCTAAGGTGAAGCAAGAGGGGGGGGGGCAATATTGTTCTTCCTTCTTATTTACTTTTTTGCCCCTATCTTCCGTCTCCGTCTCTGTCTCCGTCTCCTCTGACAACTTTTTACCGGGCATTTGGAGATCTTTCCTGATTTTCAAAAATTCCAAGTCTTTTCTTGCCTTCGGCCCATCCTTGGTCTTCTCCGGCATGTTCATCAATGTTCCAAGGAAACTCTCAAGGATATTTTTTGTGATATGCATTTGATCAAGGCTATGAGGCGTGTCGAGTTTGGGCCAGTATTCCAAGTCCCAGAAAATAGATCTCGTCTTCCGTACCTTCAGCAGCGGCTCCAGCGCCTTTTTCTTCGTCCTTCCCGGCGAGGGGCACTATTCCCAGTTCTTCAATAACTCATATATTTCTGCACCGCTACGCTTACGTGGAGGACCTCAATGCTCAGCCTTACCATTGAATAGATCTCCACGCTTTCTCCACGGGTCATCCTTCTCGAGCCATCTTCGATGCCCCATGTACACGATTTTCGAAGACCCGCCATCTTTCGATAGCTGCAGAGAAGTGGTATCATCCATGCACCGGGTGAATCCGCAATATCCGTGGCACACCTGGCTGGAGAGATACCCGTAACCGAGATAGTCCTGCACCGTCGTGATCAGCGTGGCTCTCATGTAGAAATACTCTCCTTTGCTTGTGTCCCATGTCTTGGCTGGCGTTGTCCATAAGGTCTGTAGCTCCTCTTTTAGTAACCCGAGATACAGATTTATATCATTTCCCAGTTGTCTCGGCCCTTGAATAAGCATAGCCATGTGTATGTATTTTTCCTTCATGCACTTCCAAGGGGGGAGGTTGTACATCCATACAAACACGGGCCATGTGCTATGATTGGTGTTCTGGTTGCCAAACGGATTCATGCCATCACTACTAGCGCCAAGCACGATGTTCCTTGGATCATTTGCGAAAAAATCAAATTCAGCGTTTAATGCTCTCCACTGGCTAGCATCTGCGAGTTGTCTCAGCTTCGAATCATCTCCGTCATCTGGCTTCACCCTCTCCGCGTGCCAGCGCATAAGCTTTGCTTCCTTAGGATCTATGAAATACCGCTGCAGATGCGGAGTGATTGGAAAGTACCATACAACTTTCTGTGGAGCTTTCTTTTCGGCCTTCTTATATCATGAAGCATTGTACTTTGGATAGATGGTTTTTCCGCATGCTCGTTCCGATATATGATGCAATCATTGATGCATGCGTGATATCTAATGTGTGGCAGATCAAGAGGGCACACGATTTTCTTTGCCTCCTCGACACTAGTAGGACACAGGCTTCCCACGGGAAGAACCTTCTTTAGATACTTCAGAAGCTCATCCAGGCTTGCATCCGTCCATTTGTTTTTTGACTTCATCTTTAGAAGTTCTAGTGTGAAACACAAGCGGGTCACCTTGGGATCGCAACCATCATACAAAGGAGTCATTGAGTCCACCTCCAGTTGCACCAGTTTGGCCTCCTCTCTAGAAGCAACTCTGTCACTAGTCGTCTTCTTGCGAAGCAGGTCTCGAACATGCGGGTCCCGCATGGCTGAACTTAGTAGAGAAGAAGACGGCGGCGTGTCCGCGTCTTCTCCGCCTTGTACTGCCTCTTCGCCACCGCCATTTCCGAGGCCGTCTTCTTCTTCGGGCACATAATAGGTCATCTCTTCGTCTGGCCCCATGTCGTTATTTCCTGCCCCGTCGACTTCCTCATCATCATCATCTTCACTTACCCACCGAGTATGGACATCCATGAAACTATGCATGAGCAGGTGCGCCTTGAATTTACCACCCTTAAAGGGGTCAAGCCTGAATCCTCCTTTGCATTTTCGACACGGACATACTGTAGGAGATATGCCCTAGAGGCAATAATAAATGTTATTAATTATCTCCCTATTCATAATTAGGTTTATGTTCCATGCTATAACTGCTATGGTTCTCGGGTCTGCAATAAAACGAGGCTTGGAGGAAGACTCATATGCACGTGTGGGATAATAAACGATAAAATGTATTCCTAGTGAAGCCTCTATGACTGGCTCAAGTGTTGCATGATGGTTCTGTTTTCCTGATCATGGGCATATATAGGCCAGCAACTTTGAGGGCACAATGTTAGAACAACATTTGTGTTGAGTCGACCCGAATTGATGTTATGCTATGAGATACATTCGTCACAAGTTAATGGTTAATAACACAGAGATGGTTAATGTTTGCATGATTCCTTAGACCATGAGAGTATCGAGTTTCTTCATGCTTGCTTCATGAACTTTCGGGTTTGTTAAACGTCATCCGTAAATGGGTGGCTATTACGGCGGCTTACGGGTTCATGGAAAAGTATGTCAAGTAACTTGATAGCTCAAGATTGGGATTTGCTCCTCCGACGTTGGAGAGATATCTCTGGGCCCTCTTGGTGTTACGGTATCCATCATCGTCTGGCCAGACACTTTGTGATTTGATCACGGGGATGCCGGAACACGGTAACGAGAAAAGAGAACAAATACCGGTAACGAGGTAACTGGCATAGTGGACAAGTTGTTGACCCACGGGGATGCCATCATGTCTCACCTCGGGTATTTGTAACATATCGCGAAGCAACAGGAATAGCACACGACAACTGGAGGTTCACTCGAATATTCACTCGTGTGGGTATAGGGGTCAATATTGGTGTCCACGGCTCCGATGTTGATCATTGATCGGAAAGGGTTCCGTGTCATGTCTATACTTCACCGAACCTATAGGGTCACACGCTTAAGGGTCATCTATCTGCTGAATACTAGACAGGGAGTCAGAGAGAAAATCACCGAAAAAGTTAAGGACACTGAAAAAGTTTCGGACAGCGGAAAAGTTCCGCAGAGAGAACACCGGATGAGTTTCGGTGAAACTGAAAAGTTGTTTCGGGGTATTCCATTAAGTCAAATTGGTTTTGGCACATGCATGATAATTCTTGGAGGGTGCCAGAATCATTCTGGAAACTTTCTGGAATTTTCTGGGATGAAAACCGGAAATGTTCCGGAGCTGCCGGAACCACTTCAGATGCTTTTCGCAGATGAAAATCACTAATCTGGAATTGTTTCAGAACGCGTTGAAAATTATTTTAGTGGGTACTGGAAATGTTCTAAGCCCACATAAATATTTTCAGTTCGAACGGACGCTGAAAAATGTCATCATGAATAGTGAAAGTGCTTTTTGGGTTACTTTTTGGAAAGCCACCTTTTTGGGCTTTTGCTCCAAAATATCTTGGAGATGACATGGATGGATGTGGCTGAAATTTCAGCCCCTCCACCCCTCCATCTCCTATAAATAGAGGTGGAGGGGGCTGCCCAAACTCACTCATTCTCACATACAAGTGCCATGCATAATCTGGCTTCTCTCTCCCTCCCACGAAAAGAGTTTCGTAGAGCCGAAAGGCTGTCTGGGTTCCGGTGGGAACTAGTTCTGGACGGCAAAGCCCTGCCGGATAGATGACACCTATGTGTGCAACTCTGTAGAGCGGTCGTAGTTTCGATCTTAGTGCCCGAGGGGCTGTTCGAGAGTGCCTCCCGAAGGGCTGTCCAAGTGACGGTCCTAGTTTTGTGAGTCCTCCCGAAGGGCTGTCCGCGACACCGTCCGGGGGACTGTCCGACCGCCTCCCAGAGGGCTGTCCGCGTGGCGGATGAGGGTATACATCCTCGCGGTTGGGAGGTTGTAAATCCTAACTGCGGGGATCTGCACCGCCGATCGTCATCGACTCTACTTCCGCTGCGCTATGAGTCGGTAACGAAAATGATCAAACCTTGTATGCAGTCTCCATATTGTTCCTGGGCTGGTGTGTAGGTCAGAAAATTTTTATTTTCTGCTGCGTTCCCCTACAGTGGCATCATGAGCCGTGCTATGCGTAGATGCAGGTTGCGATCTAGAATACATGGAGATATATGGGTGTTGCACAATATAATTAGGTAGCAGATGAGTTCTATTACTGAAAATTATTTGTGCGGGTAGCAGATGAAATCTGTTACCCGATGTTCTTGTTGCTTCCCTGGAATTTGCATATTTCTGATCTTGATAATAGCATGGTGGAGTTTCAATGTTCTGTCAATCCGTGATCTTGATTAATCAACAAAGTGCTAACTGTTCATTGAATTCCACCGTAGTTAAAAAGAAAGATGAAATTTCGCAGACGAAAGGGCAATGCAGATATGATCTGCACGGGGGTCATGCGTATGACGAAGTTCAGTATGGGGCTCGAGATTTTATTATCTCGTGTTTCATACACCCCGCGAAGTTAATCTAGCGACTTGAATTATCATACTTGATGATGGACGTTGGTAGCTTTGGTTTGTTTTGAAACATTAGAAGCCATGAAAAACAAGTTTTTGCATGAACCGCTTAGAGACGTCTAACTTGGTTTTGCAGGAGGGTTTGCATGTGCATATGATGTGGTATAGTAGTGCTCATAATAATTTGATTATGTATGAGATGACTATATGATGTAAATTGATTAACATGACCTGCGTGTCATGATTCAGCATGATGGCTGGAGCCATATGATTGTCACTTTAAATGACCAGCGTGTTAACCTTTTGTAATGCACTTATTTTATTAGCTAGAGAGATAGCAATATTATCTGGTGCATCGACAAGGTGGTGGCAATCTTCGCAAAGGTGAACACTGACGTGAATGTCGAAGAAGAAGAAATACAAGACTTCTCCGTCAGAAGGGGCTATACTATATCATGATATTATGAATTGCCTGAGATTTTTATCCCTTATGATGCACCCTTTTTGATTGCGCGGTAGTCGCTTTTTATTAGGGTGATCTCTCACAAAAATATCAAGTAGTTAGTGTTCTCCCAAGTGTAGCACCGTAACGGCACCTATCTTTTCGGGGCATCACATGATCTCCATGGGTGCGAACGATTAGAGAAGTGTGAGGCGGGTGAGTTGAGACCTCGCAGCGAGATCACTTGGTTTTCTTGACGATCAGGCAGGACAGTCCTGAGCTCGGAACACACGCATCAAAAGATGAACAAGAATCACATAGAGATGTGATTGGCAAGTTTGCCTACCGATTGAAGTTCACGCCATTTGAGCTCATCTCGAACCATGGCGTTGAATTGAAATGCGGATCTTGAATCGCTCATAATCAATTTTGAGAGATATTGATTTGAGTGGGAGCGCACTTTAGAATTAATTCTTTTAATTCTTAGTGCAATTAATTTTGGACACTGTCTAAGTGTGATTTGCATAATAGTTATAGAATAATGGCTCGCGTTCCACCCTCCCTATTAAATTTGAATAGCTGTTAAATATCTGGTTAAAACTTTATGGTTGGTAACGTAATGTGAGGATTGTCCTCAAGAGTGCCGAAATGGACTTTGTCCTATCGCATACATTCGGTATTCTCTCGCTTATGCTATGGATCATGTGACTCTCGTCCTTCGATCCAAAAGCTAGAATTCCGTTTCAGTCAAGTGCAATATGTTTGCTTCCATGAGACCGAAACTTCGAAAGTTTGGATAGTTATGTGATATTCATGGAATCTGAAAATCATTTTTCAGAGACAGACAAAGGCTAAAAGATATGAGATATCCAAAGCAATGTTTGTTTCCAAACTATTAGTAAAGGAGTTTACTATGGATTAGACTGATAAAAGAGGGATCCAGAAGAACGCCTGTCATATGATGAAAGGTGAATAAAACAACAACTTAAAGAGAAAGGAAGTGTCCGAAGGGTGTTAGTGTGACTTACACACCTAGGAAGTCCGGGGCTAACGCCACTCTTAAGTTGAGTGCTTCTTCTGAGAGTAGGAGAAATACTGAAACTTAAACTGTTAGAAGTATATTTTCAGAAAGAAAGAAGACTGGAATATCAAGCTCATGTATGAATGTCATACAAGTGTTTGATGTATAGAAGGCTGTTCAAAGATATAGTTCTTGGGAATTATGAATAAATTGTTAATCACTGATTCTTGGGTATTGTGAGTTAATCACAAAGATACCCGCTCGATTGCTTCTGTTGCTACTCGATGTAAGAACTACTATGGCCTGAAAGACTAGCCAGGAATGAGGTTTAGGTATACACAGGGAACATGGTAAATGTTACTATACCTTCCATCGGTGTATTACCGTCTGTATTTATTTTCATAATTCATTTTAGAGTTTCACACTCTAGCCCTTTGCATAAGGTATCTTGCAAGAAGGTTGTTCATAAGAGAACTTTTTATGTTCGGTGTTATGAATAACATAAGGGCCATACTTTCATTATGAATGAGATGTATGTTATGAATGTTGATAATAATATATTACCTCTGTGTTTACTTTCATAATTCATTTTAGAGTTTCATACACTCTAGCCCATTGCACAATGTTTGTTGCAAAAGAGTTGTTCATAAAAACAACAATTGTTGTTCAGTATTATGAATAACATGAAGGGCCATACTTCCATCCAAAATGGGATGTATGTTATGAATATTGATAGTAATATGATACATCCATGACACTGACACTAAATGTCGCAAGACTAAAAATACCACACATGTGTGGCACTGCATTTGGTCACATTGGAGGAACCCGCATGGAAAATTCCATTATGATGGATTTTGAGGTCGTTTGATTTTGAATCATCTGACACTTGCAACTTTCCTTTGAAAAGTGAAGTGACTGAAATACCGTTCACAGGCCATTAGGAACGAGCAACAAACTTATTGGTGATCATACATTATGATGTATGTAGTTCAATAAATGTTGTTGCAAGTAGTGGATTTATCTATCTTCAGAAATGACTCAAGTAGATATATGGATATTTACTTGATGAGACGTAAGTCTGGATCTTTTGAAATCATTCGAAAGGTTTTCAGAAATGAAGTAGAAGTTATTGTAACAAGAAAATTATGTTGCTACAATTTGATTGCAGAAAGGAATATTTGAGTTACAAGTTTAGAGAATGTTTGATGGGTTGTGAAAGGGGTTTCATAACTTGCACCTCCCGGAACACCGCTACAAGTGGAAAGTCCGTGAAGATGTAATCGAACCATTTATGACATGGTAAGATCAAAGATGACATAAATAGATTTGCCATTATCCCTTTTAAAAGAGTGATGCTTTAGAGACTGTGGCTTTTACACTGAAAAGAGCTCCATCGAGTCTGTTGAAATGACGCCATGGTATGGTACGCCCAACCATGTTATATCTTTTCTTAACATTTGGAATATGGGGATTGTGTAAAAGGTTACAAACCTATTCCAAATCAGACAAGTGCTACTTTGTAGGTTATCCCAAAATGTTGGGTATTCCTCCCTCACTATGCCGAGGCAAAAGGTTTGCCACAAAGAACTGTATGCTTTTTGAAGAAAATGGTTCTTTCAAAAAGGTGAGTGGGAGAATAATGCAACTCGACAAGATAAACAGTATCTTCGTCATTAGGTCGAAGGAAAGGAACCTTGGAAGCGATTCCGGAGTTTCCTACTGCGACTGATACGGAAGTCTCTACAACAAAATGTATGGACTTCGGTCGAACTTGTAGCTGAACCACGTAGGCAAAGCTCGTGCAAACCTCTAAGGTGCGCAAACGAGATATTGTTGTTAGACAACAATATACCTACGACACACAAGGAAGCGTTGATGGGCCCTGACTCCAGAACTGGCTAAATGCCAATACAACCCGAGTTAGTTTCCATATAAGTGATTCAAGATTAAAACCTTGATATACCTTTCGGAAGACTTAGAGTCTAACGAATATTTATGGAACTTAAAACTGATACGGATAAAAATGTTTTATCCATAAAGCTCGACTTGTTGCAATAACAAGTTCAAGGAGTTGACTACGATGAGGTTGTTTCATTGTAGCGATGCTTAAAGTTGGTTCGGGTTGAACTAGCAATTAATACATATTTCAATCATGAGATATGAAACATGGATGACAATAGGATTTCCATCTGATGGAAATGAAACCAAGGACTTGCATGTCTTACAGTCCAAGGTATTTTGTCAGTCCAGAGGATGCTAGTAAGTATGCAAACTTCAGAGTTCCAGCAATGGACAGAAGAGAGCAAAATGGACTTGGAATCTTCGTGTTTTAATGAAATAGTCAAAGGGGTTTGACTTCATCAATGGGTAACGAAGATGCTTATGATTCAAGAAAGTAAGTGGGAGCATAATAAAATTTCTAAAAAACATTGTGTGCTTGACACATTGTTAATTGGAAATAAATTTCTTGACACGAATTAGGACTTCATTTGAAAGTAGTTTTTCGATGAACTGCTTGGGCTAAATAGCCTTTATATTAGGCATGATGATCTATGGAGATAGATTTACCTAATGGGGATGAGCAAAGATACATATTGACAAGATGCTAAAACCTTTTAGCATTAAAAACATCAAGGAGTGATTCTTGCCGAAGTCACATGGAAAGAGTTTTTGGAAGACTCGGTGTCCCAGAACATTGATGAGCAAAATACATGATGGAGATTCCACACACTCTTGTGTTTGGATTAATCATGTATTTCATGGTATGTAAAAACAACCAGATATGTCCAATACTCCCAGAGTTGTTGCGAGTATAGATACCAAAGTGATCAAAAGTTCTGATCATGGGACAATAGTGCAAAAGGGTCATTGAGTACAATAGTAGCACTGATGACATGTTTTCTCGCAAGCGGAGATCATGAAGAGTTCGTTGTAAAAGGTTACATCGATACAGTCTTCATCCATGCTCCAAGCGATTTTCGATTTAAATTGAGGGTTTTGTGTAACACACAATATGGTGGCACGGTAGTTGGAAATTGTTCCAAACAAGTTACTGTGGCGAATTCTATAACAGAGGCGAAGTATGTTGCCGCTTTTAAAAGCGACAAAGAAGATGTTGAATCATGTAGTTCATTCATGAACTTAGTGTGGTTCCAAGATGGCTTTTGTCAATGGGACACTACTGCAGGTAGTTGCTCCATAACTCAGTCTGAGGAATCCAGGTTCGACCTGTGATTCACATACATACAAAGCCAAGTCCACACAAAATATGAATTTTGTGAAAGCATGAAAACCCGAGGATATGCAAAGATACACACGGAGCTGAAGTCGTCAGATCCGTTGGACATCAGGCTATACCAGAAGCAAAGCATATTTACACGGGTGTGCCACAGGTGAAAAGTGCATTAGCATTAACTAGATTATTCACTCTAGTGCAAGTGGGAGTCTGTAGGAGATATGCCCTAGAGGCAATAATAAATGTTATTAATTATCTCCCTGTTCATAATTAGGCTTATGTTCCATGCTATAACTGCTATGGTTCTCGGTTCTGCAATAAAACGAGGCTTGGAGGAAGACTCATATGCACGTGTGGGACAATAAACGATAAAATGTATTCCTAGTCAAGCCTCTATGACTGGCTCAAGTATTGCATGATGGTTCTGTTTTCCTGATCATGGGAATATCTATGCCAGCAACTTTGAGGGCACAATGTTAGAAGAACATTTGTGTTGAATCGACCCGAATTGATGTTATGCTATGAGATACATTCGTCACAAGTTAATGGTTAATAACACAAAGATGGTTAATGTTTGCATGATTCCTTAGACCATGAGAGTATCGAGTTTCTTCATGCTTGCTTCATGAACTTTGGGGTTTGTTAAACAACATCCGTAAATGGGTGGCTATTACGGCGGCTTACGGGTTCATGGAAAAGTATGTCAAGTAACTTGATAGCTCAAGATTGGGATTTGCTCCTCCGACGTTGGAGAGATATCTCTGGGCCCTCTCGGTGTTACGGTATCCATCATCGTGTGGCCAGATACTTTGTGATTTGATCACGGGGATGCCGGAACACGGTAACGAGAAAAGAGAACAAATACAGGTAACGAGGTAACTTGCATAGTGGACAAGTTGTTGACCCACGGGGATGCCATCATGTCTCACCTCGGGTATTTGTAACATATCACGAAGCAACAGGAATAGCACACGGAAACTGGAGGTTCACTCGAATATTCATTCTTGTTGGTATAGGGGTCAATATGGGTGTCCACGGCTCCGATGTTGATCATTGATCGGAAAGGGTTCCGTGTCAAGTCTATACTTCACCGAACCTATAGGGTCACACGCTTAAGGGTCATCTATCTGCTGAATAAAAGACAGGGAGTCTGAGAGAAAATCACCGAAAAAGTTTCGGACAGCGGAAAAGTTCCGCAGAGAGAACACCGGATGAGTTTCGGTGAAACTGAAAAGTTGTTTTGGGGTATTCCATTAAGTCAAATTGGTTTTGGCACATGCCTGATAATTCTTGAAGGGTGCCAGAATCATTCTGGAAACTTTCTGGAATTTTCTGGGACGAAAACCGGAAATGTTCCGGAGCTGCCGGAACCACTTCAGATGCTTTCCCCAGATGAAAATCACTAATCTGGAATTGTTTCAGAATGCGCTGAAAATTATTTTAGTGGGTACTGGAAATGTTCTAAGCCCACATAAATATTTTCAGTTCGAACGGACGCTGAAAAATGTCGTCGTGAATAGTGAAAGTGCTTTTTGGGTTACTTTTTGGAAAGCCACCTTTTTGGGCTTTTGCTCCAAAATATCTTGGAGATGACATGGATGGATGTGGCTGAAATTTCAGCCCCTCCACCCCTCCTTCTCCTATAAATAGAGGTGGATGGGGCTGCCCAAACTCACTCATTCTCACATACAAGTGCCATGCATAATCTGGCTTCTCTCTCCCTCCCACGAAAAGAGTTTGGTAGAGCCGAAAGGCTGTCTGGGTTCCGGTGGGAACTAGTTCTGGACAGTGAAGCCCTGCCGGATAGATGACACCTTATGTGTGCAACTCTGTAGAGAGGTCGTAGTTTTGATCTTAGTGCCCGAGGGGCTGTTCGAGAGTGCCTCCCGAAGGGCTGTCCAAGTGACGGTCCGAGTTCTGTGAGTCCTCCCGAAGGGCTGTCCGCGACACCGTCCGGGGGACTGTCCGACCGCCTCCCGGAAGGCTGTCCGAGTGGCGGATGAGGGTATACATCCTCGCGATTGGGAGGTTGTAAATCCTAGCTGCGGGGATCTGCACCGCCGATCATCATCGACTCAACTTCCGCTTCGTTATGAGTCGGTAACGAAAATGATCAAACCTTGTATCCAGTCTCCATAGTGTTCCTGGGCTGGTGCGTAGGTCTGAAATTTTTTGTTTTCTGCTGCGTTCCCCTACAGTGGCATCATGAGCCGTGGTATGCGTAGATGCAGGTTGCGATCTAGAATACATGGAGATATATGGGTGTTGCACAATATAATTAGGTAGTAGATGAGTTCTATTACTGAAAATTATTTGTGCGGGTAGCAGATGAAATCTGTTACCCGATGTTCTTGTTGCTTCCCTGGAATTTGCATATTTCTGATCTTGATAACAGCATGGTGGAGTTTCAATGTTCTGGCAATCTGTGATCCTGATTGATCAACGAAGTGCTAACTGTTCATTGAATTCCACCGTATTTAAAAAGAAAGATGAAATTTCACAGATGAAAGGGCAATGCAGATATGATCTGCACGGGGGTCATGCGTATGACGAAGTTCAGTATGGGGCTCGAGATTTTATTATCTCGTGTTTCATACACCCCGCGAAGTTTATCTAGCGACTTGAATTATCATACTTGATGATGGACGTTGGTAGCTTCGGTTTGTTTCGAAACCTTAGAAGCCACGAAAAACAAGTTTTTGCATGAACCGATTAGAGACGTCTAACTTGGTTTTGCTGGAGGGTTTGCATGTGCATATGATGTGGTATAGCAGTGCTCATAATAATTTGATTATGTATGAGATGACTATATGATGTAAATTGATTAACATGACCTGCGTGTCATGATTCAGCATGATGGCTGGAGCCATATGATTGTCACTTTAAATGACCTGCGTGTCAACCTTTTGTAATGCACTTATTTTATTAGCTATAGAGATAGCAATATTATCTGGTGCATCGACAAGGTGGTGGCAATCTTCGCAAAGGTGAACACCGACGCGAATGCCGAAGACGAAGAAATACAAGACTTCTGCGTCAGAAGGGGCTATACCATATCATGATATTATGAATTGCCTGAGATGTTTATCCCTTATGATGCACCCTTTTTGATTGCGTGGTAGTCACTTTTTATTAGGGTGATCTATCACAAAAATATCAAGTAGTGAGTGTTCTCCCAAGTGTAGCACCGTCACGGCACCTATCTTTTCGGGGCATCACATGATCTCCATGGGTGCGAACGATTAGAGAAGTGTGAGGCGGGCGAGTTGAGACCTCGCAACGAGATCACTTGGTTGTCTTGACGTTCAGGCAGGACAGTCCTGAGCTCGGAACACACGCATCGAAAGATGAACAAGAATCACATAGAAATGTGATTGGCAAGTTTGCCTACTGATTGAAGTTCGTGCCATTTGAGTTCATCTCGAACCGTGGCGTTGAATTGAAATGCGGATCTTGAATCGCTCATAATCAATTTTGAGAGATATTGATTTGAGTGGGAGCGCACTTTAGAATTAATTCTTTTAATTCTTAGTGCAATTAATTTTGGACACTGTCTAAGTGTGATTTGCATAATAGTTATAGAATAATGGCTCGCGTTCCACCCTCCCTATTAAATTTGAATAGCTGTTAAATATCTGGTTAAAACTTTATGGTTGCTAACATAATGTGAGGATTGTCCTCAAGAGTGCCGAAATGGACTTTGTCCTATCGCATACTTTTGGTATTCTCTCGCTTATGCTATGGATCATGTGACTCTCGTCCTTCGATCCAAAAGCTAGAATTCTGTTTCAGTCAAGTGCAATATGTTTACTTCCATGAGACCCAAACTTAGAAAGTTTGGATAGTTATGTGATATTCATGGAATCTGAAAATCATTTTTCAGAGACAGACAAAGGCTAAAAGATATGAGATATCCAAAGCAATGTTTGTTTGCAAACTATTAGTAAAGGAGTTTACTATGCATTAGACTAATAAGAGAGGGATCCAGAAGAACGCCTGTCATATGATGAAAGGTGAATAAAACAACAACTTAAAGAGAAAGGAAGTGTCCGAAGGGTGTTAGTGTGACTTACACACCTAGGAAGTCCGGGGCTAACGCCACTCTTAAGTTGAGTGCTTCTTCTGAGAGTAGGAGAAATACTGAAAGGTAAACTGTTAGAAGTATAATGGCAGAAAGAAAGAAGACTGGAATATCCAGCTCATGTATGAATGTCATACAAGTTTTTGATGTATAGAAGGCTGGTCAAAGATATAGTTCTTGGGAATTATGATTAAATTGTTAATCACTGATTCTTGGGTATTGTGAGTTAATCACAAAGATACCCGCTCGATTGCTTTCTGCTGCAACTCGATGTAAGAACTACTATGGCCTGAAAGACTAGCCAGGAATGAGGTTTAGGTATACACAGGGAACATAGTAAATGTTACTATACCTTCCATCGGTGTATTACCGTCTGTATTTATTTTCATAATTCATTTTAGAGTTTCACACTCTAGCCCTTTGCATAAGGTATCTTGCAAGAAGGTTGTTCATAAGAGAACTTTTTATGTTCGGTGTTATGAATAACATAAGGGCCATACTTTCATTATGAATGAGATGTATGTTGTGAATGTTGATAACAATATATTACCTCTGTGTTTACTTTCATAATTCATTTTAGAGTTTCATACACTCTAGCCCATTGCACAATGTTTGTTGCAAAAGAGTTGTTCATAAAAACAAAAATTGTTGTTCAGTATTATGAATAACATGAAGGGCCATACTTCCATCCAAAATGGGATGTATGTTATGAATATTGATAGTAATATGATACATCCATGACACTGACACTAAATGTCGCAAGACTAAAAATACCACACATGTGTGGCACTGCATTTGGTCACATTGGAGGAACCCGCATGGAAAATTCCATTATGATGGATTTTGAGGTCGTTTGATTTTGAATCATCTGACACTTGCAACTTTCCTTTGAAAAGTGAAGTGACTGAAATACCGTTCACAGGCCATTAGGAACGAGCAACAAACTTATTGGTGATCATACATTATGATGTATGTAGTTCAATAAATGTTGTTGCAAGTAGTGGATTTAAATATCTTCAGAAAGGACTCAATTAGATATATGGATATTTACTTGATGAGACGTAAGTCTGGATCTTTTGAAATCATTCGAAAGGTTTTCAGAAATGAAGTAGAAGTTATTGTACCAAGAAAATTATGTTTCTACAATTCGATTGCAGAAAGGAATATTTGAGTTACAAGTTTAGAGAATGTTTGATGGGTTGTGAAAGGGGTTTCATAACTTGCACCTCCCGGAACACCACTGCAAGTGGAAAGTCCGTGAAGATGTAATTGAACCATTTATGACATGGTAAGATCAAAGATGACATAAATAGATTTGCCATTATCCCTTTTAAAAGAGTGATGCTTTAGAGACTGCGGCTTTTACACTGAAAAGAGCTCCATCGGGTCTGTTGAAATGATGCCATGGTATGGTACGCCCAACCATGTTATATCTTTTCTTAACATTTGGAATATGGGGATTGTGTAAAAGGTTACAAACCTATTCCAAATCAGACAAGTGCTACTTTGTAGGTTATTCCAAAATGTTGGGTATTCCTCCCTCACTGTGCCGAGGCAAAAGGTTTGCCACAAAGAATGGTATGCTTTTTGTAGAAAATGGTTCTTTCAAAAAGGTGAGTGGGAGAATAATGCAACTCGACAAGATAAACAGTATCTTCGTCATCAGGTCGAAGGAAAGGAACCTTGGAAGTGATTCCGGAGTTTCCTACTGTGACTGATACGGAAGTCTCTACAATAAAATGTATGGACTTCGGTCGAACTTGCAGCTGAACCACGTAGGCAAAGCTCGTGCAAACCTCTTAGGTGCGCAAACGAGATATTGTTGTTAGACAATAATATACCTACGACACACAAGGAAGCATTGATGGTCCCTGACTCCGGAACTGGCTAAATGCCAACACAACCCGAGTTAGTTTCCATATAAGTGATTCAAGATTAAAACCTTGATACACCTTTCAGAAGACTTAGAGTTTAACGAATATTTATGGAACTTAAAACTGATACGGATACAAATGTTTTATCCACAAAGCTCGACTTGTTGCAATAACAAGTTCAAGGAGTTGACTACGATGAGGTTGTTTCATCGTAGCGATGCTTAAAGTTGGTTCGGGTTGAACTAGCAATTAATACATATTTCAATCATGAGATATGAAACATGGATGGCAATAGGATTTCCATTTGATGGAAATGAAACCAAGGACTTGCATGTGTTATAGTCCAAGGTATTTTGTCAGTCCAGAGGATGCTAGTAAGTATGCAAACTTCAGAGTTCCAGCAATGGACAGAAGAGAGCAAAATGGAGTTGGAATCTTCGTGTTTTGATGAAATAGTCAAAGGGGTTCGACTTCATCAATGGGTAACGAAGATGCTTATGATTCAAGAAAGTAAGTGGGAGCATAATAAAATTTCTAAAAACCGTTGTGTGCTTGACACATTGTTAATTGGAAATAAATTTCTTGACACGAATTAGGAGTTCATTTGAAAATAGTTTTTTGATGAAGTGCTTGGGCTAAATAGCCTTTTTATTTGGCATGATGATCTATGGAGATAGATTTACCTAATGTGGCTGAGCAAAGATACATATTGACAAGATGCTAAAACCTTTTAGCATTAAAAACGTCAAGGAGTGATTCTTGCCGAAGTCACATGGAAAGAGT
This sequence comes from Thinopyrum elongatum, assembly GCA_011799875.1. Lineage (NCBI taxonomy): Eukaryota > Viridiplantae > Streptophyta > Magnoliopsida > Poales > Poaceae > Thinopyrum > Thinopyrum elongatum. The sequence continues at coordinate 64,962,400 of CM022302.1, read as the reverse complement.
TTTTGCAAGACTCGGTGTCCCAAAACACTGATGAGCAAAATACATGATGGAGATTCCACACACTCTTGTGTTGGATTAATCATGTATTTCATGGTATGTAAAAACAACCAGATATGTCCAATACTCCCAAAGTTGTTGCGAGTATAGATACCAAAGTGATCAAAAGTTCTGATCATGGGACAACAGTGAAAAAGGGTCATTGAGTACTATAGTAGCACTGATGACATGTTTTCTCGCAAGCGGAGATCATGAAGAGTTCGTTGTAAAAGGTTACATCGATACAGTCTTCATCCATGCTCCAAGCGATTTTCGATTTAAATTGAGGGTTTTGTTAACACACAATATGATGGCACGGTAGTTGGAAATTGTTCCAAACAAGTTACTGTGGCGAATTCTATAACAGAGGCGAAGTATGGAGCCACTTTTAAAAGCAACAAAGAAGATGTTGAATCATATAGTTCATTCATGAACATAGTATGGTTCCAAGATGGCTTTTGTCAATGGGACACTACTGCAGGTAGTTGCTCCATAACTCAGTCTGAGGAATCCAGGTTCGACATGTGATTCACATACATACAAAGCCAAGTCCACACAAAATATGAATTTTGTGAAAGCATGAAAATGTGAGGATATGCAAAGATACACACGGAGCTGAAGTCGTCAGATCTGTTGGACATCAGGCTATACCACAAGCGAAGCATATTTACACCGGTGTGCCAGAGGTGAAAAGTGCATTAGCATTAACTAGATTATTGACTCTAGTGCAAGTGGGAGTCTGTAGGAGATATGCCCTAGAGGCAATAATAAATGTTATTAATTATCTCCCTGTTCATAATTAGGTTTATGTTCCATGCTATAACTGCTATGGTTCTCGGGTCTGCAATAAAACGAGGCTTGGAGGAAGACTCATATGCACGTGTGGGATAATAAACGATAAAATGTATTCCTAGTCAAGCCTCTATGACTGGCTCAAGTGTTGCATGATGGTTCTGTTTTCCTGATCATGGGCATATCTATGCCAGCAACTTTGAGGGCACAATGTTAGAAGAACATTTGTGTTGAATCGACCCGAATTGATGTTATGCTATGAGATACATTCGTCACAAGTTAATGGTTAATAACACAGAGATGGTTAATGTTTTCATGATTCCTTAGACCATGAGAGTATTGAGTTTCTTCATGCTTGCTTCATGAACTTTGGGGTTTGTTAAACGTCATCCGTAAATGGGTGGCTATTACGGCGGCTTACGGGTTCATGGAAAAGTATGTCAATTAACTTGATAGCTCAAGATTGGGATTTGCTCCTCCGATGTTGGAGAGATATCTCTGGGCCCTCTCGGTGTTACGGTATCCATCATTGTCTGGCCAGACACTTTGTGATTTGATCACGGGGATGCCGGAACACGGTAACGAGAAAAGAGAACAAATACCGGTAACGAGGTAACTGGCATAGTGGACAAGTTGTTGACCCACGGGGATGCCATCATGTCTCACCTCGGGTATTTGTAACATATCGCGAAGCAACAGGAATAGCACACGGCAACTAGAGGTTCACTCGAATATTCATTCGTGTGGGTATAGGGGTCAATATGGGTGTCCACGGCTCTGATGTTGATCATTGATCGGAAAGGGTTCCGTGTCATGTCTATACTTCAGCGAACCTATAGGGTCACACACTTAAGGGTCATGTATCTGCTGAATACTAGACAGGGAGTCTGAGAGAAAATCACCGAAAAAGTTTCGGACATTGAAAAAGTTTCGGACAGCAGAAAAGTTCCGCAGAGAGAACACCGGATGAGTTTCGGTGAAACTGAAAAGTTGTTTTGGGGTATTCCATTAAGTCAAATTGGTTTTGGCACATGCCTGATAATTCTTGGAGGGTGCCAGAATCATTCTGGAATTTTCTGGGACGAAAACCGGAAATGTTCCGGAGCTGCCGGAACCACTTCAGATGCTTTCCCCAGATGAAAATCACTAATCTGGAATTGTTTCAGAATGCGTTGAAAATTATTTTAGTGGGTACTGGAAATGTTCTAAGCCCACATAAATATTTTCAGTTCGAACGGACGCTGAAAAATGTCGTCGTGAATAGTGAAAGTGCTTTTTGGGTTACTTTTTGGAAAGCCACCTTTTTGGGCTTTTGCTCCAAAATATCTTGGAGATGACATGGATGGATGTGGCTGAAATTTCAGCCCCTCCACCCCTCCTTCTCCTATAAATAGAGGTGGATGGGGCTGCCCAAACTCACTCATTCTCACATACAAGTGCCATGCATAATCTGGCTTCTCTCTCCCTCCCACGAAAAGAGTTTCGTAGAGCCGAAAGGCTGTCTGGGTTCCGGTGGGAACTAGTTCTGGACAGTGAAGCCCTGCCGGATAGATGACACCTTATGTGTGCAACTCTGTAGAGAGGTCGTAGTTTTGATCTTAGTGCCCGAGGGGCTGTTCGAGAGTGCCTCCCGAAGGGCTGTCCAAGTGACGGTCCGAGTTCTGTGAGTCCTCCCGAAGGGCTATCCGCGACACCGTCCGGGGGACTGTCCGACCGCCTCCCGGAAGGCTGTCCGAGTGGCGGATGAGGGTATACATCCTCGCGATTGGGAGGTTGTAAATCCTAGCTGCGGGGATCTGCACCGCCGATCATCATCGACTCTACTTCCGCTTCGTTATGAGTCGGTAACGAAAATGATCAAACCTTGTATCCAGTCTCCATAGTGTTCCTGGGCTGGTGCGTAGGTCTGAAATTTTTTGTTTTCTGCTGCGTTCCCCTACAGTGGCATCATGAGCCGTGCTATGCGTAGATGCAGGTTGCGATCTAGAATACATGGAGATATATGGGTGTTGCACAATATAATTAGGTAGCAGATGAGTTCTATTACTGAAAATTATTTGTGCGGGTAGCAGATGAAATCTGTTACCCGATGTTCTTGTTGCTTCCCTGGAATTTGCATATTTCTGATCTTGATAACAGCATGGTGGAGTTTCAATGTTCTGGCAATCTGTGATCCTGATTGATCAATGAAGTGCTAACTGTTCATTGAATTCCACCGTAGTTAAAAAGAAAGATGAAATTTCACAGACGAAAGGGCAATGCAGATATGATCTGCACGGGGGTCATGCGTATGACGAAGTTCAGTATGGGGCTCGAGATTTTATTATCTCGTGTTTCATACACCCCGCGAAGTTTATCTAGCGACTTGAATTATCATACTTGATGATGGACGTTGGTAGCTTCGGTTTGTTTCGAAACCTTAGAAGCCATGAAAAACAAGTTTTTGCATGAACCGCTTAGAGACGTCTAACTTGGTTTTGCAGGAGGGTTTGCATGTGCATATGATGTGGTATAGTAGTGCTCATAATAATTTGATTATGTATGAGATGACTATATGATGTAAATTGATTAACATGACCTGCGTGTCATGATTCAGCATGATGGCTGGAGCCATATGATTGTCACTTTAAATGACCTGCGTGTCAACCTTTTGTAATGCACTTATTTTATTAGCTATAGAGATAGCAATATTATCTGGTGCATCGACAAGGTGGTGGCAATCTTCGCAAAGGTGAACACCGACGCGAATGCCGAAGACGAAGAAATACAAGACTTCTGGCTCAGAAGGGGCTATACCATATCATGATATTATGAATTGCCTGAGATTTTTATCCCTTATGATGCACCCTTTTTGATTGCGCGGTAGTCGCTTTTTATTAGGGTGATCTCTCAAAAAATATCAAGTAGTTAGTGTTCTCCCAAGTGTAGCACCGTAACGGCACCTATCTTTTCGGGGCATCACATGATCTCCATGGGTGCGAACGATTAGAGAAGTGTGAGGCGGGTGAGTTGAGACCTCGCAGCGAGATCACTTGGTTTTCTTGACGATCAGGCAGGACAGTCCTGAGCTCGGAACACACGCATCAAAAGATGAACAAGAATCACATAGAGATGTGATTGGCAAGTTTGCCTACCGATTGAAGTTCACGCCATTTGAGCTCATCTCGAACCATGGCGTTGAATTGAAATGCGGATCTTGAATCGCTCATAATCAATTTTGAGAGATATTGATTTGAGTGGGAGCGCACTTTAGAATTAATTCTTTTAATTCTTAGTGCAATTAATTTTGGACACTGTATAAGTGTGATTTGCATAATAGTTATAGAATAATGGCTCGCGTTCCACCCTCCCTATTAAATTTGAATAGCTGTTAAATATCTGGTTAAAACTTTATGGTTGGTAACGTAATGTGAGGATTGTCCTCAAGAGTGCCGAAATGGACTTTGTCCTATCGCATACATTCGGTATTCTCTCGCTTATGCTATGGATCATGTGACTCTCGTCCTTCGATCCAAAAGCTAGAATTCCGTTTCAGTCAAGTGCAATATGTTTGCTTCCATGAGACCCAAACTTCGAAAGTTTGGATAGTTATGTGATATTCATGGAATCTGAAAATCATTTTTCAGAGACAGACAAAGGCTAAAAGATATGAGATATCCAAAGCAATGTTTGTTTGCAAACTATTAGTAAAGGAGTTTACTATGGATTAGACTGATAAAAGAGGGATCCAGAAGAACGCCTGTCATATGATGAAAGGTGAATAAAACAACAACTTAAAGAGAAAGGAAGTGTCCGAAGGGTGTTAGTGTGACTTACACACCTAGGAAGTCCGGGGCTAACGCCACTCTTAAGTTGAGTGCTTCTTCTGAGAGTAGGAGAAATACTGAAAGTTAAACTGTTAGAAGTATATTTTCAGAAAGAAAGAAGACTGGAATATCAAGCTCATGTATGAATGTCATACAAGTGTTTGATGTATAGAAGGCTGTTCAAAGATATAGTTCTTGGGAATTATGAATAAATTGTTAATCACTGATTCTTGGGTATTGTGAGTTAATCACAAAGATACCCGCTCGATTGCTTCTGTTGCTACTCGATGTAAGAACTACTATGGCCTGAAAGACTAGCCAGGAATGAGGTTTAGGTATACACAGGGAACATGGTAAATGTTACTATACCTTCCATCGGTGTATTACCGTCTGTATTTATTTTCATAATTCATTTTAGAGTTTCACACTCTAGCCCTTTGCATAAGGTATCTTGCAAGAAGGTTGTTCATAAGAGAACTTTTTATGTTCGGTGTTATGAATAACATAAGGGCCATACTTTCATTATGAATGAGATGTATGTTATGAATGTTGTTAATAATATATTACCTCTGTGTTTACTTTCATAATTCATTTTAGAGTTTCATACACTCTAGCCCATTGCACAATGTTTGTTGCAAAAGAGTTGTTCATAAAAACAACAATTGTTGTTCAGTATTATGAATAACATGAAGGGCCATACTTCCATCCAAAATGGGATGTATGTTATGAATATTTATAGTAATATGATACATCCATGACACTGACACTAAATGTCGCAAGACTAAAAATACCACACATGTGTGGCACTGCATTTGGTCACATTGGAGGAACCCGCATGGAAAATTCCATTATGATGGATTTTGAGGTCGTTTGATTTTGAATCATCTGACACTTGCAACTTTCCTTTGAAAAGTGAAGTGACTGAAATACCGTTCACAGGCCATTAGGAACGAGCAACAAACTTATTGGTGATCATACATTATGATGTATGTAGTTCAATAAATGTTGTTGCAAGTAGTGGATTTATATATCTTCAGAAATGACTCAAGTAGATATATGGATATTTACTTGATGAGACGTAAGTCTGGATCTTTTGAAATCATTCGAAAGGTTTTCAGAAATGAAGTAGAAGTTATTGTAACAAGAAAATTATGTTGCTACAATTTGATTGCAGAAAGGAATATTTGAGTTACAAGTTTAGAGAATGTTTGATGGGTTGTGAAAGGGGTTTCATAACTTGCACCTCCCGGAACACCGCTACAAGTGGAAAGTCCGTGAAGATGTAATCGAACCATTTATGACATGGTAAGATCAAAGATGACATAAATAGATTTGCCATTATCCCTTTTAAAAGAGTGATGCTTTAGAGACTGTGGCTTTTACACTGAAAAGAGCTCCATCGAGTCTGTTGAAATGACGCCATGGTATGGTACGCCCAACCATGTTATATCTTTTCTTAACATTTGGAATATGGGGATTGTGTAAAAGGTTACAAACCTATTCCAAATCAGACAAGTGCTACTTTGTAGGTTATCCCAAAATGTTGGGTATTCCTCCCTCACTATGCCGAGGCAAAAGGTTTGCCACAAAGAACTGTATGCTTTTTGAAGAAAATGGTTCTTTCAAAAAGGTGAGTGGGAGAATAATGCAACTCGACAAGATAAACAGTATCTTCGTCATTAGGTCGAAGGAAAGGAACCTTGGAAGCGATTCCGGAGTTTCCTACTGCGACTGATACGGAAGTCTCTACAACAAAATGTATGGACTTCGGTCGAACTTGTAGCTGAACCACGTAGGCAAAGCTCGTGCAAACCTCTAAGGTGCGCAAACGAGATATTGTTGTTAGACAACAATATACCTACGACACACAAGGAAGCGTTGATGGGCCCTGACTCCAGAACTGGCTAAATGCCAATACAACCCGAGTTAGTTTCCATATAAGTGATTCAAGATTAAAACCTTGATATACCTTTCGGAAGACTTAGAGTCTAACGAATATTTATGGAACTTAAAACTGATACGGATAAAAATGTTTTATCCATAAAGCTCGACTTGTTGCAATAACAAGTTCAAGGAGTTGACTACGATGAGGTTGTTTCATCGTAGCGATGCTTAAAGTTGGTTCGGGTTGAACTAGCAATTAATACATATTTCAATCATGAGATATGAAACATGGATGACAATAGGATTTCCATCTGATGGAAATGAAACCAAGGACTTGCATGTCTTACAGTCCAAGGTATTTTGTCAGTCCAGAGGATGCTAGTAAGTATGCAAACTTCAGAGTTCCAGCAATGGACAGAAGAGAGCAAAATGGACTTGGAATCTTCGTGTTTTAATGAAATAGTCAAAGGGGTTTGACTTCATCAATGGGTAACGAAGATGCTTATGATTCAAGAAAGTAAGTGGGAGCATAATAAAATTTCTAAAAAACATTGTGTGCTTGACACATTGTTAATTGGAAATAAATTTCTTGACACGAATTAGGACTTCATTTGAAAGTAGTTTTTCGATGAAGTGCTTGGGCTAAATAGCCTTTATATTAGGCATGATGATCTATGGAGATAGATTTACCTAATGGGGATGAGCAAAGATACATATTGACAAGATGCTAAAACCTTTTAGCATTAAAAACATCAAGGAGTGATTCTTGCCGAAGTCACATGGAAAGAGTTTTTGGAAGACTCGGTGTCCCAAAACACTGATGAGCAAAATACATGATGGAGATTCCACACACTCTTGTGTTTGGATTAATCATGTATTTCATGGTATGTAAAAACAACCAGATATGTCCAATACTGTGGCGCCCCCGCTGCTCGATCGTACACTAATCATGCACGCAAACGTGTACGATCAAGATCAGGGACTCACGGGAAGATATCACAACACAACTCTAAAACATAAATAAGTCATACAAGCATCATAATACAAGCCAGGGGCCACGAGGGCTCGAATACAAATGCTCGATCATAGACGAGTCAGCGGAAGCAACAATATCTGAGTACAGACATAGGTTAAACAAGGTGCCATAAGATGGCTAGCACAAACAGGGATACAACAGATCGAACAGGCGCAGGGCCTCCTGCCTGGGATCCTCCTAACTACTCCTGGTCGTCGGCGCCCTGGACGTAGTAGTAGGCTCCGCCCTGGTGGTAGTAGTCGTCGAAGGTGGCGTCTGGCTCCTGGGCTCCAGCATCTGGTTGCGACAACCAGCAAGAAGGGAAAGGGGGAAAGGAGGGGGAAAGCAACCGTGAGTACTCATCCAAAGTACTCGCAAGCAAGGATCTATACTACATATGCATGGTATATGTGTAAAGAGGCAATATCGGTGGACTGAACTGCAGAATGCCAGAATAAGAGGGGGATAGCTAGTCTTGTCGAAGACTACGCTTCTGGCAGCCTCCATCTTGAAGCAATAGAAGAGAGTAGTTGGAAGTTAACCAAGCAACAACGTATAGCATAATCCTACCCGTCGATCCTCTCGTCGCCACCATGCGAGAGAGCGACCACCGGGTTATATCTGTCACTTGTAAGGGTGTGTTTTATTAAGTATCCATTTCTAGTTGTCATGAGGTCGGAATACAACTCCGGGTCGTCCTTTTACCGAGGGACACGGCTATTCGAATAGATAAACTTCCCTGCAGGGGTGCACCACATATTCCCCAACACGCTCGATCCCCTTTGGCCGGACACACTTTCCTGGGTCATGCCCGGCCTCGGAAGATCCACCCGTCGCAGCCCCACCTAGGCTCAACAGAGAGGTCAGCACGCCGGACTAATCCTAGGCACTCTGGGGTCTGGGCCCATCGCCCAGTGCGCTCCTGCACGTTGCGTACGCGGCCGCGAGCAGACCTAGCAACCCACACGATCACGGCGGTTACGTTAGCGCGGTCCAACACGGCGCGCGCCGCTCAGTCGCTGACGTCAAGAAGGCTTCAGCTGATACCACGACGCCGGGATACCCATAACTACTCCCGCGTAGTTGGTTAGTGCGTATAGGCCAGTGGCCAGACTCAGATCAAATATCCAATCTCGTTAAACGTGTTATTATGAAGTAAACGCGAACGCCGACCAGGGCCTGGCCCACCTGTCTCCTAGGTGGTCTCAACCTGCCCTGTCGCTCCGCCACAAAGATCCACTCAAAGGGCCATTGGGACAAAGGTCCTTTCAGCCCCCAATCCGTGAATCACTCGCGGGTACTCTTCGAGCCGACCCGACTTTAGTCACCATTTGTATAGTATGTATATATGTATAGTATACACCTGTGATCACCTCCCGAGTGATCACGGCCCGATAGTATAGCAAGGCAGACTGACAAGAATGCAGGGCCAATGATGATAAACTAGCATCCTACACTAGGCATTTAGGATTGCAGGTAAGGTATCAACAACAGTAGCAACAATGACAGGCTATGCAGCAGAATAGGATTAACCGAAAGCAGTATCATGCTACACTACTCTAATGCAAGCAGTATAGAGGAGAATAGGCGATATCTGGTGATCAAGGGGGGGGCTTGCCTGGTTGCTCTGGCAAGTAGGGGTCGTCAACAACGTAGTCGGTCGGGGCACCAGCAGCTGCGTCGGTCTCGTAGTCTACCGAAGAGAAGAGGGGGAAGAAACAGTAAACACACGGCAATAATGCAACAGGGATGCATGACATGTCTAAACGCAGGGCCAGCGTGATATACAGCCTAACTAAGCGATTTAGTTAATTTAGGAATTTATTCGGATTTATTTAATTAAGGTTGGACACTATTCATTTATCGAAATCGGTCTAATTGTTCAACGTTCTCATAGCTGCGGGCGTCTGACGGAGATACCGAGGGCGTATCCGGGTTCGTATCGTCGTTCTGAGCAAGTTTCATGTATAAAATATTTTCATCGGAGTTACGGTTTAAAAGATATGATTTTCTAAAGTTTTTATTAATTTCTGAAATTTTAATTAATTATTTAATTCAACATTATCCGAAACAGTAATTGATGACGTCAGCATGACATCATGCTGACGTCAGCAGTTAATTAAGTTAATTACTAATTACTGTTTAATTAACACTAATTAGTTAATTAGATTAACCTAATCAGGATTAATTAATTAATTAATTAATTATTTTAATTATTTATTTTTATTTCTTTCTTTTTCTTTTATTAAAACGTTCTGGGGGGGGGCCCACTGGACAGTGGCACAGCCGGACTCGTCCGCGCTGTGCCCGTCCAGAGCCGGA
>CM022302.1:64687242-64938017 GCA_011799875.1 Thinopyrum elongatum | reverse complement strand
GAGGCAGCAGCAGAAAAACAAAAAAAAAAATCGAACCATCCTCTAACTGTGACCCATGGGGAAGTTGGGACAATCAAAGCGAAATAGCTCGCAACCAGTCCTGATGTCTGGACTGCTTCCTCGCAATGGCATTGTCGGCGGCTGTCCCGCCCGCTCAAGCCCTTATCGGCCAAGATCCAAGATAGATGTCCTTTTTGGTTCGGGTGGACAGGATCACTCAGCTTCCCACTTCCGCCTGATAAGTCCAAATCTGGTTCGACGGTCGGTTCGAAATCTGAAAGGCCCCTACCGGGTGGTGGCCGGCTAAGTATCCTATGTATGCGCCGGCTGGGCCGGCCTGGCGGCCCGGTGGCTTACTGGGCCGAGGCCCAGTCGGGGGGAGGGGGGGTGTTGCTCTTTTTTTCCTTTTCTGTTTCTTTTTCCTTTTCTTTATTCTCTTTTCTCTACTGTTAAATGTTTAGGCCCCAAATGGTTTTTTGTAAAAAGTGTGACCTATTTCATAAATACCAGTGCATTATTCCTTAACACCTAAAATTAGTTTGGACAAAACATAATTCCATATTTATTTCAGATCTAATAAATGGTTATTATATATTATCTTTATCCACTGTTTGAGGTTGTTCGAGTCACTTATCCAATTCCAATGATGTTGGTTTCAATTTCAGAATAGCCTCTGGAATATTTGTTACTTATCTGACATTTTAGTTTCTATGTTGGACAACTTTTATATCCCACTTTCATTTAAATTTGAATTTGACTTAGGAGTTGAAATGCAATATGATGCTAATGATGATTATGCACTATTAATCATGATGACATGGCCTCATCAAAAGGGTGATCACTGTAGCTTAATACAGGGGGCGTTACAAATCTCCTCCACTACAAGAAATCTCGTCCCGAGATTTAGGAGGTAGAAAGAAACAAAGCGGGGTATTCATCGCGAAGACGATCCTCGCGTTCCCAAGTGGCTTCATCCTCAGAATGGTTTGACCACTGAACCTTGAGGAACTTGATAACCTTCTGGCGTGTGCGACGCTCGGCTTGATCGAGAATGCGGACCGGATGCTCTTTATAAGAGAGGTCTTGTTGCAGTTCAAGCAATTCATGATCTACTCCGCGGATAGGGTCTTTGAAGCAACGGCGGAGTTGTGATACGTGGAACACATCGTGAACCTGAGAAAGGTTCGGTGGAAGTTCCAACTGATATGCCACTCTACCACGCCTTTCAAGAACAGTGAAAGGACCAATATAGCGAGGAGCTAGCTTGCCCTTGATCCCGAATCGGTGTGTACCTTTCATCGGTGTGACTCGAAGATAAGCCTTTTCGCCAGGTTGATAGACCATATCTTTGTGTTTGCGGTCATACTGACTCTTTTGACATGACTGAGCAGTCTTCAAATGCTCGCGGACAACGCGAACTTGATCTTCGGCAAGTTGGATAATATCCGGACCGAAGAGTGGACGTTCCCCAGTTTCTGACCAATTTAGAGGGGTTCGGCACTTTCGTCCGTACAATACTTCAAAGGGGGCCATCTTCAGACTGGCCTGATAGCTGTTATTGTAAGAGAATTCGGCATATGGGAGAGATTCTTCCCATTTCCTTCCGAAGGATATGATGCAAGCTCGAAGCATGTCTTCGAGAACTTGGTTGACTCGTTCAACTTGTCCTTGAGACTGAGGGTGAAAAGCGGTGCTGAAGGACAGATGAGTCCCCATAGCTTCTTGGAAACTTGCCCAGAATCTTGAAGTGAATAAGCTGCCACGGTCTGAACTGATAACCAGTGGAATACCGTGAAGTGAAACAATTCTGGACATGTAGAGAGTTGCGAGCTGACTAGCAGTGATCGTCTCTTTGACGGCTAGAAAATGTGCAACTTTGGAAAGTCGGTCAATGACGACAAGAATAGCATCATTACCTTTCTGTGATTTGGGAAATCCAGTGATAAAGTCCAGTTCAACATGGTCCCATTTCCATTCAGGAACAGCAATTGGTTGCAGAGTTCCGGCGGGCCTTTGATGTTCTGCTTTGACGCGACGGCAAACATCACATTCAGCAACATAGCGAGCAATGTCTTGCTTCATGTTTGACCACCAGAATCTTTGACGGATGTCTTGGTACATCTTGGTACTGCCGGGATGAATAGACAACGGAGTGTCGTGAGCTTCTTGCATGACCTCCTGAGTCATACCCAGGTTACCTTTAGAGGGGACCACTAGACGACTTTTAAAGAACAATGTGCCAGTATCATCAATAGTGAAGAACGAAGGCCTTCCTTCAGCGAGATAGCGCTTAATCTTGTGGGCTTGAGAGTCATAACCCTGCAGCGTCTTGATGCTGTCCACGAGATCTGGTTTAACAACCAGGGTATTAAGAGAACCCTGGGAAACAACATGGAGGTTCATTTTGTAGGAACCTTCAGGAGGGGGAGCGAGTGCTCCAGGAGGAACAATGTGGAGATTCAGCTTTCTGAATTCTTCAATAAGCGAAGGTTGAACTTCGTGAAACTGGAGGTGACTGCAATAAGACTTGCGGCTCAAGGCATCGGCCATTACATTAGCCTTGCCAGGGGTATAAGAAATACCCAAGTTAAAATCCGCTACGGTCTCCATCCATCTCTGTTGACGGAGGTTCAGGTCTGGCTGAGTGAACAGATACTTCAGACTTTGATGATCGGTGTAGATCTCGCAACGATTACTGAGAAGGTAATGTCGCCACTGTTTTAGTGCATGGATGACGGCAGCAAGCTCGAGGTCATGTACTGGGTAATTCTCTTCGTGCGGACGCAATTGACGCGAAGCATAAGCAATTACTCTGCGGTCTTGCATTAGGACACCGCCTAATCCTTGACGGGATGCATCACAATAGATGACAAAATCCCTCTGGGAATCAGGAGGGGCAAGCACTGGGGCAGAAGTCAGCTTGTCTTTGAGCGTCTGGAAACTTTCCTGACACTTTTCCGTCCAATCGAAATTGACGCCTTTATGAAGCAGGTTAGTCAGGGGCTTGGCGATCTTGGAGAAGTTCTCGACAAATCGACGGCAATAGCTGGCGAGCCCGAGAAAACTTCGAACTTGCCTGACGTTCTTTGGAGGAGCCCAATCAAGAATAGCCTGAACTCGCTCGGGGTTGACGGCAATACCATCCTTGGAGATGACATGCCCAAGGTATGTTACTTCGGGAAGCCAGAATTCACACTTGGAAAACTTAGCATATAGTTGATGCTCTCGAAGTTTTTCCAGAACAAGTCGAAGATGTTCAGCATGTTCCTCTTTGTTCTTGGAGTATACTAGGATATCATCCAGGTAAACCACGACGAACTTGTCAAGGTATTCCATGAATATATAATTCATCAGGCGGGAGAATGTGGCGGGAGCATTGGTTAAACCGAATGACATGACAGTGTACTCGTATGAGCCATATCGAGTAACGAAGGCGGTCTTTGGGATATCCTCTTCACGAACACGGATCTGGTGGTAACCCAACCTTAAGTCGAGTTTAGAGAACACTGATGAACCCGCCAGTTGATCATACAGATCGTTTATCCGAGGAAGGGGATATTTGTTCTGGATAGTTGCTTGGTTAATAGGACGGTAATCTTGGACCAATCGGTTTGACCCATCCTTCTTCCTGACAAAGAGAGAAGGTGCTCCCCAAGCGGAGGAACTTGGGCGAATGAAACCCTTACGAAGTGAAGCGTCGATTTCCTCCTTAAGTTCAAGGAGTTCATGCGGCGGCATCTTGTAGGGTCGCTTGTCGATAGGAGTGGTGCCTGGTTTCAAGTCGATGACAAATTCGACAGCTCGAGCAGGGGGTATCCCTGGGAGTTCTTCTGGGAAAACACCTTGGAATTCGCGAACAACTGGAATGTTCTCGATGCCTTCAAGTGGTGATGCGTTTAACGCATTCAAGGCATAAAGTCTCGCCTCGGCATTTTGGATGATTTGAGCCTGGTAGCTTATTATTTCATCAGAAGGGTGTAGAAGATGGACGATCTTCGTGGCGCAAACTATAGAAGCAGTATGCGCTTTCAACCAATCCATTCCGAGAATGAGGTCGATACTACAAGACTTTAGTATGAAAGGGGAGGCATGAAACTCCAGCCCTTCAATTTCAACGGTGACGTCGTTGCTACCCATGGAGGTTTGACATTGACCCGCGGGGGTGTGTATTACTATTGCAGTGTTCATGACCTCACATTTAATGTCGTGTTTGTATGCAAATTCTTCGGACATGAATGAATGCGATGCTCCCGAATCAAATAAAACAGAAGCTGGTACTGAATTAACAAGGAGAGTACCCATCACGGTGGCAGGCTGGTCCTGAGCTTCTTTGAAATCGGTGTGGTTGGCCTGAATACGCCCATAAGACTTGGCATTGTTGTTGCGAGGCTGATTGTTCCTACGGCCAATTGCAGGAAGTGCCAGTTGGTTCTGGTTCTGAATGCAGTTCCTGGAAAAATGACCTGGCTGCCCACACTTGTAGCACAGACTATCATTGGGATTAGGAGCAGGAGCTCGGGGTGGTGGAGCTGGAAGTCCTGGCTGCCTAGGTGGTGGAGGCAGGCGTGGTGCAGTATAGGACCGTCTTGGAGCAGGTGCAGCTGGACGGTACACGCTGTTTGGAATCCAGATCCGACGCTTCTGTGCAGGCTGGCTCGAAGACGAACCAGTGTCACGGTTGCGCCTAAGAGATCCCTGGTGTGCCTGCAGACCAGTCTCGACCTGGATAGCCTTGTTCACCAAGATGGAGAAATTATCAAATTCATGCACAAGGAGCGCTAGCTTGATGTCAGCTTGAAGTCCTTCGCGAAACCTTTCCTGACGGCGAGCATCAGTGGGAATGTCTTCTTCAGCATAGCGGGATAATTCCAGAAACTCCCGCTGATAAGCTTCCACTGTCTTGTTGCCCTGGGTGAGGTTGCGGAACTCTTGCTTCTTCCGGTCCTTGATTCCCTGGGGAATGAAACGGGCACGGAAGGCAGCTTGGAAATCCGGCCAAGTGATGACTGTGCCAGCTGGTTGAGTGCGCCTGTGGCTGTCCCACCATTGAGCAGCGGGGCCCTTGAGAAAGAAGGAGGCGAAGGTGACATAGTTTGCAGGGGCAACGCCACCAGATTCCAACTCATAGGTGATGTCATGAAGCCAGTCATCCGCATCCAGGGGCTGAGTTGAGCCGCGGTAGACGGTTGGGTTGAGGCGCATAAAGTCCTGCAAGGTCCCTGGGCCCGGATACTGGTTCATATTGGGACGAGGAAACTGATCCATGATCCCTTGCATGAACTGACGTTGCAGTTCAAATTGCTGCACCATTCCAGCCATATAGTTCGGCGGTGGTGGATCGTTGGCACCACGGCCACGACCAGCGGGTCTAACCATCCTGCTAATTTTCAACAGGGGGGGTAGTTTAGTAAAAGCAAGCACGAGTGCTTAGCGACAAGCATGATGTAACTCGACAATAGTTTAAGCAGTGCATCAAATACATAAAAGTAGTCGATTAAGACATACAGATCCATACACAACGTCGGGTACAAGCGGACAGCATAACGGCGCAAATCAAAAGCTAGACATACTAGGCGGCGCGCAGGCACGCGGTAAGGAAGTACACAACGAGAGATAGCAAAGGCTACATCAACGTCGAAGAGAACCACTGTATCGGGGTAGCTGCGAGTGCGGACGACGAATGTTCGTCGCGGGAAGATCCTGTGCTCCATGTGCACTCTGATGCAGAACCCGGTCTCGAGCTGTAAGAAGAGGTCCACGTGTCGGTGTGTGACCCCCAACAATAGGCCAGTCAATACCAGCATACATCTGAGTCCTATGCGGATAAACGATGTGCTCCGGATGTATCCCTGCACGAACAGCGGGCAGCAACTGCGTCATAGCATCGTAGAGACGTGCTCGAGTGGCAACCAACTCGACGGCAAGAGCCCGAACAGTGCGATCCAGAGCCTGAGTGCACTGAATCAGAACGCGCGGGTCGTAGCGACGAGGCTCGTACGGGGCACAGATAGCTGTGTAGTATCCGGTAGCATCTCCAGCAGGGGCATACGGAATGTATCGGAACTCGGAGTCATCCAAGATAGCATTGTGCTCCCCTCGTAGACGTACGACAGCGGAGTAGGCGGCATCATGGACTGCCATCTCAATCGTCACGCCTAATCCGTGAAAAAGGTGTAGCTCGGTGTCTGAGTTGTTCTGCTGATCATAAATCCGAACTTCAGCATAGTACTGTTCCTGGTTGAACTCGCGGTAAACCTCATAAACCAAGTACTCAGGGTACCAACGGTAGCCAAGTCTGGTCATGAGAGCGATCAGGACAGCTGGAAAAACCAGGTGGTATACGAGCCCAAGTTGCGAAGCACAAGCTGTGTCGTAGGACGACGGTCGTGAAACAAACGGTCCATCTGAAACAGAGGAAATTCAGATTTGTCAAATACAATGAGAGTTAACACAAGCTCGGATGAGAAAGGGGTTAGACCACAAAATAATGGGAAAGTGAAAATGATTATCAGACTAAACAGATCAACGACAGGGAAATTGCACAGATATCCAGACAGCTCTCGGGTAGACAGAATTTACGAGATCCTAAGTGTCGGCGTTAGTAAAAACTTCATTTAACCGAGGAGTAGAAGAGATGATTCAGGTCCCAGAGTATAGACGAGGAATAGGAAAGTATGCATCAATATCCACCCGTTGAAAGTGGGCCCGTAAGCCCACACAGCAAGTTAGTGTGAAAACGGTTTTTCTTTGTATAGACTAACTTCGGGACAAGGAATTGGAAATGGGGATTCGACAGGCGTCGGTCTGATACCACTTGTGCGCCCCCCGCATGTCGATCGTACACTAATCATTGCACGCAAACGCTTGTCGATCAAGATCAGGGACTCACGGGAAGATAACACAAACACAACTATGTAAAACATAAATAAGTCATACAAGTATCATAATACAAGCCAGGGCAAATGAGGTGGGGCCGAATAAAAATGCTGCGATCATAGACGAAGTACAGCGGAGGAGCAGCAGACAATAGCTGAGTACAGAAATAGGTTAAACAAAGGGTTGCCATAAGGATGGCTAGCCACAAACAGGATACAACAAGATTCGAACCAGGGCCAGGGCTCCTGCCTGGGTCCTCTAACTACTCCGTGGCGGGGGGGGTGAGCACGGGGGATCGGAGCCCTGGAGCGTAGAAGTAGGCTCCGCTCGGTCGGAGTAGTAGTCGCTAACGAAAGGTGGGCGTCTGCGGCTAGGGCTCCAGCATTCTGGTTGCGACAACCAGCAAAAGGGAAGGGGGAAAGGAGGGAAAGGAAAGCAACCGGTGAGTACATCATCCAAAAGTACTCGAAGCAAGGAATATCTTACAATATGCATGGTATAAGGTAAAGAGAAGGCAATTCGGTGGACTGTAACTGCAGCAGCCAGATAAGAGGGGGTAGTCTAGGTCCTGTCGAAGGACTACGCTTATGGCAAGCATCCATCTTGAAGCAATAGAAGAGAGTAGTGGAATTAACCAAGCAAACAACGTTATAGCATAATCCTACCCGTCGATCCGCTCGTCGCCACCATGCGAGGAGACGACCACGGGTTCTATATCTGTCACTTGTAAAGGGGGGTGGTGTTTTATGACAGTATCAATTTCTAGTTGTCATGCAGTCGGACACACTCCGGGTCGTCCTTTTACGAGGGACACGGCTATTGAATAGATAAACTTCCTGCAGGGGTGCAACCAACATATTCCCCAAATCACGCTCGATCCCCTATTGGCAGGACCACTTTCCTGGGTCACTGCCGGCCTCGGAAGATCCACACGTCGCAGCCCCACCTAAGGTTCACACAGAGAGGGTCAGCCGCCGAGACGAATCCTAGGGCACTTGGGGGTCTGGGCCTCGCGCGCCAGTGCGCTCTGCACGTTGCGTAGCGGGGCCGGAGCAGACTAGCAACCCACACGTGACTACAGCGGTTACGTGTTTTTAGCGCTTCCAACACGGGGGCGCCCGCTCAGTCGCTGGCGTCAAGAAGGCTTCAGCTGATCCACGACGCCGGGATACCCATAACTACTCCGCGTAGTTGGGTAGTGCGTATGGCAGTGGCCAGACTCAGATCAAATATCAATCTCGTTTAAGTGTTATTATGAAGTAACAACGCCGAATGCGACCAGGGCCTGGCCCACCTGTCTCCTAGGTGGTCTCAACCTGCCCTGTCGCTCCGCACCCAAAGATCCACTCAAAGGGCCGTTGGGAAAAGGTCCTTCAGCCCCTAATCGTGAATCACTCGAGGGTACTCTTCGAGCCGACCCGACTTTAGTCACCATTTGTATAGTATGATTATATAGTATAGTTACACCCGTGATCACCTCCGAGTGATCACGGCCCCACGATAGTAGCAAGGCAGACTGACAAGAATGCAGGCCAATGATGATAAAACTAGCATCTACACTAGGCATTTAGGATTGCAGGTAAGGTATCAACAACAGTAGCAACAATGACAGGCTATGCAGCAGAATAGGATTAACCGAAAGCAGTATCATCTACACTACTCTAATGCAAGCAGTATAGAGGGAGAATGGCGATATCTGGTGATCAAGGGGGGGGCTTGCCTGGTTGCTCTGGCAAGTAGGGTCGTGTCAACAACGTTAGTCGGAGGGGCACCAGCAGAGCTGCGTCGGTCTCGTAGTTCTACCGAAGAGAAGAGGGGGAAGAAACAGTAAACACCGGCAATAATGCAACAGGGATGCATGACATGTCTAAAGACAGGGCCAGGGTGATATACAGCCTAAAAGCGATTAGTTAATTTAGGAATTTATTCGATTTATTTAATTAAGGTTGGACACTATTCATTTATCGAAATCGGTCTAATTGTTCCACGTTCTAATAGCTGCGGGCGTCTGACGGAGATACCGAGGGCGTATCCGGGTTGTATCGTCGTTCTGAGCAAGTTTCATGTATAAAATATTTTCATCGGAGTTACGTTTAAAAGATATGATTTTCTAAAGTTTTTATTAATTTCTGAAATTTAATTAATTATTTAATTCAACATTATCCGAAACAGTAATTGATGACGTCAGCATGGACATCATGCTGACGTCAGCAGTTAATTAGTTAATTACTAATTACTGTTTAATTAAACACTAATAGTTAATTAGATTAACCTAATCAGGATTAATTAACTAATTAATTAATTAATTAATAATTAATTTTAATTATTATTTTTATTTCTTTCTTTTTTTTATTAAAAACGTTCTGGGGGGGGGCCCACTGGACAGTGGCACAGCCGGACTCATCCGCGCTGTGCCCGTCCAGAGCCGGACGTTGTCCACGCGGTGGGTGGGGGCAACGGCGGCGCGCGCGCACGCACTGGCCGAGGAGGGTGACGGTGGCGGCCAGGCGGGGTGGCGGCGAGGGCCAGAGGCCGGGAGCGGGGCGCGCCGGCCGTGGCCGGTGGAGAGGCTGGCCGCGGGGAGGAGGAAGCGGTGGGGGCGGAGCGGCGTGCGGACGTGCGGGAGCGGGAGGGCAGTGTCAGGGAGGGCGCGCGAAGGGAGGCAGGGGCCGGGAGCGGGGGCGCGGCACGGGGGCAGGGGGGGGAGGCCGGGGGCCTCACCGAGATTCGCAGGGACGGGGCAGCGGGGTCGAGCTCGTGGAGGGGGTCGCCGACGGGGTCGAGCGGCGGGGCGTGGGGAGCGCGAGGAGGGGAGAGGGGGGGGTGGAGGCCGGAGAGACGGGTCGACGGGGGGAGGGGCGTCGGGGAGTGGAGAGGGCGGCGAGGTCCAAAAGGGGAGGAGGTTCGAGGGACGGCGTGAGACGAGGCGGAGAAGGGGGCGTCGGGGCGGAGCGCGCGGGGTCGGGCCGAGCGAAGGGCACGTCGGGGACGAGGTCGTCGGGGACGACGGCGACGGAGACGAGGTGCAGGCCGGCGGGGAGGCGCGGGCTCCGGCGGGCGGCGAGCGGGCATCGGCGACGGGGCGGACGGGATGGGGGATCGCCCCGATCCAGATCCAGGCGAGGGAGGGGGGGGGGGAGGCGACGGGGGGGGGGGGGGGAAAGGGGGGATGGGAGGGGGCTAGGGTTCGGCCGGGTGGGGGGTTGGCATATGTATGCGCCGGTGGGCCGGCCTGGCGGCCCGGTGGCTTACTGGGCCGAGGCCCAGTCGGGGGGGGGGGGGGTGTGCTCTTTTTTCCTTTTCTGTTTCTTTTTCCTTTTCTTTATTCTCTTTTCTCTACTGTTAAATGTTTAGGCCCCAAATGGTTCTTTGTAAAAAGTGTGACCTATTTCATAAATACCAGTGCATTATTCCTTAACACCTAAAATTAGTTTGGACAAAACATAATTCCATATTTATTTCAGATCTAATAAATGGTTATTATATATTATCTTTATCCACTGTTTGAGGTTGTTCGAGTCACTTATCCAATTCCAATGATGTTGGTTTCAATTTCAGAATAGCCTCTGGAATATTTGTTACTTATCTGACATTTTAGTTTCTATGTTGGACAACTTTTATATCCCACTTTCATTTAAATTTGAATTTGACTTAGGAGTTGAAATGCAATATGATGCTAATGATGATTATGCACTATTAATCATGATGACATGGCCTCATCAAAAGGGTGATCACTGTAGCTTAATACAGGGGGCGTTACAAATACTCCCAGAGTTGTTGCGAGTATAGATACCAAAGTGATCAAAAGTTCTGATCATGGGACAATAGTGAAAAAGGGTCATTGAGTACAATAGTAGCACTGATGACATGTTTTCTCGCAAGCGGAGATCATGAAGAGTTCGTTGTAAAAGGTTACATCGATACAGTCTTCATCCATGCTCCAAGCGATTTTCGATTTAAATTGAGGGTTTTGTGTAACACACAATATGGTGGCACGGTAGTTGGAAATTGTTCCAAACAAGTTACTGTGGCGAATTCTATAACAGAGGCGAAGTATGTTGCCGCTTTTAAAAGCGACAAAGAAGATGTTGAATCATGTAGTTCATTCATGAACTTAGTGTGGTTCCAAGATGGCTTTTGTCAATGGGACACTACTGCAGGTAGTTGCTCCATAACTCAGTCTGAGGAATCCAGGTTCGACCTGTGATTCACATACATACAAAGCCAAGTCCACACAAAATATGAATTTTGTGAAAGCATGAAAACCCGAGGATATGCAAAGATACA
This sequence comes from Thinopyrum elongatum, assembly GCA_011799875.1. Taxonomy (NCBI): domain Eukaryota; kingdom Viridiplantae; phylum Streptophyta; class Magnoliopsida; order Poales; family Poaceae; genus Thinopyrum; species Thinopyrum elongatum. The sequence goes on along the minus strand of CM022302.1, from coordinate 64,926,854 downwards.
CATGGAGCTGAAGTCGTCAGATCCGTTGGACATCAGGCTATACCAGAAGCAAAGCATATTTACACGGGTGTGCCACAGGTGAAAAGTGCATTAGCATTAACTAGATTATTCACTCTAGTGCAAGTGGGAGTCTGTAGGAGATATGCCCTAGAGGCAATAATAAATGTTATTAATTATCTCCCTGTTCATAATTAGGCTTATGTTCCATGCTATAACTGCTATGGTTCTCGGTTCTGCAATAAAACGAGGCTTGGAGGAAGACTCATATGCACGTGTGGGACAATAAACGATAAAATGTATTCCTAGTCAAGCCTCTATGACTGGCTCAAGTATTGCATGATGGTTCTGTTTTCCTGATCATGGGAATATCTATGCCAGCAACTTTGAGGGCACAATGTTAGAAGAACATTTGTGTTGAATCGACCCGAATTGATGTTATGCTATGAGATACATTCGTCACAAGTTAATGGTTAATAACACAAAGATGGTTAATGTTTGCATGATTCCTTAGACCATGAGAGTATCGAGTTTCTGCATGCTTGCTTCATGAACTTTGGGGTTTGTTAAACAACATCCGTAAATGGGTGGCTATTACGGCGGCTTACGGGTTCATGGAAAAGTATGTCAAGTAACTTGATAGCTCAAGATTGGGATTTGCTCCTCCGACGTTGGAGAGATATCTCTGGGCCCTCTCGGTGTTACGGTATCCATCATCGTGTGGCCAGACACTTTGTGATTTGATCACGGGGATGCCGGAACACGGTAACGAGAAAAGAGAAAAAATACAGGTAACGAGGTAACTTGCATAGTGGACAAGTTGTTGACCCACGGGGATGCCATCATGTCTCACCTCGGGTATTTGTAACATATCACGAAGCAACAGGAATAGCACACGGAAACTGGAGGTTCACTCGAATATTCATTCTTGTTGGTATAGGGGTCAATATGGGTGTCCACGGCTCCGATGTTGATCATTGATCGGAAAGGGTTCCGTGTCAAGTCTATACTTCACCGAACCTATAGGGTCACACGCTTAAGGGTCATCTATCTGCTGAATACAAGACAGGGAGTCTGAGAGAAAATCACCGAAAAAGTTTCGGACAGCGGAAAAGTTCCGCAGAGAGAACACCGGATGAGTTTCGGTGAAACTGAAAAGTTGTTTTGGGGTATTCCATTAAGTCAAATTGGTTTTGGCACATGCCTGATAATTCTTGGAGGGTGCCAGAATCATTCTGGAAACTTTCTGGAATTTTCTAGGACGAAAACCGGAAATGTTCCGGAGCTGCCGGAACCACTTCAGATGCTTTCCCCAGATGAAAATCACTAATCTGGAATTGTTTCAGAATGCGTTGAAAATTATTTTAGTGGGTACTGGAAATGTTCTAAGCCCACATAAATATTTTCAGTTCGAACGGACGCTGAAAAATGTTGTCGTGAATAGTGAAAGTGCTTTTTGGGTTACTTTTTGGAAAGCCACCTTTTTGGGCTTTTGCTCCAAAATATCTTGGAGATGACATGGATGGATGTGGCTGAAATTTCAGCCCCTCCAGCCCTCCTTCTCCTATAAATAGAGGTGGATGGGGCTGCCCAAACTCACTCATTCTCACATACAAGTGCCATGCATAATCTGGCTTCTCTCTCCCTCCCACGAAAAGAGTTTCGTAGAGCCGAAAGGCTGTCTGGGTTCCGGTGGGAACTAGTTCTGGACAGTGAAGCCCTGCCGGATAGATGACACCTTATGTGTGCAACTCTGTAGAGAGGTCGTAGTTTTGATCTTAGTGCCCCAGGGGCTGTTCGAGAGTGCCTCCCGAAGGGCTGTCCAAGTGACGGTCCGAGTTCTGTGAGTCCTCCCGAAGGGCTGTCCGCGACACCGTCCGGGGGACTGTCCGACCGCCTCCCGGAAGGCTGTCCGAGTGGCGGATGAGGGTATACATCCTCGCGATTGGGAGGTTGTAAATCCTAGCTGCGGGGATCTGCACCGCCGATCATCATCGACTCTACTTCCGCTTCGTTATGAGTCGGTAACGAAAATGATCAAACCTTGTATCCAGTCTCCATAGTGTTCCTGGGCTGGTGCGTAGGTCTGAAATTTTTTGTTTTCTGCTGCGTTCCCCTACAGTGGCATCATGAGCCGTGCTATGCGTAGATGCAGGTTGCGATCTAGAATACATGGAGATATATGGGTGTTGCACAATATAATTAGGTAGTTGATGAGTTCTATTACTGAAAATTATTTGTGCGGGTAGCAGATGAAATCTGTTACCCGATGTTCTTGTTGCTTCCCTGGAATTTGCATATTTCTGATCTTGATAACAGCATGGTGGAGTTTCAATGTTCTGGCAATCTGTGATCCTGATTGATCAACGAAGTGCTAACTGTTCATTGAATTCCACCGTAGTTAAAAAGAAAGATGAAATTTCACAGACGAAAGGGCAATGCAGATATGATCTGCACGGGGGTCATGCGTATGACGAAGTTCAGTATGGGGCTCGAGATTTTATTATCTCGTGTTTCATACACCCCGCGAAGTTTATCTAGCGACTTGAATTATCATACTTGATGATGGACGTTGGTAGCTTCGGTTTGTTTCGAAACCTTAGAAGCCACGAAAAACAAGTTTTTGCATGAACCGATTAGAGACGTCTAACTTGGTTTTGCAGGAGGGTTTGCATGTGCATATGATGTGGTATAGCAGTGCTCATAATAATTTGATTATGTATGAGATGACTATATGATGTAAATTGATTAACATGACCTGCGTGTCATGATTCAGCATGATGGCTGGAGCCATATGATTGTCACTTTAAATGACCTGCGTGTCAACCTTTTGTAATGCACTTATTTTATTAGCTATAGAGATAGCAATATTATCTGGTGCATCGACAAGGTGGTGGCAATCTTCGCAAAGGTGAACACCGACGCGAATGCCGAAGACGAAGAAATACAAGACTTCTGCGTCAGAAGGGGCTATACCATATCATGATATTATGAATTGCCTGAGATGTTTATCCCTTATGATGCACCCTTTTTGATTGCGTGGTAGTCACTTTTTATTAGGGTGATCTATCACAAAAATAGCAAGTAGTTAGTGTTCTCCCAAGTGTAGCACCGTCACGGCACCTATCTTTTCGGGGCATCACATGATCTCCATGGGTGCGAACGATTAGAGAAGTGTGAGGCGGGCGAGTTGAGACCTCGCAACGAGATCACTTGGTTGTCTTGACGTTCAGGCAGGACAGTCCTGAGCTCGGAACACACGCATCGAAAGATGAACAAGAATCACATAGAAATGTGATTGGCAAGTTTGCCTACTGATTGAAGTTCGTGCCATTTGAGTTCATCTCGAACCGTGGCATTGAATTGAAATGCGGATCTTGAATCGCTCATAATCAATTTTGAGAGATATTGATTTGAGTGGGAGCGCACTTTAGAATTAATTCTTTTAATTCTTAGTGCAATTAATTTTGGACACTGTCTAAGTGTGATTTGCATAATAGTTATAGAATAATGGCTCGCGTTCCACCCTCCCTATTAAATTTGAATAGCTGTTAAATATCTGGTTAAAACTTTATGGTTCGTAACATAATGTGAGGATTGTCCTCAAGAGTGCCGAAATGGACTTTGTCCTATCGCATACTTTTGGTATTCTCTCGCTTATGCTATGGATCATGTGACTCTCGTCCTTCGATCCAAAAGCTAGAACTCTGTTTCAGTCAAGTGCAATATGTTTACTTCCATGAGACCCAAACTTAGAAAGTTTGGATAGTTATGTGATATTCATGGAATCTGAAAATCATTTTTCAGAGACAGACAAAGGCTAAAAGATATGAGATATCCAAAGCAATGTTTGTTTGCAAACTATTAGTAAAGGAGTTTACTATGCATTAGACTAATAAGAGAGGGATCCAGAAGAACGCCTGTCATATGATGAAAGGTGAATAAAACAACAACTTAAAGAGAAAGGAAGTGTCCGAAGGGTGTTAGTGTGACTTACACACCTAGGAAGTCCGGGGCTAACGCCACTCTTAAGTTGAGTGCTTCTTCTGAGAGTAGGAGAAATACTGAAAGGTAAACTGTTAGAAGTATAATGGCAGAAAGAAAGAAGACTGGAATATCCAGCTCATGTATGAATGTCATACAAGTTTTTGATGTATAGAAGGCTGGTCAAAGATATAGTTCTTGGGAATTATGATTAAATTGTTAATCACTGATTCTTGGGTATTGTGAGTTAATCACAAAGATACCCGCTCGATTGCTTTCTGCTGCAACTCGATGTAAGAACTACTATGGCCTGAAAGACTAGCCAGGAATGAGGTTTAGGTATACACAGGGAACATAGTAAATGTTACTATACCTTCCATCGGTGTATTACCGTCTGTATTTATTTTCATAATTCATTTTAGAGTTTCACACTCTAGCCCTTTGCATAAGGTATCTTGCAAGAAGGTTGTTCATAAGAGAACTTTTTATGTTCGGTGTTATGAATAACATAAGGGCCATACTTTCATTATGAATGAGATGTATGTTATGAATGTTGATAACAATATATTACCTCTGTGTTTACTTTCATAATTCATTTTAGAGTTTCATACACTCTAGCCCATTGCACAATGTTTGTTGCAAAAGAGTTGTTCATAAAAACAAAAATTGTTGTTCAGTATTATGAATAACATGAAGGGCCATACTTCCATCCAAAATGGGATGTATGTTATGAATATTGATAGTAATATGATACATCCATGACACTGACACTAAATGTCGCAAGACTAAAAATACCACACATGTGTGGCACTGCATTTGGTCACATTGGAGGAACCCGCATGGAAAATTCCATTATGATGGATTTTGAGGTCGTTTGATTTTGAATCATCTGACACTTGCAACTTTCCTTTGAAAAGTGAAGTGACTGAAATACCGTTCACAGGCCATTAGGAACGAGCAACAAACTTATTGGTGATCATACATTATGATGTATGTAGTTCCATAAATGTTGTTGCAAGTAGTGGATTTAAATATCTTCAGAAAGGACTCAATTAGATATATGGATATTTACTTGATGAGACGTAAGTCTGGATCTTTTGAAATCATTCGAAAGGTTTTCAGAAATGAAGTAGAAGTTATTGTACCAAGAAAATTATGTTTCTACAATTCGATTGCAGAAAGGAATATTTGAGTTACAAGTTTAGAGAATGTTTGATGGGTTGTGAAAGGGGTTTCATAACTTGCACCTCCCGGAACACCACTGCAAGTGGAAAGTCCGTGAAGATGTAATTGAACCATTTATGACATGGTAAGATCAAAGATGACATAAATAGATTTGCCATTATCCCTTTTAAAAGAGTGATGCTTTAGAGACTGCGGCTTTTACACTGAAAAGAGCTCCATCGGGTCTGTTGAAATGATGCCATGGTATGGTACGCCCAACCATGTTATATCTTTTCTTAACATTTGGAATATGGGGATTGTGTAAAAGGTTACAAACCTATTCCAAATCAGACAAGTGCTACTTTGTAGGTTATTCCAAAATGTTGGGTATTCCTCCCTCACTGTGCCGAGGCAAAAGGTTTGCCACAAAGAACGGTATGCTTTTTGAAGAAAATGGTTCTTTCAAAAAGGTGAGTGGGAGAATAATGCAACTCGACAAGATAAACAGTATCTTCGTCATCAGGTCGAAGGAAAGGAACCTTGGAAGTGATTCCGGAGTTTCCTACTGTGACTGATACGGAAGTCTCTACAATAAAATGTATGGACTTCGGTCGAACTTGCAGCTGAACCACGTAGGCAAAGCTCGTGCAAACCTCTTAGGTGCGCTAACGAGATATTGTTGTTAGACAATAATATACCTACGACACACAAGGAAGCATTGATGGTCCCTGACTCCGGAACTGGCTAAATGCCAACACAACCCGAGTTAGTTTCCATATAAGTGATTCAAGATTAAAACCTTGATACACCTTTCAGAAGACTTAGAGTTTAACGAATATTTATGGAACTTAAAACTGATACGGATACAAATGTTTTATCCACAAAGCTCGACTTGTTGCAATAACAAGTTCAAGGAGTTGACTACGATGAGGTTGTTTCATCGTAGCGATGCTTAAAGTTGGTTCGGGTTGAACTAGCAATTAATACATATTTCAATCATGAGATATGAAACATGGATGGCAATAGGATTTCCATTTGATGGAAATGAAACCAAGGACTTGCATGTGTTATAGTCCAAGGTATTTTGTCAGTCCAGAGGATGCTAGTAAGTATGCAAACTTCAGAGTTCCAGCAATGGACAGAAGAGAGCAAAATGGAGTTGGAATCTTCGTGTTTTGATGAAATAGTCAAAGGGGTTCGACTTCATCAATGGGTAACGAAGATGCTTATGATTCAAGAAAGTAAGTGGGAGCATAATAAAATTTCTAAAAACCGTTGTGTGCTTGACACATTGTTAATTGGAAATAAATTTCTTGACACGAATTAGGAGTTCATTTGAAAATAGTTTTTTGATGAAGTGCTTGGGCTAAATAGCCTTTTTATTTGGCATGATGATCTATGGAGATAGATTTACCTAATGTGGCTGAGCAAAGATACATATTGACAAGATGCTAAAACCTTTTAGCATTAAAAACGTCAAGGAGTGATTCTTGCCGAAGTCACATGGAAAGAGTTTTTGCAAGACTCGGTGTCCCAAAACACTGATGAGCAAAATACATGATGGAGATTCCACACACTCTTGTGTTGGATTAATCATGTATTTCATGGTATGTAAAAACAACCAGATATGTCCAATACTCCCAAAGTTGTTGCGAGTATAGATACCAAAGTGATCAAAAGTTCTGATCATGGGACAACAGTGAAAAAGGGTCATTGAGTACTATAGTAGCACTGATGACATGTTTTCTCGCAAGCGGAGATCATGAAGAGTTCGTTGTAAAAGGTTACATCGATACAGTCTTCATCCATGCTCCAAGCGATTTTCGATTTAAATTGAGGGTTTTGTTAACACACAATATGATGGCACGGTAGTTGGAAATTGTTCCAAACAAGTTACTGTGGCGAATTCTATAACAGAGGCGAAGTATGGTGCCACTTTTAAAAGCAACAAAGAAGATGTTGAATCATATAGTTCATTCATGAACTTAGTATGGTTCCAAGATGGCTTTTGTCAATGGGACACTACTGCAGGTAGTTGCTCCATAACTCAGTCTGAGGAATCCAGGTTCGACATGTGATTCACATATATACAAAGCCAAGTCCACACAAAATATGAATTTTGTGAAAGCATGAAAATGTGAGGATATGCAAAGATACACACGGAGCTGAAGTCGTCAGATCTGTTGGACATCAGGCTATACCACAAGCGAAGCATATTTACACCGGTGTGCCAGAGGTGAAAAGTGCATTAGCATTAACTAGATTATTGACTCTAGTGCAAGTGGGAGTCTGTAGGAGATATGCCCTAGAGGCAATAATAAATGTTATTAATTATCTCCCTGTTCATAATTAGGTTTATGTTCCATGCTATAACTGCTATGGTTCTCGGGTCTGCAATAAAACGAGGCTTGGAGGAAGACTCATATGCACATGTGGGATAATAAACGATAAAATGTATTCCTAGTCAAGCCTCTATGACTGGCTCAAGTGTTGCATGATGGTTCTGTTTTCCTGATCATGGGCATATCTATGCCAGCAACTTTGAGGGCACAATGTTAGAAGAACATTTGTGTTGAATCGACCCGAATTGATGTTATGCTATGAGATACATTCGTCACAAGTTAATGGTTAATAACACAGAGATGGTTAATGTTTTCATGATTCCTTAGACCATGAGAGTATTGAGTTTCTTCATGCTTGCTTCATGAACTTTGGGGTTTGTTAAACGTCATCCGTAAATGGGTGGCTATTACGGCGGCTTACGGGTTCATGGAAAAGTATGTCAATTAACTTGATAGCTCAAGATTGGGATTTGCTCCTCCGATGTTGGAGAGATATCTCTGGGCCCTCTCGGTGTTACGGTATCCATCATTGTCTGGCCAGACACTTTGTGATTTGATCACGGGGATGCCGGAACACGGTAACGAGAAAAGAGAACAAATACCGGTAACGAGGTAACTGGCATAGTGGACAAGTTGTTGACCCACGGGGATGCCATCATGTCTCACCTCGGGTATTTGTAACATATCGCGAAGCAACAGGAATAGCACACGGCAACTAGAGGTTCACTCGAATATTCATTCGTGTGGGTATAGGGGTCAATATGGGTGTCCACTGCTCCGATGTTGATCATTGATCGGAAAGGGTTCCGTGTCATGTCTATACTTCACCGAACCTATAGGGTCACACACTTAAGGGTCATGTATCTGCTGAATACTAGACAGGGAGTCTGAGAGAAAATCACCGAAAAAGTTTCGGACATTGAAAAAGTTTCGGACAGCAGAAAAGTTCCGCAGAGAGAACACCGGATGAGTTTCGGTGAAACTGAAAAGTTGTTTTGGGGTATTCCATTAAGTCAAATTGGTTTTGGCACATGCCTGATAATTCTTGGAGGGTGCCAGAATCATTCTGGAAACTTTCTGGAATATTCTGGGACGAAAACCGGAAATGTTCCGGAGCTGCCGGAACCACTTCAGATGCTTTCCCCAGATGAAAATCACTAATCTGGAATTGTTTCAGAATGCGTTAAAAATTATTTTAGTGGGTACTGGAAATGTTCTAAGCCCACATAAATATTTTCAGTTCGAACGGACGCTGAAAAATGTCGTCGTGAATAGTGAAAGTGCTTTTCGGGTTACTTTTTGGAAAGCCACCTTTTTGGGCTTTTGCTCCAAAATATCTTGGAGATGACATGGATGGATGTGGCTGAAATTTCAGCCCCTCCACCCCTCCTTCTCCTATAAATAGAGGTGGATGGGGCTGCCCAAACTCACTCATTCTCACATACAAGTGCCATGCATAATCTGGCTTCTCTCTCCCTCCCACGAAAAGAGTTTCGTAGAGCCGAAAGGCTGTCTGGGTTCCGGTGGGAACTAGTTCTGGACAGTGAAGCCCTGCCGGATAGATGACACCTTATGTGTGCAACTCTGTAGAGAGGTCGTAGTTTTGATCTTAGTGCCCGAGGGGCTGTTCGAGAGTGCCTCCCGAAGGGCTGTCCAAGTGACGGTCCGAGTTCTGTGAGTCCTCCCGAAGGGCTGTCCGCGACACCGTCCGGGGGACTGTCCGACCGCCTCCCGGAAGGCTGTCCGAGTGGCGGATGAGGGTATACATCCTCGCGATTGGGAGGTTGTAAATCCTAGCTGCGGGGATCTGCACCGCCGATCATCATCGACTCTACTTCCGCTTCGTTATGAGTCGGTAACGAAAATGATCAAACCTTGTATCCAGTCTCCATAGTGTTCCTGGGCTGGTGCGTAGGTCTGAAATTTTTTGTTTTCTGCTGCGTTCCCCTACAGTGGCATCATGAGCCGTGCTATGCGTAGATGCAGGTTGCGATCTAGAATACATGGAGATATATGGGTGTTGCACAATATAATTAGGTAGCAGATGAGTTCTATTACTGAAAATTATTTGTGCGGGTAGCAGATGAAATCTGTTACCCGATGTTCTTGTTGCTTCCCTGGAATTTGCATATTTCTGATCTTGATAACAGCATGGTGGAGTTTCAATGTTCTGGCAATCTGTGATCCTGATTGATCAACGAAGTGCTAACTGTTCATTGAATTCCACCGTAGTTAAAAAGAAAGATGAAATTTCACAGACGAAAGGGCAATGCAGATATGATCTGCACGGGGGTCATGCGTATGACGAAGTTCAGTATGGGGCTCGAGATTTTATTATCTCGTGTTTCATACACCCCGCGAAGTTTATCTAGCGACTTGAATTATCATACTTGATGATGGACGTTGGTAGCTTCGGTTTGTTTCGAAACCTTAGAAGCCCCGAAAAACAAGTTTTTGCATGAACCGATTAGAGATGTCTAACTTGGTTTTGCAGGAGGGTTTGCATGTGCATATGATGTGGTATAGCAGTGCTCATAATAATTTGATTATGTATGAGATGACTATATGATGTAAATTGATTAACATGACCTGCGTGTCATGATTCAGCATGATGGCTGGAGCCATATGATTGTCACTTTAAATGACCTGCGTGTCAACCTTTTGTAATGCACTTATTTTATTAGCTATAGAGATAGCAATATTATCTGGTGCATCGACAAGGTGGTGGCAATCTTCGCAAAGGTGAACACCGACGCGAATGCCGAAGACGAAGAAATACAAGACTTCTGCGTCAGAAGGGGCTATACCATATCATGATATTATGAATTACCTGAGATGTTTATCCCTTATGATGCACCCTTTTTGATTGCGTGGTAGTCACTTTTTATTAGGGTGATCTATCACAAAAATATCAAGTAGTTAGTGTTCTCCCAAGTGTAGCACCGTCACGGCACCTATCTTTTCGGGGCATCACATGATCTCCATGGGTGCGAACGATTAGAGAAGTGTGAGGCGGGTGAGTTGAGACCTCGCAGGGAGATCACTTGGTTGTCTTGACGGTCAGGCAGGACAGTCCTGAGCTCGGAACACATGCATCGAAAGATGAACAAGAAACACATAGAGATGTGATTGGCAAGTTTGCCTACCGATTGAAGTTCGCGCCATTTGAGTTCATCTCGAACCGTGGCGTTGAATTGAAATGTGGATCTTGAATCGCTCATAATCAATTTTGAGAGATATTGATTTGAGTGGGAGCGCACTTTAGAATTAATTCTTTTAATTCTTAGTGCAATTAATTTTGGACACTGTATAAGTGTGATTTGCATAATAGTTATAGAATAATGGCTCGCGTTCCACCCTCCCTATTAAATTTGAATAGCTGTTAAATATCTGGTTAAAACTTTATGGTTGGTAACGTAATGTGAGGATTGTCCTCAAGAGTGCCGAAATTGACTTTGTCTTATCGCATACTTTCGGTATTCTCTCGCTTATGCTATGGATCATGTGACTCTCGTCCTTCGATCCAAAAGCTAGAATTCCGTTTCAGTCAAGTGCAATATGTTTGCTTCCATGAGACCGAAACTTCGAAAGTTTGGATAGTTATGTGATATTCATGGAATCTGAAAATCATTTTTCAGGGACAGACAAAGGCTAAAAGATATGAGATATCCAAAGCAATGTTTGTTTGCAAACTATTAGTAAAGGAGTTTACTATGCATTAGACTGATAAGAGAGGGATCCAGAAGAACGCCTGTCATATGATGAAAGGTGAATAAAACAACAACTTAAAGAGAAAGGAAGTGTCCGAAGGGTGTTAGTGTGACTTACACACCTAGGAAGTCTGGGGCTAACGCCACTCTTAAGTTGAGTCCTTCTTCTGAGAGTAGGAGAAATACTGAAAGTTAAACTGTTAGAAGTATAATGGCAGAAAGAAAGAAGACTGGAATATCCAGCTCATGTATGAATGTCATACAAGTTTTTGATATATAGAAGGCTGGTCAAAGATATAGTTCTTGGGAATTATGATTAAATTGTTAATCACTGATTCTTGGGTATTGTGAGTTAATCACAAAGATACCCGCTCGATTGCTTTCTGTTGCAACTCGATGTAAGAACTACTATGGCCTGAAAGACTAGCCAGGAATGAGGTTTAGGTATACACAGGGAACATAGTAAATGTTACTATACCTTCCATCGGTGTATTACCATCTGTATTTATTTTCATAATTCATTTTAGAGTTTCACACTCTAGCCCTTTGCATAAGGTATCTTGCAAGAAGGTTGTTCATAAGAGAACTTTTTATGTTCAGTGTTATGAATAACATCAGGGCCATACTTTCATTATGAATGAGATGTATGTTATGAATGTTGATAATAATATATTACCTCTGTGTTTACTTTCATAATTCATTTTAGAGTTTCATACACTCTAGCCCATTGCACAATGTTTGTTGCAAAAGAGTTGTTCATAAAAACAACAATTGTTATTCAGTATTATGAATAACATGAAGGGCCATACTTCCATCCAAAATGGGATGTATGCTATGAATATTGATAGTAATATGATACATCCATGACACTGACACTAAATGTCGCAAGACTAAAAATACCACACATGTGTGGCACTGCATTTGGTCACATTGGAGGAACCCGCATGGAAAATTCCATTATGATGGATTTTGAGGTCGTTTGATTTTGAATCATCTGACACTTGCAACTTTCCTTTGAAAAGTGAAGTGACTGAAATACCGTTCACAGGCCATTAGGAACGAGCAACAAACTTATTGGTGATCATACATTATGATGTATGTAGTTCAATAATTGTTGTTGCAAGTAGTGGATTTATCTATCTTCAGAAATGACTCAACTAGATATATGGATATTATTTGATGAGACGTAAGTCTGGATCTTTTGAAATCATTCGAAAGGTCTTCAGAAATGAAGTAGAAGTTATTGTAACAAGAAAATTATGTTTCTACAATTCGATTGCAGAAAGGAATATTTGAGTTACAAGTTTAGAGAATGTTTGATGGGTTGTGAAAGGGGTTTCATAACTTGCACCTCCCGGAACACCACTGCAAGTGGAAAGTCCGTGAAGATGTAATCGAACCATTTATGACATGGTAAGATCAAAGATGACATAAATAGATTTGCCATTATCCCTTTTAAAAGAGTGATGCTTTAGAGACTTCGGCTTTTACACTGAAAAGAGCTCCATCGGGTCTGTTGAAATGACGCCATGGTATGGTACGCCCAACCATGTTATATCTTTTCTTAACATTTGGAATATGGGGATTGTGTAAAAGGTTACAAATCTATTCCAAATCAGACAAGTGCTACTTTGTAGGTTATCCCAAAATGTTGGGTATTCCTCCCTCACTATGCCAAGGCAAAAGGTTTGCCACAAAGAACGGTATGCTTTTTGAAGAAAATGGTTCTTTCAAAAAGGTGAGTGGGAGAATAAAGCAACTCGACAAGATAAACAGTATATTCGTCATCAGGACGAAGGAAAGGAACCTTGGAAGTGATTCCGGAGTTTTCTACTACGACTGATACGGAAGTCTCTACAATAAAATGTATGGACTTCGGTCGAACTTGCAGCTGAACCACGTAGGCAAAGCTCGTGCAAACCTGTCAGGTGCGCAAACGAGATATTGTTGTTAGACAACAATATACCTACAACACACAAGGAAGCATTGATGGGCCCTGACTCAGGAACTGGCTAAATGCCAATACAACCTGAGTTAGTTTCCATATAAGTGATTCAAGATTAAAACCTTGATACACCTTTCGGAAGACTTAGAGTCTAACGAATATTTATGGAACTTAAAACTGATACGGATAAAAATGTTTTATCCACAAAGCTCGACTTGTTGCAATAACAAGTTCAAGGAGTTGACTACGATGAGGTTGTTTTATCGTAGCGATGCTTAAAGTTGGTTCGGGTTGAACTAGCAATTAATACATATTTTAATCATGAGATATGAACACATGGATGGAAATAGGATTTCCATCTGATGGAAATGAAACCAAGGACTTGCATGTGTTACAGTCCAAGGTATTTTGTCAGTCCAGAGGATGCTAGTAAGTATGCAAACTTCAGAGTTCCAGCAATGGACAGAAGAGAGCAAAATGGAGTTGGAATCTTCGTGTTTTGATGAAATAGTCAAAGGGGTTTGACTTCATCAATGGGTAAAGAAGATGCTTATGATTCAAGAAAGTAAGTGGGAGCATAATAAAATTTCTAAAAAACGTTGTGTGCTTGACACATTGTTAATTGGAAATAAATTTCTTGACACGAATTAGGAGTTCATTTGAAAATAGTTTTTTGATGAAGTGCTTGGGCTAAATAGCCTTTTTATTTTGCATGATGATCTATGGAGATAGATTTACCTAATGGGGCTGAGAAAAGATACATATTGACAAGATGCTAAAACCTTTTAGCATTAAAAACGTCAAGGAGTGATTCTTGCCGAAGTCACATGGAAAGAGTTTTTGCAAGACTCGGTGTCCCAAAACACTGATGAGCAAAATACATGATGGATACTCCACACACTCTTGTGTTTGGATTAATCATGTATTTCATGGTATGTAAAAACAACCAGATATGTCCAATACTCCCAAAGTTGTTGCGAGTATAGATACCAAAGTGATCAAAAGTTCTGATCATGGGACAACAGTGAAAAAGGGTCATTGAGTACTATAGTAGCACTGATGACGTGTTTTCTCGCAAGCGGAGATCATGAAGAGTTCGTTGTAAAAGGTTACATCGATACAGTCTTCATCCATGCTCCAAGCGATTTTCGATTTAAATTGAGGGTTTTGTGTAACACACAATATGGTGGCACGGTAGTTGGAAATTGTTCCAAACAAGTTACTGTGGCGAATTCTATAACAGAGGCAAAGTATGTTGCCGCTTTTAAAAGCGACAAAGAAGATGTTGAATCATATAGTTCATTCATGAACTTAGTATGGTTCCAAGATGGCTTTTGTCAATGGGACACTACTGCAGGTAGTTGCTCCATAACTCAGTCTGAGGAATCCAGGTTCGACCTGTGATTCACATACATACAAAGCCAAGTCCACACAAAATATGAATTTTGTGAAAGCATGAAAACGCGAGGATATGCAAAGATACACACGGAGCTGAAGTCGTCAGATCGGTTGGACATCAGGCTATACCACAAGTGAAGCATATTTACGCCGGTGTGCCACAGGTGAAAAGTGCATTAGCATTAACTAGATTATTGACTCTAGTGCAAGTGGGAGTCTGTAGGAGATATGCCCTAGAGGCAATAATAAATGTTATTAATTATCTCCCTGTTCATAATTAGGTTTATGTTCCATGCTATAACTGCTATGGTTCTCGGGTCTGCAATAAAACGAGGCTTGGAGGAAGACTCATATGCACGTGTGGGATAATAAACGATAAAATGTATTCCTAGTCAAGCCTCTATGACTGGCTCAAGTGTTGCATGATGGTTCTGTTTTCCTGATCATGGGCATATCTATGCCAGCAACTTTGAGGGCACAATGTTAGAAGAACATTTGTGTTGAATCGACCCGAATTGATGTTATGCTATGAGATACATTCGTCACAAGTTAATGGTTAATAACACAGAGATGGTTAATGTTTGCATGATTCCTTAGACCATGAGAGTATCGAGTTTCTTCATGCTTGCTTCATGAACTTTGCGGTTTGATAAACGTCATCCGTAAATGGGTGGCTATTACGGTGGCTTACGGTTCATGGAAAAGTATGTCAAGTAACTTGATAGCTCAAGATTGGGATTTGCTCCTCCGACGTTGGAGAGATATCTCTGGGCCCTCTCGGTGTTACGGTATCCATCATCGTCTGGCCAGACACTTTGTGATTTGATCACGGGGATGCCGGAACACGGTAACGAGAAAAGAGAACAAATACCGGTAACGAGGTAACTGGCATAGTGGACAAGTTGTTGACCCACAGGGATGCCATCATGTCTCACCTCGGGTAGTTGTAACATATCGCAAAGCAACAGGAATAGCACACGGCAACTGGAGGTTCACTCGAATATTCATTCGTGTGGGTATAGGGGTCAATATGGGTGTCCACGGCTCCGATGTTGGTCATTGATCGGAAAAGGTTCCGTGTCATGTCTATACTTCACTGAACCTATAGGGTCACACGCTTAAGGGTCATCTATCTGCTGAATACTAGACAAGGAGTCTGAGAGAAAATCACCGAAAAAGTTTCGGACAGCGGAAAAGTTCCGCAGAGAGAATACCGGATGAGTTTCGGTGAAACTGAAAAGTTGTTTCGGGGTATTCCATTAAGTCAAATTGGTTTCGGCACATGCCTGATAATTCTTGGAGGGTGCCAGAATCATTCTGGAAACTTTCTGGAATTTTCTGGGACGAAAACCGGAAATGTTCCGGAGCTGCCGGAACCACTTTAGATGCTTTTCGCAGATGAAAATCACTAATCTGGAATTGTTTCAGAACATGTTGAAAATTATTTTAGTGGGTACTGGAAATGTTCTAAGCCCACATAAATATTTTCTGTTCGAACGGACGCTGAAAAATGTCGTCGTGAATAGTGAAAGTGCTTTTTGGGTTACTTTTTGGAAAGCCACCTTTTTGGGCTTTTGCTCCAAAATATCTTGGAGATGACATGGATGGATGTGGCTGAAATTTCAGCCCCTCCACCACTCCTTCTCCTATAAATAGAGGTGGAGGGGGCTGCCCAAACTCACTCATTCTCACATACAAGTGCCATGCATAATCTGGCTTCTCTCTCCCTCCCACGAAAAGAGTTTCGTAGAGCCGAAAGGCTGTCTGTGTTCTGGTGGGAACTAGTTCTGGACGGCGAAGCCCTGCCGGATAGATGACACCATATGTGTGCAACTCTATAGAGAGGTCGTAGTTTCGATCTTAGTGCCCGAGGGGCTGTTCGAGAGTGCCTCCCGAAGGGCTGTCCAAGTGACGGTCCGAGTTATGTGAGTCCTCCGGAAGGGCTGTCCGTGACACCGTCCGGGGGACTATCCGACCGCCTCCCGGAGGGCTGTCCGAGTGGCGGATGAGGGTATACATCCTCGCGGTTGGGAGGTTGTAAATCCTAGCTGTGGGGATCTGCACCGCCGATCGTCATTGACTCTACTTCCGCTGTGCTATGAGTCGGTAACGAAAATGATCAAACCTTGTATGCAGTCTCCATAGTGTTCCTGGGCTGGTGCGTAGGTCGGAATTTTTTTGTTTTCTGCTGCGTTCCCCTACACATACAACATCCTTCAGCCTTTTTTCATACATGTCGTCCACCGCGGATTGCCAGTATCTTTCCACCATCCTTCCATTGACCTTCATGATCACCTGCGCGCGGAGCAAAATATTATAACCGCGTATGCATGGATCAAATTCATACAAAAATTCGGCATGACCTTCCCTAAACATAGGACATATTGAGTTTGCCCGAAATTCGCCGAAACAGAATTGAATCGACATTTCGGCAAAACATAGGCAGCTCATGTCACCCACATTTCAACAAATAAACAATATAGGGAACTCGAATTATGCCACACACAATTCGGTATATTCTCATATCGCACATATATATATATATATATATAGTTTCGGTCCTATCGCACACAAACACTTTTTTTGCTCACCTATGTGTCGAGAGGGATATCGAGCACCTTCTTAATTAGCTAGTAGCTCTAGATATATCTCTAACTAGCTAGCAATGGAGAGAGAGATAGAGAGCTACACTAGTAGAAATCAGGGCTTTCGTTGAGGTCAGGATAAGGGCATTAATCCCGGTTCACACACGAACCGGGACCAAAGGGGGCATCAGTCCCGGTTCGTGAGGCCAGGGCGCCGGCCGGGCTTCGGGGGCCATTGGTCCCGGTTCGTCTGACCCCTTTGGTCCCGATTCCAGACACAAACCGGGACCAATGGGCCTCGCTCCTGGCCCACAACCTTTAGTCCCGGTTGGTGGCTGGAACCGGGACCAAATGTAGTTCTTTAGTCCCGGTTTTAATCACCAACCGGGACTAAAGAGAGGCCTATATATACCCCCGCGCCTGCACCCGAGCAGAGCCACTGCTCTGTTTTTTTGGCCAGCCATGGGAGAGCTTTATGTTGCTCTAGCTCACCTCCTATGCACATGAGGTGTTCGATGAAATGCCCGAGCCACACTTAAGCTTTCTCATCTCGAAGCTCCTTGTCCAAGCTCCATTTTCCTCAAGATTTTTCTAGGTTTGGCCATCCGTCCTGTCCCGTCCCCGTCCTGACCGCCATCGATCGCCCGCGCCGATCTCGTCGCCGGCACCACCGTGGTGAGCCTCTTGTTCTTATCTTCTTTCTAAAAGAAAAAAAAAATCTTACTTGTATGATTTAGGTAGATACTTGTATAATTTTCTTACTTTTATTATTGTTTGTTATTATATAGTGCGATGGTTTTGGTATCTGCCCCCGTCGGCCCTCGTCCTGTCTATGATTCGAATGTGGTATATATTATCTTTTATTACTATTTGTTTCATTTAGTGTTTATGACAATTATGCCGACCAACGTGACATAGATGTTTTTATCTAGGAGGTATGTGAACCAGAAATTCCAACCGACCCTCTTGTCGAGAGGTTAAATTTAGTTGAAAAAGAAAACAATTACGTGAAGAAAAAATTGAAAAGAATTGAGGACGAGAAGATGGAATTGGAGTTGCATGTTGCGGATATCGTCGATGATCACAAGATCAAGATGGATAAAATGCGCTTGAAGAATAGAAAGATTAAAAAATATGCCATTCATACCGAGGCTTTGGTATCATTATGCCGTTGGATCAATTGTTACCTTAGTTGCGATTATGATCGCATTTGTTGTTGCATTGAAATAGTTTACATAGTTTCAATGTATGTTTTAATTAGATGCTCTAGAGAGCTATATGTTGTTCAATGAGAACTATGTATGAACTTTATTTATTTATTTTTTCAGTAATAACATTTGATCCCTACTATACTTTGGTTTTAATGTGATCATGAACTTCTATTAATTTGGTCACTTCTCTATTCATGATGTTCTGTAATGGTTTTTGACACACTTAATTATATATAATGCACGCAGATGAACCGGCAATGGATGTACGGTAACAGACGCACCTCTGAGTACATTAAGGGCGTGCATAATTTTCTCGAAGTGGCTGAGGCAAACAAGCAGAATGGTTTTATGTGTTGTCCATGCCCTAGATGTGAGAATACGAAGTCTTACTCTGACTCGAAAACCCTTCACATACACCTGCTTGAGAAGGGTTTCATGCCACACTATATTGTTTGGACCAAGCACGGAGAAAGAGGGGTTATGATGGAAGACAACGAAGAATAAGAGGATGATGACAACCATGTGCCCCCTGAATACGGTGATGCTGCAACGGGGGAAGCTGAAGATCAATAGGGACCAGACGATGTGCCCGATGATGATCTTCGCCGGGTCATTATTGATGCAAATAGACAATGCGAAAGTGAAAAGGAGAAGTTGAAG
Source organism: Thinopyrum elongatum (assembly GCA_011799875.1). NCBI lineage: Eukaryota > Viridiplantae > Streptophyta > Magnoliopsida > Poales > Poaceae > Thinopyrum > Thinopyrum elongatum. The sequence continues at coordinate 64,907,858 of CM022302.1, read as the reverse complement.
TTCGATCGCATGTTAGAGGATCACAAAAAAGGGTTGTACCCCAATTGCGAAGATGGCAACACAAAGCTCAATACCACACTAGAATTGCTGCAATGGAAGGCAGACAATGGTGTATCTGACAGCGGATTTGAGAAGCTACTGAAAATATTCAAGAAGAAGCTTCCAAAGGATAACGAATTGCCCGACAGTACGTACGGAGCAAAGAAGGTTCTTTGCCCTCTAGGATTAGACGTGCAGAAGATACATGCATGCCCTAATGACTGCATCCTCTACTGCGGTGCGTACGAGGATTTGAACGCATGCCCAGTATGCGGTGCATTGTGGTATAAGATCAGACGAGATGACCCTAGTGATGTTGACATCGAGCGCCCCAGGAAGAGGGTTCCTGCCAAGGTGATGTGGTATGCTCCTATAATACCACGGTTGAAATGTCTGTTCAGAAACAAAGAGCATGCCAAGTTGATGTGATGGCACAAAGAGGACCGTAAGAAAGACGGGAAGTTGAGAGCACCTGCTGACGGGTCGCAGTGGAGGAAAATTGAGAGAAAGTGGGGGGACTTTGCAGGTGATGCAAGGAACGTATGGTTTGGTTTAAGCGCGGATGGCATTAATCCTTTTGGGGAGTAGAGTAGCAATCATAACACCAGGCCCGTGACTCTTTGTATCTATAACCTTCCTCCTTGGCTGTGCATGAAGCGGAAGTTCATTATGATGGCAGTTCTCATCCAAGGCCCTAAGCAACCTGGCAATGACATTGATTTGTACCTAAGGCCATTAGTTGAAGAACTTTTACAGCTGTGGAATGGAAAAGGTGTACGTCTGTGGGATGAGCACGACCAGCAGGAATTTGACCTACATGCGTTGCTGTTTGTAACCATCAATGATTGGCCTGCTCTCAGTAACCTTTCAGGACAGACAAACAAGGGATACCATGCATGCATGCACTGTTTAGATGACACCGAAAGTATATATTTGGACAAATGCAGGAAGAATATGTACCTCGGGCATCGTCGATTTCTTCCGACCAACCATCAATGTCTAAAGAAAGGCAAGCATTTCAAAGGTGAGGCAGATCACCGGAAGAAGCCCGCCATCCGTACTGGTGATCACATACTTGCTATGGTCAATGATTTACAAGTAATCTTTGGAAAGGGCCCTGGCGGACTATCTGTTCCGAATGACGCTGAGGGACGCACACCCATGTGGAAGAAGAAATCTATATTTTGGGACCTACCCTATTGGAAAGACCTAGAGGTCCGCTCTGCAATCGACGTGATGCACGTGACGAAGAATCTTTGCGTGAACCTGCTAGGCTTCTTGGGCGTGTAAGGGAAGACAAAAGATACACCGGAGGCACGGGAGGACCAGCAATGTGTGCACGAAAAAGACGGCATGCCTCCAAAGTAGTATGAAGGTCCTGCCAGCTACGCTCTTACCAAAGAAGAGAAGGAAATCTTCTTTGAATGTCTGCTCAGTATGAAGGTCCCGTCTGGCTTCTCGTCGAATATAAAGGGAATAATAAATATGCCAAAGAAAAAGTTTCAGAACCTAAAGTCTCATGACTACCACGTGATTATGACGCAACTGCTTCCGGTTGCATTAAGGGGGCTTCTACTGGAAAACGTTCGATTAGCCATTGTGAAGCTATGTGCATTCCTCAATGCAATCTCTCAGAAGGTGATCGATCGAGAAATCCTACCAAGGTTAAGGAGTGATTTGGCGCAATGTCTTGTCAGTTTCGAGCTGGTGTTCCCACCATCCTTCTTCAATATCATGACGCACGTCCTAGTTCATCTAGTCGACGAGATTGCCATTCTGGGCCCTGTATTTCTACACAATATGTTCCACTTTGAGAGGTTCATGGGAGTCTTAAAGAAATATGTTCGTAACCGTGCTAGGCCAGAAGGAAGCATCTCCACGGGCCATCAAACAGAGGAGGTCATTGGGTTTTGTGTTGACTTCATTCCAGACCTTAAAAAGATTGGTCTCCCTCAATCACGGTATGAGGGGAGACTGACTGGAAAAGGCACGCTAGGAGCGGACTCAATAATATGTAGGGACGGGCATTCTTGGTCTCAAGCACACTGCACAGTTCTACAGAATTCTACCTTGGTGACCCCGTATGTCAATGAACACAAGAATATTCTGCGTTCCAAACACTCGGAGCAGTGTGACGACTGGATTACATGTGAACACATCAGGACTTTCGGCAGTTGGTTGCAAACACGTCTCATGGGTGACAACACTGTTTCTGATGAGTTGTACTCGTTGGCCAGGGGACCATCTTCGACTGTATGGACTTACAAAGTGTACGAGATAAATGGGACTACATTTTACACGATCGCCCAAGATCAAAAGAGCACCAACCAAAACAATGGTGTCCGCTTTGATGTAGCAACTAAGAGGGGAAAGGACACATATTATGGTTACATAGTGGACATATGGGAACTTGACTATGGACATGATTTTAAGGTCCCTTTGTTTCAGTGCAAATGGGTCAATCTGTCAGGAGGCCGGGTATAGGTAGACCCAAAGTATGGAATGACAACACTGGATCTGAACAATCTTGGGTACACAGATGAACCATTCATCCTAGCCAATAATGTGGCGCAGGTTTTCTATGTGAAGAACATGTCTACCAAACCGAGAAAAAGAAAAGATAAGGAAGCGAATACATCATACGATGAGCCAAAGAGCCACATAGTTGTTTCAGGAAAAAGAGACATTGTGGGAGTGGAGGGCAAGACAGACATGTCTGAAGATTATGAAAAGTTTCATGAAATTCCTCCCTTCCAAGTCAAGGCTGACCCAAGTACCCTGTTAAGCGATGAAGATTATCCATGGTTACGGCGCAATAAGCAAAGGACACAAGCGAAGAAAAAGTGAAGACTTTTTCTCCACAACTTTTATGATGATGCTTTTGATCTAGAATATCACTGCAGTTACATGTGAAGAAATGAAATGCCTTTTTTAACAGATGAGTTTTCTTATGAAACCCTGATACTTCGAAAGAGATTGTCCATTTTGTACATGAAATGCATCCAGCTTTTGCCATAATCCTCTCAACTTTTTAGCACATGTTATGTGGGTGAAATGATGATACCATGCCAACTTTCAACCTTCTCAGAGTTCATTTGTAGTGCTTTTCAATTTCAGGGTCATTTAGCTCAAAAAATCAGTAAATGCATGAAAAATACCAAATGAAGTCAGAAAGGGTTGAAAATTGATGATGTTGCTTTGAATGGTGCATTTTGAACACACAAAAAGTCTGGAGTTCAAATAAGTTCAAAAAAATGAAATCCCTTTGTAACAGATGAGTTTTCGTCCGAAACCCTGGTACTTCGAAAGAGATTATCCATTTTGTACACGAAGTGCATCCAGCTTTTACCGTAACCCTCTCAACTTTTTAGAACACTAGTCGTCAACCCGTGCAAATGCACGGGCTAGTGCATATAATACTTCATAGAAATTAATGCGTCAAGCGATACACCGGAAAGGCATATGTATATTAGTCAAATTAGCTACTGTTGAGGCCCAATATTCAAATACCAATTAGTGTAAACAAATTGCTCTATCACGTAATTTTTGGCTTGTTTGAAATTTACTATGAAATATTACATATATGGTACAAAAAATTTAGTTAGGATCTCAATAATGTAGTAGTATATTTACAAATGTCAATTTGTAATAGAGATGAGAAGGTTTCTTTTAATGCCCAGGCCTTATCAAAATCTTATCGTAAGAACACTTCCACAAGGTAGCAAATATTATGATGGCATGATGAGATGATTTAACTAACCGATGGTATTTAGTTTGACTCATGAATTAACTAACCGATGACTTAACTTATTGTAAGAACCCTTCCACACCGTACCCTTTTGAGGTTACTATGGTACCAAATATGCAAGCCCATGTGATACAATTCAATTTGGCTTATGAATCACAATGCTGACCTTCTAGAGTTTACTATGAGACCTTGGTTGCATCTTACCCGCTGACACATCATGAACTTGAAAATGAAGGAAGAAAATAGGAAAATAGTCATAATTACCTAGTATCAAGCATATTATTTATATATAATCTGTCAATGGCTTCTTATACTCTCTCACTTACAATCACGCTTGTAGTCAATCATGTCCTGCTGTCATCTCCCATATTGAAAGGTAGCAAAATCAAAGACCGTATCCTTTGTTGTATCAGGGATATTATTTGGTCATCACTTCTTCGTAATGTGATGCATACACACATGCCACACTGTATACACCTATCAAATTTGGCATATGAAAAGAAGGCTCATATCGTCCAAATTCACAATCTTTTAATGACATGGTGTGTAAAACTTTATCACTCTGCATCATGTTGTAGTCATGGTCGTACCTAAAGGTGGTCACGTCATCTCTCTTTTTTCTTGTAGCATTGCCAAAAGTTGCTTAGCCCTTTATCCTTACCAGGGTCTGCACAATGTATATTTACCTGGTGTGTTCAGCGAGCTTGCTAAAATTGGATAAGAGTTTGCGGTAGTCAAATAGTGTTGCTGTAGGCGTGGTGGTTAATAAGGGCTCGTGGAAGCAGGCGGACTCGTTGGCGCGTTTCTCCATCTGCCAAGTGGGGTATCCAGTTACGTGAATTTTGCTCTAGGTTAGAAATTATAATTCACCAGCAAGAAAATAAGGAAGACAGACTGGATTGTGGTTAAATGAGAGAACTATAGACCAGATACATATCGAATTATTATCATCACTGTAGGCAAAGACAGTGAATCGCCTATTTTGATGGCCAAAAAATCATCTGAACTTCAGGCCATGGTCGTCATCACAGTAGGCGTATTGACGCCCACCTTGTCGAAAACAATTTTCGAGAACCTAAATCAACGTGCTGCTTTCATACAATCTTCTAGTGTAAGTGACACATGTGCATGGCTTTTCGCTTGATCTTAGTTGCATGGTGCAAGAGCAGATTGGCTAGCATGAAGCCTTGCGACCACAGCCATGCAGTCTGCACAGGTGGATCCAACATATATATACGCATCAAAATAAAAGTTTAAGCAGATCAAGTTTGTACTAATTCCAAAAGATTCATGTGTATGGATGAACATGGAACCAATTGAATGTACCTTTTTTGTAATGATTGGAAGTAACAGTACAACAGACATATAGAAAGATTGGTTCGTTAATTATGTTAACGATGGACACGAATATGCATCAACCTTTGTTGGTAGTCGCCAACCCATGAACATGCATGGGTTAGGGGGCCAATTTTTATCAGTCTGGACAAACAAATGCATCCAAATAATATTTTGAGACCATATCCTACACCTAGCCATGCAACATTAGGAAACATATCCAATGGTCTAAATAAAAGTGAGACTTCAATCTACATGATTTTGAGACAATATGTAACCACTATATACAAAGGGGACATGTTTCTACCTGCCATTTTGTGAAACTTGTAGACTTGTATACTGGGCTATATTTGGTAAAATTTGCTGCTACATCTCCCGATAGGAGCAGAAGGTTTTTCTACATGTTTAAATATGTTAAAACTACACCCTTTTCTAATCGGAATAATTAAGAGTGCGGGTTTTCGTATCCCGTCCCTACTATGTACTATTAGATCATGCTTTGAGATTAATATGTTTTTTGTTTCTACACCATACAAAATTGTAATCAGGCACCCAGATGAACAAATTCATGTTTAACTTGTACACACACGTTGATTATTGATTATCTCACCAGAACTACACACACGTGAACTCGTATCTGATTGCTTCAAAAATAATTATTAGATTGAGTCATAGCCATTGCCATGTAGATTAGTTCATAACCAAATGAGACAGTTTTTTGAGCATAAACATGGACGAACTCCTTCATAGTGGTACGGCGTTGGCACTCACATCGACCCAGCAAACCACTATTATCATGCCACACTGCACGATGCATCAGGGTCGCTCTATCTTGACTCTGTCTTACCACTACAACAACTATGTACTGGATTGTGCTGTGATGGCACATCGCGGCCACAAACATGTCGTCGACCATTTTGATTTATAGTACATCAACAGAAACAAAAGTGATGCATGCTATGCATGACCCGTTTCATTCATAAATAGCTACAGGGACGGAACAGTTCATCTATTGGGGGTGAGTACCTCTGGTGATTGCCAATCACATTGATAGACATAGACGATGTCATCGTTGATCTCCACAGTGGTGCCATGCATCTTAGTATCCACATGGTAAATCTGAGAAAGACCATCAGATTTAACGACAGTAGTTATATAGAAGCTATAAAGAGAGAAGGAACACGATTGGAGTTGTCTGGCACAGGTTGCGAGCTGCAACTCACATGGCGCCAACACACATGCACGTTACCTACACATAGCCAAGCTGACTTCCCAAGCAGGTTGATTGATTCCAGATAGATGTGTCAGTACAGTATACGCCGTTCAGGATAGAGATGGATTTTTTCCAGCAGCTAGCACATGCACATGAGACATAAATTATGGCAACAGATTCTTGATCGTACTGGTCTTGAGCTTCGTCCTTTGAACGGCGATGAATCCTTTGGATGCGATTATGTGCAGAGCTCGACTTGAACATACACGTGCAGAACCTCCTGATTGAGCATCCACTTGATTAAGCTTTAAGGCCTGAAATACAACCCAATCGGTCTCATTGGAGGATGGAAGAGAGAAGAGGTGGAAGAGGATGCGCAGCCCATGCGGTAGCAGCTGGCGCCCTATAGCGAACTTTGATAGAAGCCGGCGGCGGCTGCGTACATGAGGAAGGTAGAGGTTGGGGAGAGATCGGTTTTTTTTACCTTCATTTTTATACTACAGATAAAGAAGTTTGGGCCTTTTGAGCGTGTTTTGGCCCAAGATTTTATAACTTGATCTACACCAATACAAAGTGCCCTAAAAAAACACCAATACAGAGTGGTCTTGATCGCGTAAATACGCAGCAGCCACGCTACGGGAAACAACCATGCGGGCGAGGGGAGCACAGGAGGGAGACGTCGCAGACATGCATGTATGAGGCGGCCATAGATGGATTCTTTTTCTTTACATGAGCTGACATGGAAAGCTCGAGGGAAGGTTTTGTGTTTTCTAGGGTTGGAAGATCGAGAGAAGTTGGGTCCCCAAGGCTGAGAGTTTTGTCTAAACACGCTTGCCACTCAAAATCAACATACGTACATGGATAACTCAAAGTCAGGATTGGACATTGCGTATTTTACTAAACGGCTTGATTAATCTACACCGTTATAATTCGGTCCCACCAGATTAACGGCTTCTAATTACTGATTAACGTGGTAATTTCTTGGGAGTCTGTAATTAGTATAGGTATAGATAGATGCTATGTGGGTGAAATGATGATACCATGCCAACTTTTAACCTTTTCAGAGTTCATTTGTAGTGCTTTTCAATTTGAGGGGCATTTAGATAAAAAAATCAGTAAATGCATGAAAAATACAAAATGAAGTCAGAAAGGGTTGAAAATTGATGATGTGGCTTTGAATGGTGCATTTTGAACACACAAAAAGTCTGGAGTTCAAATAAATTCAAAAAAAAAGAAATCCCTTTGTAACAGATGAGTTTTCGTCCGAAACTCTGATACTTCGAAAGAGATTGTCCATTTTGTACACGAAGTGCATCCAGTTTTTGCCGTAACCCTCTCAACTTTTTAGAACATGCTATGTGGGTGAAATGATAATACCATGCCAACTTTTATGAAACTCTAATAGCAAAAAAGATATGACACTAAAAAATAATCAATTAAAATATTCTGTTATGATCAACTAAAACAAACATATAATATTGTTCAATAGCAAACGAATCAACTAAAAAGCTTACAAAACTCTAATAGCAAAAGGAATCAACTAAAAAGATTTTATAAACCTCTAGTATTTTTGAAACTAAAATTATATAAAATTTATGCAACTAAAATTATCAAAGTATTTTGTTCAAAACATTAATAGCAAAAAGAATTTGCATAAAGAATTTTTTTGTTTGAAACTTTAATAGCAAACTAAAATAACAAAATTTGTTTTTGATTAAAACAAACATTTAAAATAACCTAAAAATTACCAAATTAAATATAATGATAAAACACAGTAATATAAAATAGCAGGAAAAAGAATCACTCAAAAATCTATTTTTATAGTAAAGTTATTCACAAACTTGTGATTCACACAAATTTCAAAGAATTCAAATTTAAACTATTCAAATTTAAAAACTAATGGCACTAACAGAAAGTTTATAATTTTTGTGACCTAAAAGCAAAAAGAATCACTAAAAAACTGTAAGTAATTAGCAGCAAGTAGAAACAAAATAAAATAAATAAAGCAAAAAACAAAACAAAAAAAATGGAAAAAATTCAAAAAATGCCGCCCACTGGGCCACCATGGCCTGAATACGACTAGAAACCAAACCAGCTAGTTGGGCCAGGATTCAGGCCCGCAGAAGGCCCAGTAGGCCCACAGGCAGATACAAAGTGTTTTGGCCCGTATGCCTGCATTAGAGAGGAGCTCGACATGGAAGGCGCAGGCGCGCTTATAAACCAGTCCCGACGCCTCTCAGCTAGCGAGGTGGGACTAAACATCCACCGCACCGCGGCTGTGCCAGGCACATGCTATTGGTCCCGGTTGGTGGCTCAAACCGGGACCAATGCCCACCTTTGGTCCCGGTTCGTGCCACCAACCGGGACCAATGCCTACCATTGGTCCCGGTTCGTGCCACCAACCGGGACCAAAGGTCTCTTCTTCCAGCCATTTGGGCTGACGAAAAGAGACCTTTGGTCCCGGTTGGTGGCACGAACCGGGACCAAAGGTAGGCATTGGTCCCGGTTTGTGGCACGAACCGGGACTAAATGTGTGGGTATATAAGCCCACACTTAGAGATTTTCACAGTTTCATCCGCCAGTTCCCCCGACGATGATGAGCTCATCGACGCCGCCAGGCTGCCCCGACGCCGTCCATCGCCCCCGCCGTCGCCACGCCCCTGCCCCGTCGTCGCCGTCGCCGTCGTCGTCCCCGAGCCCGCGGCCCTGCCCCGCCCCGAGCCCGCGCCCCTGCCCCGCCCTCGAGCGCGCCCGGCCACGCCATTGCCCCGGCCTGCCCCCGCCGTCGCCGTCGCCGGCGCCGTCGCCGCCCCTGTCGTCGCCCTCGCCGGCCGCCCCCGCCGCCCCGGCTCGCTGCATAGCATTTTTTTTATATGTTGAATTTTTTTATATGATGATTTTTTTTGTTCATATATAATGTATGTATGTGGCTATATGTATGTATGGATGGATGTATATATGATGTTTTTTTGTTCATAGCATTTTTTTGTTCATATATGTATTATTTTTTCATATATGTCGCTATATGTATTTTTTTGTTCATAGCATTTTTTTCCATGTATGTATGTGGCTATGTATGTATGGATGGATAGCATTTTTTTAGTTCATAGAATATTTTTTTTGTTCATAGAAATTAGTTAAAATTTACCAAGTTACTAAGTTAATAAGTTAAAATGTTCATTTATTCAAAATGAGGGGTGAGCGTCGTTGTCGATCTACCCCCTCCCCGATAACTTCGACATGAGGGCGGACGTCGGACATGCATGAGAGAGAGGCGGTCTGCTCGTCGGACATGTCATGTGGAAATTTTTTTTGTTCATATAGAAAACTCCAGTAACTTCGACATGAGGGGGGACGTCGATCAACCCCCTCTCGCCCGACCAACTCTCGAGTCCACCCAAACTAGGACTGAAAAAGCATTGTCGGGGCCACCCCAAACCGGAACAAGTCTAGATATATCGGAAAAACAAGTCTAGATATATCGGACGATATGTAGATATGTCGGATATCGGGTTTGCTTTCTAATAAAAAATTGTTGTCATCTATGTATCATTTTATATCGCGGTGGACATATCGGGCGACCAACTCTCGAGGCCACACCTAAACCCTAGAAAAAAAGCGTTGTCGATCTCCTACCCCCTCTCGCCCCTACCCGACAAACTTTCGAGGCCACCCAAACCCCTAGAAGAAAACTCCGGTAACTTCGACATGAGGGGGGACGTCGATCAACCCCCTCTCGCCCGACCATCTCTCGAGTCCACCCAAACCGGGACTGAAAAAGCGTTGTCGAGGCCACCCCAAACTGGAACAAGTCTAGATATATTGAGGCCACCCAAACCCTGAAAGTATAACCCCGGCCCGATAACTTCGACGTGACGAGGGACGTCGGACATGCATGAGAGAGGCGGTCCGCAACTAATCCATTGCTCATATATGCATATGATTCCTTGTTGTGATATTAGCTAGGTCTATGTTTGCCACTAATATATCCATCTCTCATGTTTGTATATTGCCATGTCGTAATATTTGCAGAAACTATGGACAGAGACTTAGAACAAGAAGAGTTGTTGGGGGATATAATCCGCGACGGAGGTGATCCCTTGTCGTTTCTCAACGACACCGATGGTCAGGAAGGAGAGGATGACGGCTCCGATAATCCAACAATGGAGGAGGAAGGAGATCATGACGTCTCCGGTGACCGAATGGCGGAGGAAGAAGACCATGATGTCGGCTCCGGTGACCGAACGGAGGAGGGAGCTGTTGCAACGTCCGGCGAGGTATATATATATTAATCCCGCCTGTGCTGCCTTGATGCATTAATTGTTATGGTATGTACATATATTAACGCTTCTTTCTTCTTTTATAGCCCTCCGGATCGAGCCAAACTTCCATAAGGAGACGAGGCCCGAAGAAAAGGTTGCGCCAGGATGAAAGGTTCACGATCACAGAAATCGCGGACGATGGCCAACCAATTGCTCCCAAGCGGACCAAGGACGCATTTGTACATCAGTGCGGAGCTATTGTTAGGGATGGCGTCCAACAATGGAATAAGAGTAAGGATGACCATGAAGTTTCTTATGTCCAGGATAGACTGAAAGGTGATCTTTGGACCTTGCTGATGGCAAATTTCAGCCTACCGCTAGAGGAGGATCTGAGTAAGCCAGTTATAGAGCCAAAGGTCAAGGCGTTTGCTCTAAAGAAGATGGCAGATCTATTCAGGAACTGGAAGAAAGAGTTGAACACAAAGTTTGTTGACAAAGGGAAGACTCCAGAATTCACCGGCCGATATGAGAAGATAAGAGATCACTGGCCCGCATTTGTGACCTACAAGAAATCGGATAAGGGTAAGAAAAGGTCAGAGACAAACAAGAAAAATGTTGCAAAGAAGAAGTATCACCATCACATGGGGTTAGGTGGCTACTACAAAGCCCGGCCGTTGTGGGACAAAGCTGAGCAAGACCTGCTTGCTAAAGGGGTCCAACCAGCGACATTGAACTGGCCAGATCGTTGAAGGACTTGGTTCTCTGGGGTTGGGGTACTTTGGACCCAGAAAAAAGGGGAGTGTTGTTGGACAGACGAGCAACTTGCAATACCCATGAAGAAGCTTCAGGAATATATCAGGGCAGCGCAGGAAGGGACATTCATTCCCGACAGAGAGAAGGACGAGCTGACAGAGGCCCTCGGGAATCCTGAGCATCCTGGATGAACACGAGGCACACCAGGCTCCGTTCCGTGGGTGGTTGGGTTTCCCGGCAGCGGTGGTTACAGAAGCCGAGGGAGAAAGAGGAAAGTGGAAGTGAGCAAAATGCAGAAGCTCAATGCAAGAATAGCAAAGCTAGAGGAACTTGCAGCTACCGGCCAACCATCTCAGCGGCACGAAGATCCTTGCTTCGACGCTGCCCCAGAAGCTACCCCACCATCTCAGCGGAGAAGCAGCGTGGCTTCCATGGAGCTCATTCAGCCTGATTTCACGGCTCCTCGCTACCCCGTGGATACTATCATGGAGGCTCAATATTGCGAGCTAATGACGAAATGGCAGAACCTGACTTTGAAGGCGGCGGTCGGCTCTGTTGCACCTCCTCAAGCTGAGGGAACTTTCCATTGCCGTCCGATTCCACATGGCTATGCTGTTGTGACGGTGGATGAAATAATGGAGGGATTTGAGGAGCTGGAGCTTGACTACCCTACAAGTGAAGGGGAGAATCATCTGGAAAATGCGTTAAGGAGCACCTGTCTATGGAGGAAGGAGTTCATCAAGCTTCCAAACTGGACGCCTCCTCCTCCTCCTCCTCCTCCTCCGGCGAGTCAGGGCACTCCGCCTCCTCCTCCTCCTCCTCCTCCGGCGAGTCAGGGCACTCCGCCTCCTCCTCCTCCGGCGAGTGATCAGGGCACTCCGCCTCCTCCTCCAACTCCTCCGGCGCGTGAGGGCACTCCGCCTCCTCCGACGCGTCGGAGCACTCCGCCTCCTCCTCCGCCTCCTCCGGCGTGTCAGCGAACTCCGCCTCGTCAGCAACGGCGGAAGAGAGACGGCGCCGCTCCGGCGGCTAGCAGTACAAGAGGCGGGAAAAAATTTCAAATACGGTCCAAGCCTTAAGCCTCTGGAAAAGTTACCATATGAGAGGACCGACGAGGAAAACGTGAAAATCAGTGCTGCCGAAGTGGAGGCCCATTTTGCACGGAAACCTCCACCTCCGAAGGAAACATTAGATCAGGTGAAAGTGAAGCGCACTCTGCGTGCCCTTAAGCGACCACCACCGTCTCCGCCGCAATCCAACTATGAGAGCATTATTGAAAGGACATATAAGGAAGCGCAGCGGTCGGGAAGTACTTGCAGTGCTGCAAGAGAAGCAAAATGAAGAAGTGGGAAAACAATTCCCCAGCTCGGCGAACAGGCGAAGCAATCGTGCCCCCCGCTCAAGGTGTCTAGCGATATCATCGCTAATAATCCGGAGCTAGTGCCTGGTACCAATCCTGCTGATTACCTGGCCGATGATGTACAGTTTGAAATGTTAGAGGTAGTAGATATCTTCAGATACGAGTACGGGAAGCCTCTCGTCAAACCTGATCATCCTCCTCTAACAACGATGATGCGAAGATTGCATGAATGGTACATGGATATTTGCAGGAAGTCTGGGAAGGATACTTTGATGCTGGGAATTAAAGAGGAGCACGACCTCGTTGGAACTGAGGTGATGCCTGTTGAATTTGTGGAGTTATTCCAGTTATTCAATCAAGACGCCCTTGACAAACAACTTATGACTTGCTACTGTCTGTAAGTATTACCTCTGTAATTAAGTCTCTATAGCTCAACTCTTTCATTGCATGTATATATAATTATCCTCACTATATTATGCAGACTGAAGATCGTCGAATGCAAAAAAGCACAAATCTATGACATTGGGTTCATTAACCCAAATACCATAAATGAATGGTCGGTTCAAAACAGAGACAAAGATACTGAGGACAACTTGCTAAAATCGTTACTTCAAAATCAAAACAAAGGGAAAATACTCTTTCCTTACAACTTCAAGTGAGTGTTACAGTCTTCTGCATATTCGGTTTCGCTTACTCGAGGTTATAGTAATGTAATTGATGAGTTATGCATGCGTGCGCAGCTTCCACTTTATTCTGCTAGAGATTAAGCTTGACCGGGGAGTAGTAATTGTCTTAGACTCGAGACGAAAAGATCCCTAGCTTTATGCGGACATGACTGCAATGCTCCAGAAGTAAGTTCGTTGATCACTATCGCACCATATCATATCGGCAACTTTGTTTATTTCCGAATATCAAATAATTATTTTCTTTGTCTGGCAGGGTTTGGAAAGAGTTCACCGGAATGGTTCCGGGACTGCCGAGGGAGCTGCGATTTACACACCCGAAAGTAAGTAGTACTAGCTAGTTCCGTGCATCTCTCATTGATTCTAGTTTCATCAATATCATTTATCATGATTGATTATCAGTTTGATTGAACTCTATTCTCGTAAAGTGCTTGTGGCAGGAAGGCGGGAATAATTTATGTGGATACTATGTTTGCGAGTTCATCCGCCAATCGACCTCTGAGCGGGGCTACTCTGATCGACAATATGAAGTATGTAAACAATAATATTCACAATTTTATTTTATTACCATCTTTTGTGTTGAGTTTCATTCATATATATGTATTGACCCCCTTCTTTAAATTAGATGTGGCAGATGCGGGATGAACTCCTACCACATGATCACATACGAGCAATTCAAGAGGAATTGGCGGGATTCTTTCTTGACCACGTCATAAATGAGAAGGGAGAATACCATCTGGAAATTGAAATGGATTTTAGATGATAGGGATTGTAAGAGATGTTATATTGTATATATGTAACAGCGTCGGATAGAGATACGAAAACTTGTTGTTTTACTAATCTCTCGGAGAAAGAGAGGTCACTTCTCTCTGTATATGTTCCTTCATTTGCTTACTAGCTAGCGTGTCGAGTTCTCTCTATATGTATAGTAGCTTGCGTCGACCAAGCACGGAGAAAGAGAGGTCACTTCTCTCTATTAGCTAGCTAACACAATATGAAACCCCTAAATTAACCCTCCAAAACCCCTAACCCCCCCTCCCCATTAAAAAAACAAAAACCCCAGTGCCTGCGAGCTGCTGACGCGTGGCAGCCTTTTGGTCCCGCTTGGTGTTACCAACCGGGACTAAAGGTCGTCCTGCTTGGGCGCCCTGCAGCGGCCATATGTAGCCCCTTCTGTCCCGGTTCATAAGCGAGCCGGGACCAAAGGTTTTGGGCTTTAGTCCCGACCCTTTAGTCCCGGTTCCAGAACCGGGTCTAAAGGCCCTCTGGAACCGGGACTAGTTCCCTGTTTTCTACTAGTGCTAGGGAGAGAGAGGGAGGAGAGGGAGGAGAGGGAAGGCATTAATGGAAGGGGGTGGTGGAGGGCAAATAAGAGGGGGAGGGAGGGAATTAATGGAGGGGGTGGTGGAGGGGCAAAGAAGAGGGGGTGGTGGAGGAGCAAAGAAAGAAAGTGGGAGGAGGGAGTGCATTAATGAGGGGGTGGTGGAGGGGCAAAGAAGAGGGGGAGGACTGGGAGCATTGAAAGGAACAAGCAAGTGCAAGGAGAGGGGGAGAAAGGAAGGGGGAGGAAGAAGAGAGGGGAAGAAGAAGGGGGGGGAAGGTGGTAGGTATTTTGGATGGCGACCATAGCAGTAGCGCAGGTCACCAATGCGCGCTACTGCTATGGGCGCCAGCCAAAATATCTACTGCTAAGTTCCACTACCTATAGCGCAGGGTGGAAAAACATGCTACTGGTAAAAGTGTATACACATAGAAGAAATAGCAGTAGCGCGTTTCTTTCAACAGGCGCTATAGATCCTAAACTAACCGTAGCGCTGGGTAGACGACACACGCTGCTAATTTTTATTGATCAGGTGGTGTGGTGTGGCACACTTACCAGTAGCATGGTCCAAGGAAACCAGCGCTGTTGCTAATGTATACCAGTAGCGCTCTTTCTATCTAGCGCTATTACTAACTAATAGTAGCATGGGGTCATAAAAAAATGCTACATGCAAACTTCTATCTATAATCATTTTCCTAGTAGTGAAAGGATTAATGCCATCCGCGCTTAAACCAAACCATACGTTCCTTGCGTCACCTGCAAAGTCCCCCCACGTTCTCTCGATTTTTCTCCACTGCGACCCGTCAGCGGGTGCTCTCAACTTCCCGTCTTTCTTACGGTCCTCTTTGTGCCATCGCATCAACTTGGCATGCTCTTTGTTTCTGAACAGACATTTCAACCGTGGTATTATAGGAGCATACCACATGACCTTGGTAGGAACCCTCTTCCTGGGGCGCTCGCCCTCAACATCACCAGGGTCATCTCGTCTAATCTTATACCGCAATGCACCGCATACCGGGCATGCGTTCAAATCCTCTTAAGCACCGCGGTAGAGGATGCAGTCATTAGGGCATGCATGTATCTTATGCACCTCCAATCCTAGAGGGCATAGAACCTTCTTTGCTCCGTACATACTGTCGGGCAATTCGTTATCCTTTGGAAGCTTCTTCTTCAATATTTTCATTAGCTTCTCAAACCCATTGTCAGATACACCATTGTCTGCCTTCCATTGCAGCAATTCCAGTGTGGTACCGAGCTTTGTGTTGCCATCTTCGCAATTAGGGTACAACCCTTTTTTGTGATCCTCTAATATGCGATCGAACATCAACTTCTCCCTTTCACTTTGGCATTGGCTCTTTGCATCAACAATGACCCGGCGAAGATCATCGTCGGGCACTTCGTCTGGTTCCTCTTGATCTTCAGCTTCCCCCGTTGTAGCATCACCATATTCAGGGTGCGGATAGTTGTCATCATCCTCTTCTTCTTCGTTGTCTTCCATCATAACTCCTCTTTCTCCATGCTTGGTCCAAACATTATAGTGTGGCATGAAACCCTTCTCAAGCAGGTTGATGTGAAGGGTTTTCGAGTCAGAGTAAGACTTCGTATTCCCACAGATAGGGCATGGACAACACATAAAACCATTCTGCTTGTTTGCCTCAGCCACTTCGAGAAAATTATGCACGCCCTTAATGTACTCGGAGGTGCGTCTGTCACCGTACATCCATTGCCGGTTCATCTGCGTGCATTATATATAATTAAGTGTGTCAAAAACCATTACAGAAGATCATGAATAGAGAAGTGACCAAATTAATAGAAGTTCATCATCACGTTAAAACCAAAGTATAGTAGTGATGAAATGTTATTACTGAAAAAATAAATACATAAAGTTCATACATTGTTCTCATTGAACAAAATATAGCTCTCTAGAGCATCTAATTAAACTATACATTGAAAGTATGTAAAACATTTCAATGCAACAACAAATGCGATCATTATCGCAA
This sequence comes from Thinopyrum elongatum, assembly GCA_011799875.1. Taxonomy (NCBI): domain Eukaryota; kingdom Viridiplantae; phylum Streptophyta; class Magnoliopsida; order Poales; family Poaceae; genus Thinopyrum; species Thinopyrum elongatum. The sequence goes on along the minus strand of CM022302.1, from coordinate 64,891,144 downwards.
CTAAGGTAACAATTGATCCAACGGCATAATGATACCAAGCCTCAGTATGAATGGCATATTTTCTAATCTTTCTAATCTTCAAGCGCATTGCATCCATCTTGATCTTGTGACCATCGACGACATCCGCAACATGCAACTCCAATTTCATCTTCTTCTCCTCAATTCTTTTCAATTTTTTCTTCAAGTAATTGTTTTCTTTTTCAACTAAATTTAACATCTTTACAAGAGGGTTGGTTGGAATTTCCGTTTCACATACCTCCTAGATAAAAACATCTATGTCACGTTGGTCGGCATAATTGTCATAAACACTAAATGAAACAAATAGTTATAAAAGATAATATATACCACATCCGAATCATAGACAGGATGAGGGTCGACGGGGGCGGATACCAAAACCATCGCACTATATAATAACAAACAATAATAAATGTAAGAAAATTATACAAGTATCTATCTAAATCATACAAGTAAGAATTTTTTTCTTTTAGAAAGAAGATAAGAACAAGAGGCTCACCACAGTGGTGCCGGCAACGAGATCGGTGCGGGCGATCGATGGCGGTGAGGACGGGGACGGGACAGGACGGACCGCCAAACCTAGACAAATCTTGAGGAAAATGGAGCTTGGACAAGGAGCTTGGAGAGGAGAAAGCTTGAGTGTGGCTCGGGCATTTCATCGAACACCTCATGTGCATAGGAGGTGAGCTAGAGCAACACACACCTCTCCCACGGCCGGCCAAAAAAATAGAGCAGTGCCTCTGTTCGTGGGCAGGGGCGGGGGTATATATATAGGGATCTCTTTAGTCCCGGTTGGTGGCTAGAACCGGGACAGAAGACTGACATTTGGTCCCAGTTCCAGCCACCAACTGGGACTAAAGGAACTGGAACCGGGACCAAAAGTTTCAGATGAACCGGGACCAATGGCCCCCGAGGCCCGGCCGGCGCCCTGGCCTCACGAACCGGGACTGATGCCCCCTTTGGTCATGGTTCGTGAGTGAACCAGGATTAATGCCCTTACCCAGGCCTCAACCAAAGCCCTGTTTTCTAATAGTGGCTGGTCCCCATCTCCAGCCATGGTTGGCGTCTTGCCAAGTTCAGGCCTCCACGGATACGGGTGGCACGATGCGGCGTCGTTGATATTTTTCTGCAGGTCTGGATAGAGAGGAGGGTGATGTATTTTTGGTGGTACTCCTCGAGTATCGATTCTCAATTCCTACGATGAAACCCCAAGGGGTGGCCCTTATTGGTTGTACTTGGCAATGGCCTCGTTGAAGGCATTGTTTTGGGGTGAACTCGGAATTTTTTCAGGGTGAAAACCCATGATCTTCTATCGGGCAACGACAACGCTTGTGCATTGTTTCCTTCTTGGGGGCGTTGCTTTTGGAGAACCTTTTTCGTAATCCAGGTGTTGTCTTCGATGGTGGTTAGTGTGCTGCTGATGCTAGTGATTGATCATCATGGAGGGGTATTTTTTTTCTTCTGTTCTTTTTATTTTCTTTTTTAGATGTGTGTATCCTTGATGTCTTTGGACATCTTGTTGGTAGAGAGGCCGGGTGTAATTGGAGGCTTGGGGTTCCACGACCTTGATCTATTCACTTATGCAAAGTTGGCTAAACATACATGACTATTTCTATCTAGATAGCTCATGTACGAGGGTCCTTCATGGAAGATACCATGAAATGAGATTCTTTTTTTTAGCGGGTTCCCGCATAGTGCATAACTAACTTGGCAAGCCATTCTGAAAAGGGCGAGAAGGTATGAAGGAAGGTATGCTGTGACAAATTGGGAATGCACACACTACAGAGATATGGCATGATAAATGGGTGCAGGTCACGCCGCTGATGAAACCACTATGATACATGTGAGAAACTCCAGTCCTACTTGTAGCTGATCTTATCGATGAAAAACACGGGCGACTGGAACACTCCATTCATTCATTACGTGTTTATCCCATCCGGTGAAGTGGCCATCCTTAATATGCCACGACCAAACAATGCAGCAGAGGACATTTGGTCGTGGGTATGGTAAAGAAATGACATTTCTTCTGTTCAATTGTTGTACAGAGCCGTGATGGACAAAATGTATGGTGTGGTAGCTGGACTGTCTAGTTCGACTAATGGGGAAGAAAAAATGAAAAGGCAACGAAAGCTTAGGGTACAACCCAAGTTAAGAGTATTTTGGTGCAGAGTAATTAAAAACATCCTACCTTCATATGCATAACTAAAAAGGCATGTGATGGGGTTATGTGTGTGCCCTATGTGTGGCCATGGGGAGGAAATGTTACTTCATATGCCCTTATCACACATGAGCATGCAAGTTTATTCTAGGATTCTGCTTGAGAATATTTTGACATAAAACTCCCAAGGTTGCACACATAAACATGGTCAAGAAATATCTTCGATCCATATTTCCTTGATGCAAGGAAGAGCGCTATTATTGCTTCAGTTATGTGGTTGATTTGGAGTAGCCGCAATGAATATACTCATGTTGAGGAGAAGTACCAGCCACAAAAATCAATGTAATTGATTGATGAATTGAATGCTTCTCTGGAAACAACTGATCAAGGGCAAGCCACAGATGTGGATAGTCCTTACTAGTAATACTCAATTTGGAAGTCCAAGAAAATACTTCAATTTAATCCAAGTGTCAGACTCATTTCGTTAACTTTAGATTAATGCAACATAAACATCTACTTAATGCGTAATATATATAAATAGGGGTGAACTTGTGAATGGGCACATGAATGGAACTCAAACAAACAATCATATGCAGAGAAGACCTGTGTTTGTCTTTTATTCCCAAGTTTGAACTAGTATAGTTCGGCTTCTTACATGACAGTGCATGCCACTTTATTTTTTGACCGCTACAACGACCAAACCATGGTCTAAGAAAACGGTGTTTCATATATCTAGTACTAGAGTTCTTCTCTTCTCAGTTAGTACCGAAGATGCCAAATGGCGCAATGGTGGCCGAGCAATATGGAGGGATGTAGACATTGCACATTGATGGTAGCGTCTGCAGCGCTAGGTTCCTTATTTCCTCGAACTGGGGCAGTTGCTGAGGCTGGACAGAGCCCTGGGCCTGTGGGTTTTGCTGAGATGGCTGGAAGGAGCCCTGGCCTGATGGATATTGTTGCTAAGGCTGCTGGTAGGAGACCTGGCTTGATGGTTATCGTTGTTGTTGTTGTTGTTGTTGTTGTTGTTGTTGTTGTTGTTGTTGTTGTTGATGATGCAGAATAATAGCATGAACGACATTGTGAATGGCTTGGCACCGTGACTGCTCGGGGATCTGCCACAGTTGCTGACAACGTAATTGTTGCAACAGTTGGTAACTACTTTGTTGCAATACTTGTGAGCTTTCATGTGCTATGTTGGGTTGTTGCAAGATGATATCCCTGCATGGAATCAGTTGTTGTTGCAGAATTTGTTGAATGACTTGTTGTTTGTTGTTGTTGTTGTTGCTGCGAAATTGGTTGTTGTGGTTGCGGATACTGTGGTTGCGGTTGTGGATATGGTTGTTGTGGTGGAAATGGTTGCGGCTGCGGACATGGTAGTTGTGGCGGAAATGGTTGCGGCTGTGGAAATGGTTGCGGCTGCGGATATGGTAGTTGTGATGGAAATGGTTGCGGCTGCGGATATGGCTGTTGTGGTGGAAATGGTTGTTGTTGCCCTGGAAATTGTTGTTGTTGCACCAATGAAACTTGCTCTTGTGGTTGTTGCTGAGATGGATTTTGTGGCTGCAATTGTGGCACTGGAACTCTAACTGCAGTTGTGGCGGTGGTCGCCACGATAGCAAGGAGGCAAAGGATGAGAAAGGTCTTCATGGTGGATTTGAATTGACCACTGCTTGCTTGGCTTGAATGATGCGCTCTACTTATGAGAATGATGGATGAGGAAGGATGATCATCAAACTACATGCCTATTTATAGCTGACATGGCATGATCTCCTTCACAACTGGCATTTGCTTCTCTGGAAAGTGCTTGGATGCTTCCCGAAATCATAATTTGGTATGGTGTGTTTGGTGCCACTATCATTCCACCACAAAAAAGCTGTGATAACACACATGACTCATCTTATTCACTTCACAGCTCAAACACTAATCTAGATTGCCTATTTTTCTGAAACTAAGTTTGTAATGTTATGCAAGTTGTTACGTGTAAACTAGATAAGCATTGCTTGCATAGAACTTAGTTTGTAATCTTGTGTGGCATGTTAAGGTAGATGAGACTAGTAATGTAACTTGCTTTAGTAGGTCATGACTCAAATTCCTTTTACATATCAAGTGTTGTAGTGTTCTAGAAGTTATTAGCAAACATCAATTTTGTAATGTTCTACAAGTTGTTACGTGTAAACTAGATAAGCTTGACTTGCTCACAGAAAAGATTGTAATGATGTGTGACCTGTTAAGATAGATTAGAGTAGTAATGTAGCTTGCTTTGATAGACCATGACTCATCAAATTGCTTTTACTTGTCTTAAGTGTTGTATATGTTGTACAAGTTATTAGCACTTATCAGCTTAGTATGGCATGCAATGTGTGTGCATGCCAAGGTATGTGTAGCTTCTATTCGTTTGTAGATCTTATTTTGTTTTACGTGAAATCATGCAAATGATCATCTACGGTAACGCTTGCGAGTGCAGCTGCAACAATGTTGGCAGGGTCGGAGGGAGGCTGTGGGGTGGCATGAGTTCTTGTGACAACCTATAGTTCATTATGTTTTTTTGGGTGGTACCTATAGTTCATTATGCGTAGAAAGATATGTGTTCTGTTTTTCATGCGCGCTAAAAACTTCCATGGATCGCTCCCATGACGACCTCTCTCCTCTCTCGTGTACTGGGCACGCCGCACACCCACTCCCCTCCATGCACCGCTACCCCTCCCTTCCCCTCCCCTCACGCGTCGCCGCCGCCAACCACCTCGTCTTCCTCACGCCGCCTCACCACCGGCGTCCGCCCTTATCCTCTCCCCAAAGCCGTCGACCTCATCTCTCACCATCTCCTCCCCATCTCATCAGAAGAGAAGAGGGAGATATTTTTTTTCTCGAATACAGAAGAGGGATATCGACCAGGTTAGGCGCCGGCCATGGCAGCGGCCACATCCGCCACAGGCGCAGCCACCTCGCCGAATAGAAGATAGGATAGATAGATAGATTAAGACCAGGCATAACACTTAGTTTGCACCGTAGCTAGCTAAAATTAACTGTACCCAGAATCAACAGCGAGCAGGATCGAAGATTGAAACGAACTTGCACCATGAGCAATGGCGTCGGCGTGCTCCCTAGCTCCAGGAGTCTCCCTCCCCTCGCACCAGCCCCCCTTGCCTTCACCTCCTATAGCTAAGATTCCATTTCGATATTCCTCACCTTCGATCTCACCGATAGTGCTCTGCGCGCCCTGTTTTGACTGCAAGCTGCGGCACCATACCGTGCGCACGGGGGCGAACCATCGAGTCGTGGCCGCTGCGCGGACGGTCTCACTGGGCGCCGCCAGGAGGATTCTTGGTCCAGCCATGTGTGGTGGTGAGCATGCACAAAACGAGTGATCAATCAGGTCGATCCATCGATTGTCCACGGACAAACTCTTACATGCTTGTTGCTTCTTCTCCAGATACGGCAGCACCTAGGTGGCGGCGTTGCGCGCAGAGGAGGCGGTTGTGGCCGTGCCACCGTGGTGCTCATGCGCCTATGAGCTGCAGCTGGCCAGCCAACGCTACCTCCACGACAGGTACACATATAACTAAGGCACAAACCACACAACAATCACCACCTGTATGCTCTGCCCCTCTACCCTGTAGTACTCTGTTCTGTCAACTTCACTGACAGAAAATTCAGTTCACAGTATATTGCATATAAAAGATGGCGTCATGGTGTAATTCTGGAACTGATCGTTCCATCAGACTATACAAATAACAGCCGAAATGGCTAATCCGATCAGTTTTGCTGCTTGTGTAGAATGGATGGTGAGTTCGGTGGCGGGCATCCGGCAGGAGCCGTGAACATACCATACATGCATGTACAGAACCGGCTCAGGTACTTAATAAAACCCACTTCACCCCGGTGAAGCTCGCTCTCGTGATCGTTGGAAACAAACTGAGGTGTTAGGAGCAAAATTCATTTTGGTTAACTGTATAGCTCATTTTGGGAGCAACTGATCGAGTGGAAGTTTCAGAACTGGATTTGCATGGACAAATCAGGATTGGCATCATTATCTGATCCATCTACATGGCATGGGTCTTTTTTTAAGTCCCTACTCTAGACATATGATTGCTTTCCCTGCCATGAACTTGCGACAATGAAACCAGGCACCGAAGTGGCGTCTAGGCACTGCGAGTGGCCACCACTGGATGACGTATTATTGGTATCACTACTTTGAAACCAATGTTCACAAGCTTATAATATATATTACTGATATACATGGGTGCATGCATGGTGTACGGATAGTAGTTGTGCAGGCATTGCTCTCCAGAGTCAGTATTTTTTTTGTCGCAAAAAACGACTATTATTGCGGTGGCATTGTTGTTCATGGTGCAGGGAATCTCTGGACATGACAAAAGTATATATCTAGCGAGGTGGCATTGCATCAGCATTTTTTGAGCTTTTCAAGAATATAGACAAGGTAGTAAGTTTCATGGTAGATCAAACACGATTTTGGTTTATTTGTTTATGAGCACTACCATAATTTACATGGGATTTGTATGCAAACTTCTGAAAATAAGGTTGAATGTTCATTTTTAGTGGGGTCATATTTTGTGACAATGACTTCACAATCACATTTCTAAATATATCGTTTAATTTTACATTTTTATTAGCAGTTGGTTTTGCTTATTTCACATCACTCCATAAAACTAGATAGTTTGAGTTTTCATATTCCACAAATCCTACTTCTGTCATTTGCTGTTCCTTCACTCATGGCTTCGTCCATTGCCAGTGACCAACACTATGGTACATATGCCAATAACATAAGTTGACTAGCTACAGCTCGAAAATCCAGATTGTATAATCACCACGGTGAGAGCTGAGAACTGCATTCCTTCCCATTTGGAAAAAAGGTTGTTGGTCAATTTAATATTTACTAGACCAAAATAGCAGCCACTTGCTTTAGTAAAATAGAGAGTAAAATTTGTGGTTTGCTTCAGTTCTTAAAACCTTTTTTGTCTTACAAATTACTTTGGGTGCTAGCCAAAAGACATTTCCTTTTGTGATTGTCAGTTTTAGTTTGACCAATATATGGAGAGAGATCTAAGTTGCATAGAAGTTTTCTATCGTTTGATCCAGCATTGCTTTCAACTATATCTGCTATAGACAATAGTATAATTGTTTTTTCTTCCTCTAAACACCCTATATTAACAGGTGTTATTTTGTGCTAGAGAGTAAAGATAATATTTAACTTAGTCCAGTGTCAAGTTTTTCTGCTTTCCATGTCAGTAATTTTTTATATTTTAGTAGCGATAATCCATGTGCCAATTATTGTGCTAATTAGATCATCAACATAGGGACAATATGAGGGGCTTTCAAATAGTAGTTCGAGAAACAATCTGTTTGGCCTTGGGAGATGCTCAATGGAATTTCTTTTTGGCCCTTGCAACTACCATTAGGTACTACTCCCTCCATAAAGAAATATATGAGTGTTTAGATCATGAAAGTAGTGATCTAAACGCTCTTTCGTGATCTAAACGCTCATCTATTTCTTTACAGAGGGAGTACTATTCTTCAGTAGATAATAGTTTTACTTTTCCCATTTTCTTCCAAGCAACATTATTCCCTTTCTTATATCTTTGTACCATCTGCTCTCCTGTTTTTCAAGGTTTGATGTGTTAATTCTCTATGCTTATATGAGTAGGCTAAAGTTGTCTCTGTTCATAGGTAAGGCCAAAGCCAAAATTGTTCCTCGAACTCACGTCAAAAGGGCTTCGACTTCTAAAGGAGTAAAGCTGGCAGTACTTTTTCATAGTGTGCCTGTTTTGAAAAAGGTGAGTGCTTCGTAGTATTTTTGCTTACAAATAATATAACTAGAATGAATGAAATATGTGAGGGTTGAGCTCCTGAGGTTTTGTAATTGTTTGTAATGAAAACAACTTTGGTCCTTTTTGCTATTCTTGTGCAAATGTTGGATAATTGAAGAGAAAGCGGTTGGTGAGAAGACCCATTTCATGTATGCTTCTATAGCAATGACTTTCCTCGTACCCATCTCAGGTTGTGAGCAGTTCTACATAGGTACAACATTATCTCGCAGAATTCTTGTGGCAAGAAGCTCAGCAAAATTCTTTCAAATTCTCAAGTCGATCATGTATGCTCATGTATTGGGTATGTCAGACTTTGTTCATATCTATCCTCACACACATGTTCTTAAGTCGAATGCTGATCCTAAATAAGAAGCTCAAGAAAAATTCTTGTATTTAGAAATTTACAATATTATGGCTGTCATGATTTATGCCTAGCAAGCCATGCCTATTTTTTTCTTGTCATATGATTGTTATTTCGTGATGAATCTGCTATTTTTATGTGTTTGACAATGATCTTGTATTATGTATGAATAAAACATAGAGTTTATAATTATAATGATGTATTCTTACGTGGTTATTTAAGGGCTAAAAGTTGGTTTTCTAGACTTAGTATGTAAGCACCCTATGTTAAGCACGATTATTTTTAAAGATTCATTCTACTGAAAACCTTGCCTTAGCGTTGAATTGAACACAATCTTCTAATAAGTCTTCCATTTCTGAAAACTAAGACCTGACCTGCGAGTCCATTACTAATACCACCTTCCTTTTCTTTATTAACAAGTACTATCATTTCATCCTAAAAATGGACGGGCGCGGCAACGCGCGCCTTCAATGATCTAGTAGTTCATTATGTGTGGAAAGATACGTGTTATGTTTTTCATGCGTGTTAAAAAATAGATGTTTTTAAATACAAACCAATATAGTAGTTAAATAATGGATTGTATTAAGTTAAAAATTATATTCTGATTAGCAAAGTTCTCAGAAAAGTTGACAGGACCTCTACTCATTATTTATCTTTTGGACCAAATTCAAATAATAATAAAATAAATGGATGTGATTCCATCATGGCCATTTCAAATATATTTGAAAGTAAAATCCAAACATTATCCTTAGATTACAATATAAATTACACGTCAACTGTTTGATATAAAAAATACAAATGATCTATTATATTATTAAAACATGAAAAAATGAGTTAAAATGAATGGATGTAATTGGCTTGAAAGAATGTGTATGCATGTCTCCTTATCCGGCGAGTTTCCAGAAAAACAACGCTTGGCTCACTCTATTGGAATTGGTCGGATCAGAAAAAAGCATATGTAAGAGGAAAGCTGGAGTCTGAACCTAACATATATACGTGTCTTTCCTTATAACTTATTATAAGTGCTTTTTTATGATTAGAAAAACACAATGGATTCATAAACTCTAAGGGCTTCTCCAACGCCGACCCTCAAACCGTCCACAACCATCCGGACCACATGGTCCGGACGTGTTGTGCCATCCAGTGCGGGCCTGTATCGGTCTACAGGGTGGTCCGGACGTACTTTCTCCCGCAAACAGGAGACAAACGTGGGGGAGGAGGGCTTTGCGGGCGTCCGGACAACACCCACGACCGCTTTTGACCACCCGTGCCCACCCAAACCCCCTCCTCCCTTGCCCGCACGCGTTCCCGCCCTGCGCCAGCTGCCCGCATTCATGCCGCTGCAGAGCGGACGCGACCTCTCACTGCCTCCGCAATGAAAGTGGCGCGCTGGCCGAGGGCTCCGCCCGCTGCACGCCGGCTAAACACGCATCCTCGCCTCATTCATGCAGACTGCCCGCCTTCCATCATTAATCCCGTGTGTGTGCCAGGATAATTACTCTGGCCACATGTCCGTTCGCGAGCCGGCTGGCATTAAACAAAACGCCGGTTGGCTCCTCATGTCCCCTCGCTATTTAAAAAATGTCAGATGTCGGGCACGAACCGCATCACACCTCCACTCACCATTTTCCTCCTTGAACAGTTTTCTCCATGGCATCTGACGAGCATGAAGAAGAGTTGTCTGGCATAAAAAATGGCTAGGTGTCCCGTCAAGCCCGCCGGTCATGAGCCGAGGAGTGGCGAGTTGCTCCATGTCGGCACTGGAAGGGAGCACGGTGGCACGGGCATCGTGGCTTCCGTTGACGGTGCCATGTCATCTCGCCCCTCCCGTGCCTGTGACCGTGTCATCCGATGTCAACGCTGTAGGAGATATGCCCTAGAGGCAATAATAAATGTTATTGATTATCTCCCTGTTCATAATTAGGTTTATGTTCCATGCTATAACTGCTATGGTTCTCGAGTCTGCAAATAAAACGAGGCTTGGAGGAAGACTCATATGCACATGTGGAATAATAAACGGTAAAATGCATTCCTAGTCTGGCCTCTAAGACTAGCTTAAGTGTTGCATGATGGTTCTGTTTTCCTGATCATGGGCATGTCTATGCCAGCAATTTTGAGGGCACAATGTTAGAAGAACATTTGTGTTGAATCGACCCGAATTGTTGTTATGCTATGAGTTACATTCGTCACTAGTTAATGGTTAATAACACAGAGATGGTTAACATTTGCATGATTCCTTAGACCATGAGAGTATCAAGTTTCTTCATGCTTGCTTCATGAACTTTGGGGTTTGTTAAACGTCATCCGTAAATGGATGGCTATTACGGCGGCTTACGGGTTCATGGGAAAGTATGTCAAGTAGCTTAATAGCTCAAGATTGGGATTTGCTCCTCCGACGATGGAGAGATATCTCTGGGCCCTCTCGGTGTTACGGTATCCATCATCGTCTGGCCAGACACAGGGTGATTTGATCACAGGGATGCCAGAACACGGTAACGAGAAAAGAGAACAATACCGGTAACGAGGTAACTAGCATAGTGGACAAGTTGTTGATCCACGGGAATGCCAACATGTCTCACCTCGGGTATTTGTAACATATCGCGAAGCAACAGGAATAGCACACGGCAACTGGAGGTTCACTCGAATATTCATTCGTGTGGGTATAGGGGTCAATATGGGTGTCCACGGCTCCGATGTTGATCATTGATCGGAAGGGGTTCCGGGTCATGTCTATACTTCACCGAACCTATAGGGTCACACGCTTAAGGGTCATCTATCTGCTGAATACTAGACAGGGAGTCTGAGAGAAAGTTTTCGGAAAAAGTTTTCCGGAGACAACGGAAAAGTTCCGACGAGAGAGGTCACCGGATGAGTTCCGGTGATACTGAAAAGTTGTTTCAGAGGATACCATAAAGTCAAATTGGTTTCGGGACATGCCTGATAATTCTTGGAGGGTGCCAGAATCATTCTGGAAACTTTCTGGAATTTTCGGAGATGAAAACCGGAAATGTTCCGGAGCTGCCGAAACCGCTTCAGATGCTTTTCGCAGATGAAATCACTAAACTGGAATTGTTCCAGAACGCGTTGAAAATTATTTTAGTGGGTACTGGAAATGTTCTAAGCCCACATAAATATTTTTAGTTCGAACGGACGCTGAAAAATGTCGTCGTGAATAGTGAAAGTGCTTTTTGGGATTTTTTATGGAAAGCACCTTTTGGGAAATTTCCCAAAAGGCTTCTAGAAGCCTTGGGCACTAAGGAAGCCCCCTTGGGGGGGCCCCCCAAGGGGTGGCCGGCCATGGAGGGTGGAGCTCCATGGAGCTCCACATGGCACTCCTTTTTGCTTTATTCTTTATGTAAATGACATAAAGTGGGGGTACTTTTGGTATTTGTGAATGCCAACTTTACCCCTGGGCTTTCCTATAAATAGAGGAGAGTGGGCTGCCCATAAACTTCATCCCTTCTCACATACAAGTGCCATGCAATGATCTGGCTTCTCTCTCCCTCCCACGAAAAGAGTTTCGTAGAGCCGAAAGGTTGTCTGGGTTCCGGTGGGAACTAGTTCTGGACGGCGAAGCCCTGACGGATAGATGACACCGTATGTGTGCAACTCTGTAGAGAGGTCGTAGTTTCGATCTTAGTGCCTAAGGGTTTTTTCGAGAGTGCCTCCCGAAGGGCTGTCCAAGTGACGGTCTGAGTTCTGTGAGTCCTCCCAAAGGGCTGTCCGTGACACCGTCCGGGGGACTGTCCGACCGCCTCCCGGAGGGCTGTCCGAGTGGCGGATGAGGGTATACATCCTCGCGGTTGGGAGGTTGTAAATCCTAGCTGCGGGGATCTGCACCACCGATCGTCATCGACTCTACTTCCGCTGCGCTACGAGTCGGTAACGAAATGATCAAACCTTGTATGCAGTCTCCATAGTGGTCCTGGGCTGGTGCGTAGGTCGGAAATTTTTTGTTTTCTGCTGCGTTACCCTACAAACGCATGCGTAACCGCGTCCTCCCTATAGAGAAAGAAGCGGGCTACACAGACATCGACGAGATGGTGTCCAGCACGTCTGCGCTCGCCGCCATCATCAAGGAGGCGCTACCGCTTGGGTCCCATGAATGCCACGCCAAGGTGACACCAGCGTACGTAGCCGGTGTCTTGCCCTCTGGAAGGCCACCGCCGTTCCCTACCCAAAACCAACTCTGATCCATGTAGCGTAGGGACCCTACCCCACTGGCAGAAGCATTAGCTGGTTGTTCCATTCCGATGAGCGGTAGGGAGCCGAGCCACTCTTTGCGCTGAAGCATATACCTCTAGGGCTCACAGCTGCCGGACATGAGGACGACATTAGAGATCCGCTGCGGCCGGCAGTAGACTAGTTAAGAGTATCCATGTCGCCGAATTGGATATTCGCCGGCGCCGGCTGTAGAGGTTTTAGTTAAAAAATATGTCAAAAATGTAAACGTTTTTGTCCGGTTTGTATGAAATCCACTGTGTTTGCATGAATTTCATCTGATGTCTTTAAAAAGTGTTTGAAATATATGCGGATAGCATAGAATGGCCGATTCCTGTATCCGTATCCGCAGATTGATCCCTGTCCGTGGACAAACGCGGGAGGAAATTTACTGGTCGCCGTACTAGCAAACATGCCTTTTCCTCTACCCGGTCGGACCATTTTTGCTAGCAGAACTAGATAAGCATGGCTGGCGCAGAACTTAGTTTGTAATCTTGTGTGGCCTGTTAATATAGATAAGACTAGTAATGTCACTTGCTTTAGTAGGCCATGACTCATCAAATTTCTTTTACATGTCAAGTGTTGTAGTGTTCTAGAAGTTATTAGCAAACATCAGTTTTGTAATGTTCTACAAGTTGTTAGGTGTAAACTAGATAAGCTTGACTTGCACACAAACAAGATTGTAATCATGTGTGACCTATTAAGATGGATTAGACTAATTATGTGGCTTTCTTTGATAGACCATGACTCATCAAATTCCTTTTACTTGTCTTAAGTGTTATATATTTTGTACAAGTTATTAACACTTATAAGCTTAGTATGGCTTGCAATGTGTGTGCATGCCAAGGTATGTTCTAGCTTCTATTCGTTTGAAGATCTTATTTTGTTTTACGCAAATCGTATACATGATCATCTACGCTAAGGCTTGCGAGTGCAGCTGCAACAATGTTGGCAGGGTCGGAGGGAGGCTGTGGCATGGCATGAGTTCTTATGACAACCGTTCATTATGTGTGGAAAGATACGTGTTATGTTTTTCATGCGTGCTAAAAAATAGATGTTTTTAAATACAAATCAATAGAGTAGTTAAATAATGGACTGTATTAAGATAAAAACTATATTTTGATTAGCAAATTCTCAGAAAAGTTGACATGACCTCTACTCATTATTTATCATTTGGATCAAATTCAAATAATAATAAAATAAATGGATGTGATTCCATCATGGCCATTTGAAATATATTTGAAAGGAAAATCCAAACATTATCCTTAGATTACAATACAAATTACACGTCAATTGTTTGAAATAAAAAATACAAATGATCTATTATATTACTAAAACAAGAAAAAATAAGTTAAAAATAATGGATGTGATTTTCTTGAAAGATTACGTATGCATGTCTCCTTATCCCGCGAGTTTCTAGAAAAACAACGCTAGGCTCACTCTATTGGAATGGGTCGGATCAAAAAAATTCATATGCAAGAGGAAAGCTAGAGTCCGAACCTAACATATATACGTGTCTTTCATTATAACTTATCATAAGTGTTTTTTTATGATGCAAAAACACAATGGATTCATAAGCGCTAAGGGCATCTCCAACGCCGACCCTCAAACCATCTGCAACCATCTGGACTATATGGTCTGGACGTGTTGTGCCATCCAATGTGGGCCTGTATTGGTCCATAGGACGGTCCGGATGTACTTTCTCCCACAAACCGGAGACAAACGTGGGGGAGGCGGGTTTGCGGGCGTCCGGACAGCAACCACGACCGCTTCTGACCACATGTGCCCACCCAAACCGCCTCCTCCCACAACCGCACGTGTTCCCGCCCTGCACCAGCTGCTCGCATTCATTCCACTGCAGAGTGTACGCATCCCTTACTGCCTCCGCAATGGAAGCGGCGCGCTGGCCGAGGGCGCCGCCCACTGCATGCCCGGCTGAACATGTATCCTTGCCCCATTAAATTGGCTGCAGACTACCCGCCTTCGTCCATTAAACCCGCGTGTGTGCCAGGATACCTACTCCAGCCACATGTCCGTTCGTGAGCCGGCCGGCATTAAACAGACCTTCGGGTGTCTTCTCGTGTTCGCTCGCTATTTAAACAATGTCAGATGCCAGGCAAGAACCGCACCACACCTCCACTCACCATTTTCCTCCTTGAACAGTTTTCTTCATGGCATCCGATGAGTAGCAAGAAGAGTTGTCTGGCATAAAAAATGGTTGGGTGGCCCATCGAGCCCGCCGGTCACGAGCCGAGGAGTGGCGAGTTGCTCCAGGTCGGCATCTCGCACGCAGGGGGGGGGCACAGCTACATGGGCATCGTGGCTGCCGTCGACGGTGCCGTGTCATACCGCCCCTCCCGTGCCTGCGACCGCGTCATCCGATGTTGATACGTCTCCGTCGTATCTACTTTTTCTCTTGTTTTGGACTCTAATTTGCATGATTTGAATGAAACTAACCCGGATTGACGCTATATTCAGCAAAACTACCATGGTGTTGTTTTTGTGTAGAAATAAAAGTTCTCGGATTAGAACGAAACTTTGCGAGGAATTTTTATACAATAAAAGATAATTTCTGGAGCCAAGAACCACTGGAGGGGGCCACCTGGGTGGGCACAACCCACCAGGGCGCCCCCCTCCAAGCGCGCCCAGGTGGGTTGTCCCCACCTGGTGGCCCCGCAGGCCTCAACCGTGATACTATAAAATCACATATTTGGAGAGAAAAATAGGAGAGGAAAAATTATCGCGTTTCACGAGACGGAGCCGCCGCCACCTCCTGTTCTTCATCGGGAGGCCAGATCTGGAGTCCGTTTGGGGCTCCGGAGAGGCTGATCTTCGATCTTCGTCATCACCAACCCTTCTCCACTGCCAATTACCATGATGCTCCCCACCGGGAGGGAGTAATTCCTTCATAGGCTCGCTGGTCGGTGAGGAGTTGGATGAGATTCATCATGTAATCGAGTTAGTTGTGTTAGGGCTTGATCCCTAGTATCCATTATGTTCTGAGATTGATGTTGCTATGACTTTGCCATGCTTAATGCATGTCACTTTGGGCCTGGGTGCCATGATTTCAGATCTGAACCCTTTATGTTATCACCATTATATATATGTTCTAGATCCGATCTTGCAAGTTATAGTCACCTACTACGTGTTATGATCCGGCAACCCCGGAGTGACAAAAGTCGGGACACTTCCCGGTGATGACCGTAGTTTGAGGAGTTCATGTATTCACTATGTGTTAATGCTTTGTTCCGGTTCTGTATTAAAAGGAGGCCTTAATATTCCTTAGTTTCCAATAGGACCCCACTGCCACTGGAGGGTAGGACAAAAGATGTCATGCAAGTTCTTTCCGTAAGCACGTATGACTATTTACGGAATACATGCCTACATTATATTTATGAACTGGTGCTAGTGCTGTATCGCCCTAGGTTATGACTATTATATGATGAATATCATCCAACGAATTCACCGATCCAATGCCTACGAATTTCTCTTATATTGTTTCTGCTAAGTTACTACTGCTACTGTTACTATTGCACTTGCTACAAAATCATTGCTAGCACTGTTACTGTCACTATTGCTGTTGCTACTACTATCAAAACTATCATACTACTTTGCTACTGATCACTTTGCTGCAGATAATTAATCTCCAGGTGTGGTTGAATTGACAACTCAGCTGCTAATACTTGCAAATATTCTTTGGCTCCCCTTGTGTTGAATCAATAAATTTGGGTTGAATAGTCTACCCTCAAAAACAGTTGCAATCCCCTATACTTGAGGGGAGCATAGCTATATTTGTTGAGTCACTTGGGATTATTATCAAATTATCATTATGAAGAATCTGAAGGACGCTAAGACTAAGATTTTTCCCTCTAAGACGAGGGGAGGTAAGGAACTGTCATCTAGCTCTGCACTTGATTCACATTCTGTTATAAGTAAACTTGCAACACCACCACATGCTAGTAATCCTGATATGTCGGAAGTTATTGATGATGCTACTTCTGCTATGAATGATATTTATGATGATGCTAGTACCTTGCTTGATGATAATGTGCCACTAGGTGAATTTCTTGATGAACAACTTGCTAGAACTAAAGTTTTTGAGAATGCTGAAACTGAGGAAGAGCTTGAAACTGAAAATCTTGAAACACCTATCAGAACTAGTTCTCCTAGATATGAATTGCCTAAGATACTGGAAGGTTATGTTATGGATGAGGAGACAACTAGATACTTTCTTGCTTGCAATGATAGGGATGATCTTAAAAATTATTATGCAAACTGAAAGAAAAATCTCTGAATGCTAGGATGAAATGTGATCCTAAGTTTGCTACTTCACCTATCTTTGTTGATGATAAGGATTATGAATTCTCGGTCGACCCAGAGTTAATTACCTTGGTTGAATCTGATCCTTTCCATGGTTATGAAACTGAAACTGTTGTGGCACATCTTACTAAGTTGAATGACATAGCCACCCTTTTTGCTCATGATGAGAAGATTCGCTATTATTATATTCTCAAATTATTTCCGTTCTCATTAAAGGGTGATGCTAAGACTTGGTACAATACTCTTGCTCCTGGTTGTGTGCGTAGTCCCCAGGATATGATTTATTACTTCTCTGAAAAATATTTTCCTGCTCATAAGAAACAAGCTGCCTTACAGAAAATATTTAACTTTGTGCAAATTGAAGAAGAGAGTCTCCCACAAACTTGGGGGAGGCTTCTCCAATTGCTTAATGCTTTGCCAGATCGTCCTCTTAAGAAAAATGAAATACTTGATATCTTCTATAATGGATAAACCGATGCTTCTAGGGACTTCCTAGATAGTTCTGCTGGTTGTGTTTTTAGGGAATGAACTATTGGACAAGCTGAAGAATTATTGAATAACATATTGAAAAATTATGATGACTGGACTCTTCCCGAACCACCGCTTAAACCCACTCCGAAGAAGAGGGGTATCTTATATCTCAGTCCTGAAGATATGCAATAGGCAAAGAAATTTATGAAGGAAAAAGGTATTAAAGCTGAGGATGTCAAAAATTTACCTCCTATTGAAGAAATACATGGGCTTGATACACCACCACCACCTAAGGTGGTAGAGGTAAATTCCTTAATGAAATTCAATGACAATGACAATCCTTACAATATGCATCCGAGTCAATGCTTATATGAGTTTGATAACTACATTAGAAAGCAAGATCACTTCAATGCAAATGTTATGAAACAATTGAATACAATTCTGATATGATTGCTCGCTTGAGTGACTTGTTATTTAGAATTACCAATGATGTTAGAGGGGTAGAAAAACATGCCTCTATGGTTCAAACTCAACTAGAACAAGTTGCTAAATCTCAAAGAGAATTGCTTGATGAAATGAACAATAATATAAATGATTTTGCTGTTAGAGTAGCAACTAGAGGAGGTAAAATGACTCAGGAACCACTTTATCCTGAGGGACACCCAAAAAGAATTGAACAAGACACTCAAAGAGTTAACACTAATGCACCTAGTCCTTCTAAAAAGAAAAAGAAGAAGAAAAATGATAGGACTTTGCATGCCTCTAGTGAATCTGAAGTAGAAAAACCTCCTGATAATGATAATGAAGTCTCTATCTCTGATGCTAAAACTCAATCTGGTAATGAACACTCACCTTCTGATAATTAAAAAGATAATGATGAGGTTCATGAAGACACTCAAACAAATAATAAAGAACCAGACAATGATGTTGAGATAGAACCAGCAATTGATCTTGATAACCCACAACCCAAGAATAAAAGATATGATAAAAGAGACTTTGTTGCTAGAAAACATGGTAAGGAAAGAGAACCATTGGTTCAAAAACCTATGCACTTTCCACCTAAGTCAACTAAGAAGAAAGATGATGAAGAATTTGAACGCTTTGCTGAAATGCTTAGGCCAGTCTTTTTGCGTACTCGCTTGACTGACATCTTAAAAATGCCTCCTTACGCAAAGTACATGAAAGACACCATCACCAACAAGAGAAAAATACCGGAAGCTGAAATCTCCACCATGCTTGCTAATTACACTTTTAAGGATGGAGTACCTAAAAAACTTGGAGATCCTTGAATCCCTACTATACCTTGCTCCATCAAAAGAAACTATGTGAAAACTGCTTTATGTGATCTAGGAGCTGGTGTTAGTGTTATGCCTTTCTCTTTATATAAAAGACTTGATTTGAATAAACTCACACCTACTGAAATATCTTTACAAATGGCTAACAAATCAACTGCCATACCTATCGGTATTTGTGAGGATGTGCCCGTTGCTGTTGCAAATGTTACTATCTTAACTGACTTTGTTATACTTGAGATGCCCGAGGATAACAACATGTCGATTATCCTTGGTAGACCCTTTTTGAACACTGCAGGGGCAGTTATTGATTGCAATAAAAGCAAGGTCACTTTTCATATCAATGGTAATGAACATACGGTGCACTTTCCGAAGAAACAATTCCAAGTGAATGGTATTAATGTTATTGAAAAATCTCCGACAATCACTATTGGAAGTTTTCAACTACCTCTACCTACTGCCAAAAAGAAATATGAGATGCTTATTATTGGGGACATGCATATCCCCGTTGAGGTAACTTAGTGATTGATGAATTTCTTCGGTTTCATGCTAATCGAAAGTGGTTGTTAATAAGACTTGATCAACCTTATTAATTGATCATTTTTTAGAGGTATGAAGTTGATGAATTTAGTAAGCACTAACCTGCTGTCCCTACCTTTTGTTTTCTGTTTTTCTTAGTTAAATAAAATAAAATGCCATGTTTTGTCTGTTTTCTGAATTTCCCGTGCAATAAAAAATGACCCAAAAATAAAAGTTCTCAGAATGCTCTGAAAATTTAATACGATTTTTTTCTGAATATTTAAGAATTTTTGGTGCAAATAACATCAGAGGGGGGTGCACCT
Organism: Thinopyrum elongatum; assembly: GCA_011799875.1. Taxonomy (NCBI): domain Eukaryota; kingdom Viridiplantae; phylum Streptophyta; class Magnoliopsida; order Poales; family Poaceae; genus Thinopyrum; species Thinopyrum elongatum. Next base: position 64,871,639 of record CM022302.1, on the reverse strand, counting down.
GGTGGGCACAACCCACCTGGGCGCGCCAGCACCACCAGGCGCGTGGCGCACCCTGGTGGGTTGTGGTCCCCACGTGGGCCCCCTCACTTATCACTTCATCCCATATCATCACCTACCTCCAGAAAAAATCACCATTGCTCTCTCTCTCGTGTTCTTGCTCTCAAACCCGCTGATTTTGATCTCTTTGCTCGAAGCTCCTTTTCCGAAACTGTTTCGAGGGATTGTTGCTTGGTATGTGACTCCTCCATTGGTCCAATTAGTTTTTGCTTTAGTGGTTTATATTTTGAATAATTAGTTGCTCTTGGTGCTGCTCTAGATAAGCTTGCATGTTCAATTCTTAGAGTTCTAAGTAGTTTGAATGCTTGATATGGCCTCTATGCATCCCTATGAGTAGTTGCTTTCAATCTTGTAAGATTTTGTTGAGAAAAATTTTGTGGACTAAAAATTTCAGAATTTTGTTCATAGGAAAAAGGTGAGTATCTTTAGGAAGTTTGCTTCCAAGAAGAACTCCAAGGGAGTTATTGGGGAGTCATCTGACAGTGATCTCCACACCCGGAGAATGGCGGAGGTACGGTCGTGCGAATGGCCGCATAACCCATTCATGGAAGGGGCCAGAATCCGTCAAGAGTTTGCACAATATGCTGCTAATGCCGGCCTCACTGACTTCATCGTAGCTGAATGTGAACAGTATCATCTCCTCACAAATTCCTTTGTGCAAAATTTTCAGTTTTTGAATAGGAATAATCCCCCTGAGGCGCAATTTAACTTATATGCTGAACCCCATCAGATACCACTTACTGAATTTTGTGACATTTGCTTGATCCCTTCTGATGGGAATTTAGTAGAGCGTATGCCCGCAGAGTTTGATGGTTTTTACTGCACTCTGACAATGGGGTATGAGAGAGGGGTGTAAGGTGTAACCGCCACTAGCTTTCACTTTCCGGCTGTGCATTATTTTGCTCTATTCATTACGAAGTGTTTGCTTGCTAGAGAGAAGGTACACTACTGGAATCAGGATCTTTGCCGTCAGCCAGTTCTTTGCCGTCAGCTAGTTGACGGCAAAGGAGGTCTTTGCCATCAGCATACAGAAAGCTGACGGCAAAGAAAGAGCGGACGGCAAAGACGGTGTTTGCCGTCAGCCAGTTCTTTGCCGTCCACTAGTGGACGGCATAGAAGCTTTGCCGTCAGCTAGCGGATGGCAAAGAGGGAGGGTGGTGTACCAGCGAGGGCCTCCTAACGGCCACTTTCTTTGCCGTCAGCTAGCGGACGGCAAAGAATCTTTGCCGTCGGCTAGCGGACGGCAAAGAAAGTGGCCAACTAACGTCCGTTAGCTAGGCTCTTTGCCGTCCGCTAGCAGACGGCAAAGAGCTGTGACCTAAACTAAATAGCCGCCAGCCCCACGTCCCTCTCTCTATCCCCCCTCTCTCTCCCTCCCTCATCACACCCGAAGCGCCCCGCCACTCCACAGCCCCGCCTCACCGCCCCGGCCGCCCCGCCCCGCCCCGCCCCGCCCCTCCGCCCCGCCGTCCCAGCCCGGCCGCCCGGCCGCCCCGCCCCGCCGCCCCGAGCCGCCCCGGCGCCCTGCCGCCACGAGCCGCCCCGCCCCGCGGCGCCCCGGCCGACCCGGCGCCCTACCCGGCCACCCCGGCGCCCCGCCCCGGCCGCCCCGGCCCCCTCCTCCATCCGGCACCCCCTGCCGCGCCTGAAGGTGAGACATCCCTTTTTTCTTTTTTTCTGTTTTTTAGATTTAGTTTAATTAGGTTTAGTTTAATTTAGGCTTGGTTTAGTTTTGGTTTTGTTTCTGTTTTTTAGGTTTAGATTTAGTTTAGTTTAGGTTAAGAAGAAAGAAGAAAGATGAAAAAGAAGAAGAAGAAGAAGAAGAAGAAGAAGAAGAAGAAGAAGAAGAAGAAGAAGAAGAAGAAGAAGAAGAAGAAGAAGAAGAAGAAGAAGAAGAGGAAGAAGAAGAAAAGGAGGAAGAAGAAGAGGAGGAGGAGGAAGAAGAAGATTAGGGGTGCATCACCGACGAGACCGGGTCGAGCGGGTTAGGTGGTTCCTCGTTGTCGATGGAACCCTAAATAGCAAGTATCGTCGGTGCGAGATACATGTGGCCGTCGGTGTCGAACACTACATCCACGTCCCACAAGTGATGCTGGTGTCCGGCGTCCCACAGAAACAGTTCTCGGCGTCGATGGCGGTCGAACACCATTGCGAATTTGTCTGGCAGCCTCTGCGATGACGATTGAAAGGCAAGTGTTGAAACTTGAAACACCCAAACTGACTCAAGTCGGTTTGGTTGTTTGAAAATTTCAAAACTTGGCTTTAATCCTCATCGCAAAGGTTGCCAGACAAATTCGCCAAGGTGCTCGACCGTCATCGGCCACCAGAACTATTGTTGCGGGACGCCGGGCGCCGGCTTCACTTGTGGGATGTGGATCTAGTGTTCAACGCCGAACGCCACATGTATATCGCACCGATGACACTTGCTATTTAGGGTTCCATCGACGCGAAGGAACCCCCTAACCCGCTCATCCTGTTGTAAATATTTAGTTAGGTCGACGGAAAAAACAAAATTGCTATGTTACTCATCTTTCGATTTAAATGTGCAGTTTTTTCGTCGCTGCGAGGGTCTAGTGTTCGACGAGCTCTGCCCCTGCGTTCGTGGGTGAGCACAAATGACATCTCCTCCTCCCCCCTTCATTTGCTCTATTCCGGTCTTCGTGCCGATGAAACTTGCTAGCTATAGGTGTCTTCAATCATCAGTATGCGTGACCACTATGCATCTCCTTTTCGAAAGGGTTACATCTATAAATATGCATGCATTTGCATATTTATAATCGTGATTCTTTCGAATTGTCCAACATTATCCATGGATAGCCCGAGTATGTGTAGATTGGGTTCGTTTTCCCATATGCTCAGCTCCGGATCCGATGCAGAATTTCGTCAGTGCCTCCCTGTTGTTCTCCGGGTACACATACTCGGGTGGGATTAGGACCTATCTTTACCTATTAGCGTGTAGGTTGCATGGACGTAATAAAACTGACAAACTCCATTAACTGATGGATATGGTTTGCTTAATTATGTATATATTTCTTGTGTGTCCAGTAGGAAGTCAATATGAGTGATTGTGCATGGATGTACACCGGTTACACTAGTCAGAAAGTTTGGACCGAGGAATGGTTAACAAAAACCAAGGGGTTTGTTAGAGCCGCATTTGCAAATGGCCAGGAATTTAGCTGGTGCCCCTGTGCCCGTTGCGACAACTATAAAAAGAGGGACAAGCTTGAAATGAGTAAAGACCTGCAGAAGTTTGGTTTTACGCTTGGTTACATGGTCTGGACATTACATGGTGAGTCTGCCAAATGTGCCAGAGCTGAGGTTCGTCGTCGCACCGACGAGCATGGTACCGGGACCGCAGACATGGTGCAAGACTTTGACGATGCTCGGGACTCGGACGAGGAGATGGAGGAATCTGCAAAGGCCTTCACTGAAATGTTGGAGTCCTCAATACGTCCTCTACACGAGCACACTGAGCTTTGTTAGCTGGATGCCATCTCACAAATAATGGCTTTGAAGGCTCAATTCAACTTGGGCAGAGAATGCTACGACGCGATGATGACAGTATTCGGACGATTTCTACCCAAAGGCCATGTGCTACCTCCAAACCTGTACTAGTTAGACAAAATCCTCCGTGTTCTTAAGATGCCCTATGAGAAGATACATGCCTGTGAGAAAGGATGTGTCTTATTTAGGCTTCAGTATGAGGACTTGAACTATTGTCCCATTTGCAATTCTTCCAGGTATGTTGTGGTAGACAACGGTATGGGTGAGAAGACGCAGACCAAAATACCCGTTAATGTTCTTCGGTATATGCCAATCGTACCAAGACTTCAACGTCTTTTCATGGTCGAAGAGACGGCCAGACAGATGACAAGGCACAAAACGGGCAAAAGAACCGAACTAGATGCAGATGGGAATGTGATGATGGTGCACACATCGGATGGTGAAGCGTGGAAGCGCTTCGATGCATTACATAAGGAAAAAATGGCAGATCCAAGGCATCCTCGAGTCGCTGTCAGCACAGATGGGTTCAGTGTGTTTGGTCAGATGGCAGCCCCATACAGCTGTTGGCCTATATTTGTCATTCCACTCAATCTCCCCCCCGGGTAGATTATGCAACGAAAGAATATTTTCCTAACGTTCATAATTCCAGGGCCCAACTATCCGGGGAAGAATATGAATGTGTACATGCAGCCGCTTAAGGACGAATTGCAAGAAGCTTGGGATAATGGGTTCAAGACATACGACGCCTTTAGCAAATAGAACTTCATAATGCATGCCTGGTACATGTACTCGACGCATGACTTGCCGCCGTATGCGCTATTTGTTGGCTGGTGTGTGCATGGAAGGTTCCCGTGCCCCACATGCAAGGGAGCTCTTGAGTTTCGTTGGCTGACGGCAGGGTGCAAGTATAGTTGCTTCGACTTGCATAGACCGTTTCTACATCCTGGCCATAAGTTCAGGAAAGACAAGAAGAACTTCATCAAAGGTAGAGTTGTCAAACACTCTGCATCACCTGCGTTGACAGGCCAACAGACCCTAGATCAGTTAAACGCTCTCGAGCCAGATCCAGAGCGTCCAGGGTATTTCAAGGGGTATAATAAGGAACACGCCTGGACTCACAAGACATGCTTCTGGGATCTGCCTTACTTCAAAGACATCCTTTGCCCACACAACATCGACGTGATGCACACTGAAAAGAATATCGCCGAAGCCATTTTTGGTACATTGTTCGGCATAGATGGGAAATCAAAGGATAATCCTAAGGCTAGAGTCGATCAAGAGGAGCTATGTGATAGACCGTTACAAAACATGAAAGAACCGAAAGGAAAGGGGATCAACTGGACGAAGCGAAAGGCATGGTTCAATCTTGGAAGGCCAGCTATGAAGGAAATTATTTTGTGGGTGAAAATGCAATTGATGTTCCCCGATGGGTATGCAGCAAATCTAAAGAGGGGAGCGAGTCTTCAAAAATTGAAAATATTTGGTTGATATTAATAATTTTCTTACTTTGTATGATTGTTTCTTATACATAGTGCCATGGTCTTGATTTCCGTCCTGGTCGGCCCTCGCCCGCTTTATGATTCGGATGTGGTAAATTCTCTTTCATAACTATTTGTTGCATTTCGCATTTATGCAAATTATGGCCATCAAGTTGACATAGAGATAATTTAATCTAGGAGGTATGTGAACCGGAATTTGAAACGGACCCTCTTGTCGAGAAGTTAAATTTAGTGAAAAAGAAAATGAGTATTTGAAAGAAAAAATTAAAAGAATTGAAGAAGAGAAGATGACATTGGAGTTGTATGTTGCCGATGCCATCGATGATCACAAGATGAAGATGAATGCAATGCGCTTGAAGATGGATGCAATGCGCCTGAAGCTTAAGAAGATTAGAAAATATGCCATTGATAATGAGGCTTGGTATCATTATGCCATTGGATCAATTGTTACCTTAGTTGCGATCTTCATCACATTTGTTGTGATGAGGGTTAGTTTTCTCTAGTGTTTTGCTTTACAAATGGATACTTAGCTTATTTTCCTCCTAAATGGCATAATTACCTAAGTTAGATAAAAAATAAGCTATACTTAGCTTATTCAGTTCATTTAGGACATACTTAGCATACTTAGGTAAAAAATGGCATGATAATCTTTGTTAGCTCCAAAATGATATAGACTTAGCTTATTTTCCTCGAAAATGACATAATAACCTTACTAAGCTACAAAATGACCTATTTACCTACCTTAGCTCTAAAATGACCTACACTTAGCATTTTTACCTAGCTTAGCAATAAAATGACATTTTTACCTACCTTAGTTAGAAGAAGAAGAAGATAAAGAAGAGGAGAGGAAAAAAGAAAGAGAAGAAAAAAAAATCTTCTTCTTCTTCTTCTAACTAGTCTTCTTCTTCTTCTAACTTTCATCTTTCCCAATTTGCAGATTTGCTTTACATGAGGAAGCTTGGATTCATGGAGTGTACTATTCTTGTGGTGCTTCCTTGTTGTTTATGAAAACTTGTTTGGATATGTATGTCTATATGGATATGTTGTTGGAAACTTGTTTCTGGTTATGTATATATGGATATGTTGGACTTTGTTGAACTATGTTGTTGGATTGGATGAAATATGTTGTTGGACATGCAGTTGGATATGTTGGATATGTATGCATGTATATCTGTGTTTGAAACCATGTCTAATTAATGGGATTTAAATAAAAACAGGGGATATATAGCCACTTTGCCGTCCGCTAGCGGACGGCAAAGAGGACACGTGGCAGTCACCTGTGCAAACTGGGAACACTGGCTGCCTATTTGGTCATTTTGTCGTCTGCTGGCGGACGGCAAAGTGACCATCTATGCCGTCTGCCAGTAGACGACAATGAATCAAACCTCTTTGCCGTCTGCTGGCGGACGGCATATCTGGACATGTGGCAGCTTCCCAGTGCTGCCTAGCTTGGCTCTTTGCCGTCCGCTAGCGGACGGCAAAGATCTTTTACTCTTTGCCGTCCGCTGGAAGACGGCAAAGAGCGCCGTTAACCCCCTAACGGCTCTCACGCCACCGCACTGCCGTCAGCTGTCTTTGCCGTCTGCTGGCCTCGGATGGCGGACGGTGTAATCCTTTGCCGTCCGTTTCTAAGAAGCGGACGGCAAAGAAGGCCTTTGCTGGCAGGCTTTCATCCGGACAGTTTGCCGTCCGCTAGTGGACGGCAAAGCATTTTGCCGTCCGTGATCTATGCCTTTGCCGTCCGGCATGGCGGACGGCAAAGAAGCTGATTCCAGTAGTGGTAGGTGCACTCAGTGCCCCAGACTTCACTGTCTTACGCCGTGCACTTTACGGCGACAACACTTATAGCTTGGGAGCTATTGTGGCATGTCGCCTCCACATCAACATATCTAAGGGTAAAATACATGGTGGTATTTATGCTACTCGCCTAGGGAGCCACTTTAACATTCAGATACGCGAGCATGATTATCCTTTGCCCAAGGTTTATTTAGATCGTCAGGCCATGGCACACCACCAGTTTATTGATAGTGAGAACACCACTATGGATGTTCCTTATAACTTGGTCTTTAGTGAGATTACACGTGATGTTATTCCGTTGCCTGCACCTGCTTTGTTTGATCCTATTGCTAGGGGCGGATACAGGATTATGCCTGAGCACATCATCGCCTACCAGAACAACCTGGCTGCGGCACAGGCGGAGCCTCAGCAATGGGACCCTCAGATGCCTGCTCCCCAGCACTTCAACGTGGGACCAGATGGCTTCTTCGAGTGGTGATTACCATGTTAGGCCAAAAGCCTAAGCTTGGGGAAGTACGTATTTCCACCGACATTACATTCATGTTCACATAGTTCTTTCCAGTTGTCGGTGTCAACACTCTTTCATTGTATTATCCATGTTAGATTTATTTTCTCGCCTTCTTCTTGTGTGTTTGAGAAACTTTGAGAAAATCCAAAAATATTTCCTGCTTCTTTTTGTTTTTTCTTCCTAGTTTAATTTGTTGTATTACTAAAAAGAAAACCCAAAAAGATTACCTTGTTCTTCTTTTGCTTGTTGGGAGCTTTCCCGTATAAATAGTTTTTCTCATTTTTTTTCCCTTTTATTTGCTAGTTCAAGAAAAACCAAAAACTCCAAAACTATTTTAGTGTGTTTCTCTGAATTTCTTTCCCATTTTATTGAGTCGTACCGAGGAGAAGACCACGATGAAAATGTTGAATGGCTCTCATACGCATTATTGTTGATCTAACGAAGAGCCCTTATTACTTTGTCTTCACCTTTTGAATAAAATGTTTGCAGATTCCAGCTTAGTCCACAGCACTCTTGCAATATTATTATTTTCATATCGTTCGGTCGTGCAAGTGAAAGGCAATAATGACGATATTTGATGAACTGGCTATGGCAGAGAGAAACGGGTATGAACTCAACTTGTTCTTTTTTTGTAAATATGTTTAACATAGTATCCATGATTCAGCCTATTATGATTGAACATGTTTGCAATGACAATTACAGATTATAGTTTCTCATGCCATGCTTAAGTAGCTAGGAGTGGATAATGATTTATCTTGGATGTCAACATTGCGTTAAAACGATTGTGATGTAGTATGATGATATGGTATCCTCCTCTGAATGTTCGAGTGGCTTGACTTGGCACATGTTCATGTATGTAGTTGAATCAAAACCAACATAGCCTCTATGATATTTATGTTCATGGTGTTCATATGCTACTCATGCTAGTATCCAATGTTACTTATGCATAATGCATGTTCATGACCGTTTTCGCTCTCTAGCTGGCCGCTTCCCAACCTATTTGCTACCCTTCACCTGTACTAAGCGGGAATTCTGCTTGAGCATCAAAAACCTGAAACCCAAGTTATTCCAGATGAGTCCACCATACCTACCTATATACGGTATTACCCTGCCGTCCTAAGTAAATTTGCATGTGCCACCTCTAAAACCTTCAAATAAATAACCTTTTTGTGTGTCTGGATTGTTCATAGAGCGACAAGAGGTAGTCAGTATCTTCCATGCTAAGCATCATGATGAGTGTTTATTCACTCGTCCTTGCACGGGAGGGGTGGTAATAGGAATTTCCAGTCCCGAATTCAAATTGCAAATAATTAAACAAAACTCCCCCAGGACTGTTGTTGGTATGGACGGCACCCGTTGTTTCGGACAAGCCGTGGAGTGTGATTGTTGGTGGAGGGGGAGTAAACCTTTACTTTTATCGCTTGGGAGCCGCCACTAATGTATTTAGCATGGAAGATACCGATAACTAATGGTCGCGAAGTAAACAAGAAGGGTGCATCTCTCAAAATTTCATTTACCTCTGTTTTAAAAACTTGAGCTCTGGCACCTCTGCAAATCACTACTTCCCTCTGCGAAGGGACTATCTATTTACTTTTATGTTGTGTCATCACCTTCTCAAATAAGCGCCAGAACCTGAGAGCACTATTGTCATCCTCATGCATTGTGTGTAGCTAATGTTGGGTGCATCATGACTGGATCTTCTCTACCATGAATTACAATGTTTAGTCTCTTCTTGAACTTTAGAGGTGCTCTACATTTATGTTTTGCGGTCTCAGAAAGGGCTAGCGAGATACCACTATTGTCCTATTATATCATGGTTGTTTTGACAAAGTGTTGTTGTTTGAGATATCTTATTATTGCTCGCTAGTTGATTATGTCATTGACATGAGTTAATATAATTTTTAAGTGTTATTGTCGACATGGTTAGTTATAATCTTGGCTGAAAACCTGGGTGCTACTTAAGCTTATTTATGTAAACAAGAGCAACAGAGTTCGTAAAAGTTTTTCTTTTTCACTTTCAGTTTATCAACTGAATTGCTTAGGACAAGCAAAGGTTTAAGCTTGGGGGAGTTGATACGTCTCCGTTGTATCTACTTTTCCAAATGTTTTTTCTCTTGTATTGGACTCTAATTTGCATGATTTGAATGAAAATAACCCGGCCTGACGCTGTTTTCAGCAGAACTACCACGGTGTTGTTTTTGTGCAGAAATAAAAGTTCTCGGATTGGAACGAAAGTTTGCGAGGAATTTTTATACAATAAAAGATAATTTCTGGAGCCAAGAACCACCGGAGGGGGGCACCTTGGTGGGCACTACGCACCAGGGCGCCCCCCCCTCCAGGCGCGCCTAGGTGGTTTGTCCCCACCTGGTGGCCCCGCAGGCCTCAACCCAGATACTATAAAATCACATATTTGGAGAAAAAAATAGGAGAGGAAGAATTATCACATTTCACGAGACGGAGCCGCCGCCACCTCCTGTTCTTCATCGGGAGGTCAGATCTGGAGTCCGTTAGGGGCTCCGGAGAGGGGGATCTTCGATCTTCGTCATCACAAACCCTTCTCCATCGCCAATTCCATGATGCTTCCCACCGGGAGTGAGTAATTCCTTCATAGGCTCGCTGGTCGGTGAGGAGTTGGATGAGATTCATCATGTAATCGAGTTAGTTGTATTAGGGCTTGATCCCTAGTATCCATTATGTTCTGAGATTGATGTTGCTATGACTTTGCCATGCTTAATGCTTGTCACTTTGGGCCCGGGTGCCATGATTTCAGATCTGAACCGTTTATGTTATCACAATTATATCTATGTTCTAGATCCGATCTTGCAAGTTATAGTCACCTACTACGTGTTATGATCCGGCAACCCCGGAGTGACAAAAGTCGGGACACTTCCCGGTGATGACTGTAGTTTGAGGAGTTCATGTATTCACTATGTGTTAATGCTTTGTTCCGGTTCTCTATTAAAAGGAGGCCTTAATATCCCTTAGTTTCCAATAGGACTCCGCTGCCACGGGTGGGTAGGAAAAAAGATGTCATGCAAGTTCTTTCCATAAGCACGTATGACTATTTACGGAATACATGCTTACATTATATTTATGAACTGGAGCTAGTGCCGTATCGCCCTAGGTTATGACTGTTATATGATGTATATCATCCAATGAATACACCGATTCAATGCCTACGTATTTCTCTTATATTGTTTCTCCTAAGTTACTACTGCTACTGTTACTATTGCACTTGCTACAAAATCATTGCTATCACTGTTATTGTTACTATTGCTGTTGCTACTACTATCAAAACTATCATAATACTTTGCTACTGATCACTTTGCTGCAGATAGTTAATCTTCAGGTGTGGTTGAATTGATAACTCAGAATCTAATACTTGCAAATATTCTTTGGCTCCCCTTGTGTCGAATCAATATATTTGGGTTGAATACTCTACCCTCAAAAACTGTTGCGATCCCCTATACTTTTGCGTTATCAGATGTCAACGCGCGCGTAACGGTGCCCTGCCTGCAGAGAAAGAAGCGGGCTACACGGACATCGACTAGGTGGGGTCTAGCACGCCCGCGCTCGCCGCCATCATCGAGGAGGCGCTGCCACTTGGGTCCCATGAATGCCACACCGAGGTGACGCCGGAGTACACACCCGGTGTCTTGCCCTCTGGCAGGCCACCGCCGTTCCCTACCCAAAACCAACTCTGATCCATGCAGCGTAGGGACCCTTCCCCACCGGCAGAAGCATCAGCTGGTTGTTCCACTCCGATGAGCAGTAGGGAGGCGAGCCACTCTTTGCGCTGAAGCATATACCTCTAGGGCTCACAGCTGCCGGACATGGGGACGGCACTGGAGATCCGCTGCAGCCGGCAGTAGACTAGTCAAGGGTATCCATGTCACCGGAGTGGATATTCGCCGGCGCCGGCTGTAGTGTTTTTAGTTTAAATATATGTCCAAAATTTAAACGTTTTTGTCGAGTTGGTATGAAATCCACTGTGTTTGCATGAATTTCATCCAATTTCTTAAAAAAAGTGTTTGAAATATATGCGGATAGCGTTGGATGGCCGATTCCTGTATCCGTATCCGCGGACTGATCCCCTGTCAGTGGACGAACGCGGGAGGAAATTTACTGGTTGGTGTTGGAGATGCTCTAATCAAAGGCATTTCCTCCGGGCGTACTAGCAAACATGCCTTTTCCTCTACCTTAGTCGGACCATTTTTGCTGGCAAATCACGAGTTGAACTCCGGAGACAAAACATATACTTGCTCTTTGTGTTTAAGCGCGTGCTGATCAATGGAGCTAGCCTCCAACTCTATGAAAGAGCCAATTTGTATGACAACTACAAGTTGATGATGGCATGCTGACATCAGCAATGAATCAAGGACCAGCATTTTTTTATCTTGCACTTCTTAATTTGTACTACTCATCTACGTAGCAAGCATCAACTTTTTTGGTCATTAACTACTTGTAAATGGGTTTATTTGGTGTACATAATTCAGTAACTAGGAGTACGCACTCGCTTCCTATGTGGTGTATGCTACACTGAACAGAGTACCAACCGTTGTTCATGGCGGTGTGTATGCGGTTGGAGCAAGTGGTCAGGGAGGTTTTTACTCAACATGGATGGCAGCATAATCTCCGTACCGCTCCACCACCTCCTTCGACAGAGGCATAGTGTCGGTCCTATATGACTCACTGTTGTCGATATGTCGATTTCTTATCTTATTTTTGTCAGACTTCTGCTTTTGGCTGTGTGCATCTTAGTTATGCAGAGGCTGGGTGTGGCTCATTATGCTTTGTATCCTCTTGATGCTATATTTTGAGTTAATAAAAACGCCCATTATATGAAAAAAACATAATCCATTGACTAGGAGCATGTAGTGGAACGAGAGAGATAAGGAAAATTATGGTTGTACAATCGAAAATAATATATGAATATATTTGAAACAATAATAATAATATAAAAGCATATGCATAAGCATTATTTTCTTTTACGGGAAAACATTGGTGTTTAGTATGAAAAAATACAAACTTTCCACCATGAAATGTTAGTGTTTTTTTGGGGTGGGGGGGGGGGGTGGGGGGGGGGGGGGGGGGGGGGTAGAAATGCATAAATCTAAATAAGCAATGACATATATTTCTTGTGAACAAAAAAATACCACATGGATCTATTTATCTATTATATTATATTACTCCACATGATTTCGCATAGGTTAAGATAGTATGATTCACTAATCATGTATTTTAATGGTCATGATTTGTGTTAAAAATGGTCGATATTTATAGTAGACGCACGTAGAAACATGTTCTGATCATGCACATGTACGCATATAGGATAGACTGTTGTATGCACCATCTTTCATTCACAGGACTCGGAGAAAGAATTCTACAATGCACGTGGAAATTCGCTGGGGCAAGCAAGTGCAAGGGCACTCACCGGTCAAGCCATGCCGCCTGCTCGATTTGCCTCGTGATTCGTGAAGTAGGGCACAGTAAAAAAAAACCTCAAAAACCTTTAAGTTTCAATGATGAAACTTACCTTTTTGCATAAAAAAATGCCCGGTTTCAACAAGTTTCAAAGATGTAATTTTAAGCAATTTTTTCAGTTGGTCATAGACACATAATAATTGAATTTTACCGGTCGCTCGTAGTAAGTTTCAAACAATGAAACTTAACATTGTTTTCAAAAGTCACCAAAATGTATTAAAAATGGATCTTATTTGAAAGCGCTGGCCGCGAGAAACACGAATATGAAAACATAACTTAAATTGAATTTTTCGTTTAAAAGATATAGAAGTTTGAAAATCCGAAGCCAAAATAAAAAGCCAGCACCAGGACCTGAGTGCCCCCGCACTTGCGTGCAGTAAATCCTCACCCTGCACATGGTAGTTAAAGGAAACGTATACACACGCAAGCCTTGCTACGGTACCACAGGGAAGGCCCAGCCGGAAAAATTAGAGTGACCATAGATTAAGGATGACACAGGCGGTCTGGATGCCAAGCGGAAATGTTATGTCTCAGTTTGGAACACATTTCCATAGCCACTGTAAAATTGTGCGTGCTTTCTTAGGCCCCATTAAGCTTTATATATATTGCTTGAGGGATAATGAGGGCTTTTCCATCTGTATATCCATGTATCCTTCTAATCAGGCATCATCGTGGATGGGCTTGTAGGCTACCCGCGGTGCTGCCGTAGTGGCAGGGTGGGCCTGGAAGTCACCTGATCAGCCCAGGAGTGGCTGGTCCCAGTATCCTGCCATTGTTGGCGTCTTGCCAAGTTCGGGCCTCCACGGATGCGGGTGGCATGATGCTGCGTCACTGATCTTTGTCTGTAGGTCTAGATCGAGAGGAGGGCGGCGTGTGGGGATGTTAGCTTCGGCCTAATAATGGTGGTTTGGCCGTGCTACTGTTCTTCTACCAAGTCATCTTTCTGCTGGATATCGACCTCTTAGATCTAGCCGCTGACAAGTTTCGGTCTTTCCCATCGGAGATCTATATGGATTGGTGTATGTTGCCCCTGGATATCTAGATCGGAAAGGCTCCGGTCACGCACGCTCATATTATCAGCCAACATGACCTCAAGAGGGCGCGGCAAGAAGCTTCGATTTCTTATTGGTGTCATGGGACATGTCTAAGTCAAGATTCTCAAGGCATTGATATAGTTGTAGAAAGTCATGGCGGCTGCGATTGGAGGTCTTGACTCTTTGGTGGAAGGGTATAGTTGATGCGATGAAGAATGTGCGCCAGGTGTTTGGTGACTTCAAACAGCGGGCTTGGCAAGCGGGGGCGCCATCACTAGAGGACTGCATTTTTGGTGTTACTCCTCGAGTACCGAGTCTCAATTCCTAGGGTGAAAATCGAAGGTCTAGCCTTTATTGGTTGTACCTGGCAATGGCCTTGTTGAAGGAATGTTTTTGGGTGAGCTTGGAATTTTCCAAGGGTGAAAACCCACGATCTTCGATCGGGCAATGACAACGCTTGTGCATTGTTTCCTTCCTGGGGGGTTGCTTTTGGAGAACTTTTTTTGTAATCCGAGCGTTGTCTTCGGTGGTGGTTAGAGTGCTACTGATGCTGGTGATTAATAACCGTGGCGGTGTCTTTTTCGTCTATTCTTTTTTCTGCCTGTGTGTATCCTTGAAGACTTTGGACATCTTGTTGATAGACAGGATGAGTGTAATTGTTATCTTCGTGATATTATTTTCTTCCCTTTGTTGAATTTTTTTTTGATGAACTAAGTCAATGATGTCAATGAATTGAGCAAGAGCTGGCAGGGTGGTATGCCTACGAAAATGCAGAGCCAGATCATCACTATGAATAAAATCAGCCAAAGAGAGCTTTTTCTTCATGGCAAAAGCGAACAGTTCATGAAACTTTTGAGACCGAGGCAACTCATGCCAAAAGAGAATAGAGTCTCTGTAACACCCCAAAAATCGGGTTATCGATTTTTGTGCTGTTATTCCTTCCTAGCTTTTCTTTCCCGAAATTTTCCTCTGGAATCTGGTGAATGACTAGGTGAATTCAGACAATCCTCAGCCTCTCCATGAATTTTCCATGCTCTTGTGCCAGTCAAGTTTCCGTCAGTAAACCCCGAACCTCATTCAAACCCTAGTTCCAAAATATCGGAACTGGAAATCCTGCCTTTGCGTTTACAAAGGAACTATCATTTTTCTTGCTCAGTTGATCCTCCCAAAATTTCCGGAGATCATCCTTCACTCATAAACCCTAGATGTGCTAAAATATTGCCAAGTCATATGCAATATTTCTCATCTAGAATTAATTCCTTTCTCTGCCTTTCGGAGGAATTAAATCCATGAAAATATCTATCCATCTCCAAAGTTCATGAAAACTTGTGGAGATATTCTTTGTGATCATATTGAGCTCTCATAAAAATATTGGCCATAATAAAATAGGGGAAATTGCATTTTCCTATTTTAAGCCAATATATCAATTTGGGGCCTTTCCAAAGGAACTACCATTTTGGTACTTGGGAAAAATCCCAAATAATTTGTGGAGCTTGTCCTACCCCTATATTCACCATTTCCATCAAGATCTCAAGTTCCACCCATTAAATTTTGAGCACAACACCACTTTGCATATTCTGTTCAGATTTTCAGTTTGCAAAAGGAAGTGCTTGATTCCTTGATCTCCTTGGGCTGAAATTTTGCAGCGTGATTCATTATGATATATTACCCCTGTATACCAAAAATGAGCTCATTCCATCAAGTCAATCTTCCTCAGTAAATTATCTAAGTTTCTGTCCAGATTGCATCTCTGTGAAGGAAGTACCCTCATAGATGATTAATTTGAGCTGAAACTTTTCTAGACAGTTCCTATGACCATATCATCACTCTACACCAAGAATCATTCAAATCCATATAGCCATTTGACCCCAGCATCATCATTTGCATTTCTGGTCAGTGGGCAAGGTTACAAAGGAAGTACCAGCTAGCATTGTCCATTTGTGCCCAAATTTTTCCAGCATCACTACCTTAGTGTATTACTAACCCATGCCATAGATCAGGTCAATGGGTGCACTGTGGTGGCCACACCACATGACAAACACCTTGCTGCCATTTCCTATTTGACCATCGTTCGGTCACACCAGAGCTTCCTGTTCCTGTCTGAAGACTCACATCAGCTGTTTGAGGTCTGACCCACGCGGCAGACATGGTTTTATGGCGTTTTGGTGCCAAGTGCACGTGGTGCCGGTGGTGACCACGGACGTTTTCGGCAGAACCAGAGCCCTGTGCATTGGACGCTTCGGGAGGCCGTCTCTAGCGTGCTCCGGCTTGTCCGGGAGCGCCGGAGAGCTCCCCACCGCTCGTCTACGCCGTCCGGTCACATCTCCCCCTCGTCTTTTAGCTTTTGGACGGCCGTGCCGACCTCGGTGCTCCACCGGAAGGCCACCACCTCGCCGTGCGTCTCGAAGCTCCGGTCGCCGTCTCGAGCCCTCCTCCACACCAACAACTCCCCAGCCCTCTCCCTCGAGCTCCCCTAGCTCTCCTTCTCGCCCTTGGCCACAATCTGCCGCCAACCTCCCTTGGTCGTCCCCGCGCCTTGGCCCTTCCCCCTCCTCCTCCTCTCTGCCCTCAGCCTCTATGGAGCCACCGCAAGCCGCCGCCGCTCTCCATTTCGCTGGGGAAGTGCTGCCGCCCTGGGTCCCCCTGAAGCTCTCGGGTCGCCCGCCATGAGTGGTGGGGGCGATGCTACGAGCCGCCGGGCGCGGCCCCGCGAGCATCTCCAGGCGCGGCGAGGAGCGACGGTTCCAGGAAGCTCGTCGGCTGGTCCTCCCGCGTTCCCCTGCCGCGGCTACGCCGGCAGCCGGCCCGCCTCTGCTCTGCTCGGTCGGGGGGAAAGAGAAGACCAGAGGAGGAGAGAGAGAGTAGGAGAGAAAGAGAAGGGATTAGGTGGGCCCTGCTAGAAAGTCAACCCGGGCCCGCGCGTCAGTTTAAGTGGAGGCGCATTTCACAAAAGGCGTTTCCGATTTGTCGAAGACGTATTTCCGAAAAGGCGCTTTCACTTTCTCAGCCACCGGCCGAACCTATTATATAGTGAACGTTCACTCGTTAAGCGCCAGAATGGACAGGTTTTGTCTGTTTTATCGCTTAACGAACGAGCGGCCCTAACTTTGCGACCGTAACTCCGATTGAGGTAAAACCAACGCCCACGTCTTCAGTTCGTCAAGCCCGTTCCGATGGCGTCATTTTCATAATGTTTTCACATTGTGAAAATGACCATTTTACCCTTGCCCTTCGATCAGCCTCTCCGAAAGGAAACGTTTCCCGCAAATCTTTCCGGAGTTTTATCGCACTTCCTCTAGGCGTATTCATCGACTCCAGGCAAGCCAACCTCTTCCATGAGCTCCGGACTTGCGTGATGACTTTGCTTGCACCCTGTGTGTTCATTGTAGTACATCTGTATCACCTGTTAGCCTGCACTTGCATACACCTGTTATGTCATCTGTTTTAGAGGTTAGCATTACGTTTCACCTAATATCATGCCTTGTTTCCATGCCATGCCCTGCCATGCTAGTAACAATATTTCGGATACCGTTATCATGTGAGTACCATGATCTGATATCT
The DNA here is from genome assembly GCA_011799875.1 of Thinopyrum elongatum. Taxonomy (NCBI): domain Eukaryota; kingdom Viridiplantae; phylum Streptophyta; class Magnoliopsida; order Poales; family Poaceae; genus Thinopyrum; species Thinopyrum elongatum. The sequence continues at coordinate 64,854,195 of CM022302.1, read as the reverse complement.
TGCCATGTTTGCCAACGTTGTAATAATTCTTCTATGCTGATGTTAAGTGGCTGTTCACACTTATAATTGTTAAGGTAATGGTGGGATGATGGAGATATATTGATAAACCTAGTCGGTTGATCAGAGTCACCTGTCCGGGCTTATCCGTGCAACCACATTTGCCGGTATGGGACGGCCTTGACTTGGTCTGATCGCGTGCTCTTTCACCGGTACCTCCAAAGAGGGAGGGTTATGCGCGCGCGCTGCCCTGGCCCGGTAGGCGGCGATAACCCTGTGAGCCCAGTTGAGTTGTTTGGGTACCCGTCCCCGTTTGGGACAGTTTTGTTTGGCCACGACGGTGGCAGGTGTCTTGAGGACACGGGGCCACCCAGGGCTTGACTCCAAGAAGGAGTGTGATGGCCGGTGGTACGATGGAAGAGTCACGGGTCAGACAGGTTTCGTCGGAACGTCGTTGGTCCACCCGAATGGGAGTACGAGGCGATGAGTTTCGTGGTGTGTAAAGTGTACAACCTATGCAGAGTGTAAAATCTATTCGAATAGCCGTGTCCACGGTATTGGATAGCCCGTCCAGACCTCGTTAGGCGATCAACCGTAATGATGATAATGATGGTGAAAGGACCTGTCCTGCATGGACAGTAGATGTTGTCAGGAGTATGGTATGTTAGCCATAAGATGGCTATGGAAGAGATGGTCAGATGACCGAGAGACTTGGATTTGGATCAGTTTCAGATTGGATCATGAGAATATTCGGAATATGGACTATTTACTTGATGCATGCTTTACTTTACTGTACTTTACTTCAGTAGTTACTTTGCTAGATAACCCCGTTATGTCGTGTTGATCAATGCTGCTAGATGTTTAATCATGCCAGATAATCTTGCTACGACATGATGATAAATAATGCTAGAAGGGTATGCTATGCCATGTTGATTCACATTTTCCTGTTAATTCCATGCCATATTTAGAATAAATTCTGGCATAGCATATGGCTTGCTTTGTCATCTGCTTGTTTGGATGCTATGTATTTGGTTGTCTTGCGAGTACATTCAAAGTACTCACCTGGCCTTGCACGTGGCCAGTTGCAGGAGAAGATTCGTCGTGCTAGATCGTAACCCAGCCAGTCCTATGAGTTATGGAGCCCAGCCAGAGACGTTGATGCCGCTAAACCAAGACCTTCGCTGCAATCTTAGTTAGCCTTGGAGCTATGTAATATTGTTGTAAGCAACAGTATTGTAATACTCCATTCTATTTAATAAAGCCATTTTGTGCCTGGAATTGCTGTATCATGTCTTTGATGTGCGCCAGGTCTTATCCTGGGGCTGGTGTGCGTCGGCCCTCTATCGTGGTGCCACAAGACTTGGTATCAGAGCCAGGCTGGCAATAGGTTACCCTAGCACCAAACCATCCCTATCCTTTACCCGGTAGTGAGCCCCATAGATTTGACCCATCCCTGGCATCCGACATGGCCACTGTTGATCAACATGCGGCGCAGTCGGAATGGACGTGTCCCTGCTCAGCTGTCCATCCACCCAGCCGTCCCTGGATTAGACCGCGACCCTACCCAGTTGTCGGCCGTGCCGGCATATCTTCTGCTCGGCACGAGAAAGATCCAGGCCATGCTGGTGTGTTCCAGCCAACTGCCTATTAAACCTCCACCTGCGAGTCGCAACTCTCTCCATTCAGCAAGCCAGATCCCCGTAGGAGAACCCAGGCCATTATCCGCAAACCAACAGCCATGGCTAGTTCCTCCAAAATGCACAAGTTCCATAGCCAGACCGTGGCCAAAGGGTATGACGGATTTCCACCTATCCTTTCCAATAAGCTCACCCAAGCCCTTGGCTGTAATACTATCCCAGTGTATTTGGTGTTCCAATCGGAACCCGTCCCTCACCTTTGCCGATATGAGGCAAAGGTGCTTCTCCGCCCAAGTCCAGCAAAGGATGGGAAGCCCTTGGTTTTTAAGGGCAAACCCATGCCCACCACTGCTTTGGCCGTCCAGACAGCTGCTGCGGAAGCCATCACCCGTCTTCGCTTCCAGTTTCCGCAAGTAGCGGAGATGAGGGAGTTCCGCTATTTTCCCGCTTCGTCCAATACAGGTTGCGAGTTCTTCAGCGCAGTTGGTGAAGCCGACCCGGCAGTAGCTCGCCTGGCTCAGTTCATTGATGCCCAGGGACTACTAATTGCCAACATTATTCGAGAGTTCCAATCCATTGACCGTGACACCACCCGGGTTGTTACGGAAGCATACCGTGATGCCCGTCAAGCTGCATCCCAAATCACCCTTCCCCTGCTGCCAAACTCAATGCCACCTTCTCAACTAGTGCCACCCTCTCAGCCAGTGCTACCCTCGCAGCCCGTGAACCCATGGCAACCTGGCATCATCCACCCAAGTTATGTTGCCAGAGCTATTAGTCGTCTTCGTCGTCAAGATGTGTTCCGCCAAGTTCCAGCCGCAACCCAAGCAGTTGTGCCCCAACCCATTGTGGTGTCCGACGATGAAGATGGGAGTTGGCTCAGCCTTCGTTCCCCAGGAGAGCCCCAGTAAGAGTAGGCCTATTCGTGGCTCTGGCAGTGTGTGTAGCCAGTTGAGGCCGCAAGTGTGTGTGTTGCGAAGACTGTTTCTTCGTCCTCGTCTAGGATTAGGATCCTGTAGTTCGGAGTGAGTTGTTGCTATTAGCTGCTTAGTAAGGTTGTGTTTTGTTGAAATGCTTGTATTGCTTGTGCCTGTGAGCTGTTGTAATATTATGTATGTTTGTTTGCTCTGTGTGTTTAGTTCATCTGTCTCTCTGTTAAGCAGAAATGTTTAACAGAGCCGGCAATGGATTTTTTTTTAACAAGATTTTAGTCAGTAGAGCACTTACACCTAATAACATTGGACTCGCCCAGAGTCCCTAATAAAATGCGAGCTGGTGTAGGTGTATGTATACCAGGAGTACATACACTCACTAGCATTAAAACACCCTAGTGTAGTCTGCTCAATATGTTTCTTTCATCTGTCTGTATTCTGCTACTGTATGCCTTCTGCATTTGCTTGCATATGAATTTGAATAGATTGCTTGTGCATCGTATGAGCAATGTCTGCACGCCAAGTTCTTTCTCCTGAGTACAGCCGCCGTGGTACTCGGGTAGAATGCAAAGCCACCTATCCATACCCATCTATGCATACTCCATTTGTCAGTTTTCCTGAACTCAGCGTTCTGGAAAACCATCTCTATCCAATATTTTTTTCCCCGGTCCCAAAATCTTTTCCCCAAACCCAGCTACAATCTCGGAGAAATTCTGAGAAATTTTATTGCAGCACAAACCATTACATCCCCTCTAGTCCAAGATCTAAATCCTGATTCTACCTCAACCCTCACTCGTTGTGGATGTCGATCAGCGAGGAGCAACCCGCAGTGTGGCTTCCACACTGGTACAACTCCGCTAACCACACTGCACTAACCCTAGACTCAGCGACGCTTCAGGCACCGTCCTGTGTGATGCTGACCAGCCACCCCCTTCGCCCCGCCGCAGCCCGCGCTCATTCCGCCGGCCTAAGACGGCGTGGATGATCACCAGCTACCGCTCGGTTAGCAGCATCTCGACAATCATCGAGGATCATCGCACACAGCAGCAGCGAGGAGCCAACCAATGCCGCCAGCAGACCCACTAGGAGGATGAAGATCAGCTCCGAACCCATGTCCACCATTAAAGCCTCGCCTCGCGCCCCTGCAACCCGAAGGAAAAGGAGAAGAGGAAGAAGAAGTGAGGTAAGATGCGAGGTGTAAGGAAGAGGAAGACTGCCGTCGTTTTTATAGCCCAAGTCCGGTGTACGGTGAGCAAGGTCCAGGAGAACCGCTCGTCGCTCGATCACCGGCGTCCAGGAGGCGAATCCGCGAACAGTGCCGACCGGCGCTGACCCGCGATGGGAGTGCTCTCTGCATTGGCCCCGTGCATGCCGCGCACTGTTGTTGTAGGGTGCTCAGTACCCTAGGAACTAGGCGTGCATAGTGGCTAGCCGCACTCAGGACAGCGAGGGAGCGAGAGAGAGAGAGCCGTGGGCCGGAGGAAGAAGAAGCTGCCAGTGGGCCCTAGGCCCACCTGCCCACGAGAGAGGCCACAGTTCACTGTGGTGTCCCGAGCATTTTTGGAAGAAGGAAATTCTTCTTTTTCTAAAAATGTCAGGGCAACCCAGCGGCCCCTAACCATGGAGTAAATCCCGCGATATCCGTACCTCGATCTGGGTGTACCAATTTTCGGTACTTTTAACTTGGTTGTTTTCAACCCCAGGGTTACCACTCAACCCAGAGGTTTTTTTTTCAGGAGGCGTGATTTTTGTTCTGAGCTAACCCTAGGAATCTCGAGGACGAGATTCTCTTAAGGGGGGAAGGTTTGTAACACCCCAAAAATTGGGTTATCGATTTTTGTGTTGTTATTCCTTCCAAGCTTTTCTTTCCCGAATTTTTCCTCTGGAATCTAGTGAATGACCAGGTGAATTCAGACAATCCTCAGCCTCTCCATGAATTTTCCATGCTCTTGTGCCAGTCAAGTTTCCGTCAGTAAACCCCGAACCTCATTCAAACCCTAGTTCCAAAATATCGGAACTGGAAATCCTGCCTTTGCATTTACAAAGGAACTATCATTTTTCTTGCTCAGTTGATCCTCCCAAAATTTCCGGAGATCATCCTTCACTCATAAACCCTAGATGTGCTAAAATATTGCCAAGTCATATGCAATATTTCTCATCTAGAATTAATTCCTTTCTCTGCCTTTCAGAGGAATTAAATCCAAGAAAATATCTATCCATCTCCAAAGTTCATGAAAACTTGTGGAGATATTCTTTGTGATCATATTGAGCTCTCATAAAAATATTGGCCATAATAAAATAGGGGAAATTGCATTTTCCTATTTTAAGCCAATATATCAATTTGGGCCTTTCCAAAGGAACTACCATTTTGGTAGTTGGGAAAAATCCCAAATAATTTGTGGAGCTTGTCCTACCCCTATATTCACCATTTCCATCAAGATCTCAAGTTCCACCCATTAAATTTTGAGCACAACACCACTTTGCAAATTCTATTCAGATTTTCAGTTTGCAAAGGAAGTGGATGATTCCTTGATCTCCTTGGGCTGAAATTTTGCAGGGTGATTCATTATGATATATTACCCCTGTATACCAAAAATGAGCTCATTCCATCAAGTCAATCTTCCTCAGTAAATTATCTAAGTTTCTATCCAGATTGCATCTCTGTGAAGGCAGTACCCTCATAGATGATCAATTTGAACTGAAACTTTTCCAGGCAGTTCCTATGACCATATCATCACTCTACACCAAGAATCATTCAAATCCATATAGCCATTTGACCCCAGCATCATCATTTGCATTTCTGGTCAGTGGGCAAGGTTACAAAGGAAGTACCAGCTAGCATTGTCCATTTGTGCCCAAATTTTTCCAGCATCACTACCTTAGTGTATTACTAACCCATGCCATAGATCAAGTCAATGGGTGCACTGTGGTGGCCACACCACATGACAAACACCTTGCTGCCATTTCCTATTTGACCATCGTTCGGTCACACCAGAGCTTCCTGTTCCTGTCTGAAGACTCACATCAGCTGTTTGAGGTCTGACCCACGTGGCAGACATGGTTTTATGGCGTTTTGGTGCCAAGTGCACGTGGTGCCGGTGGTGACCACGGACGTTGTCGGCAGAACCAGAGTCCTGTGCATTGGACGCTTCGGGAGGCCATCTCTAGTGAGCTCCGGCTTGTCCCGGAGCGCCGGAGAGCTCCCCACCGCTTGTCTACGCCATCCGGTCACATCTCCCCCTCGTCTTTTAGCTTTTGGACGGCCGTGCCGACCTCAGTGCTCCACCGGAAGGCCACCACCTCGCCGTGCGTCTCGAAGCTCCGGTCGCCGTCGCGAGACCTCCTCCACGAGCCTATTTAAGGTGTGCCCGAGCCCTCCTCCACACCAACAACTCCCCAACCCTCTCCCTCGAGCTCCCCTAGCTCTCCTTCTCGCCCTTGGCCACACTCTGTCGCCAACCTCCCTTGGTCGTCCCCGCGCCTTGGCCCTTCCCCCTCCTCCTCCTCTCTGCCCCCAGCCTCTATGGAGCCACCGCAAGCCGCCGCTGCTCTCCATTTCGCCGGGGAAGTGCTGCCGCCCTGGGTCCCCCTGAAGCTCTTGGGTCGCCCGCCATGAGTGGTGGGGGCGATGCTACGAGCCGCCGGGCGCGGCCCCGCGAGCATCTCCAGGCGCGGCGAGGAGCGACGGTTCCAGGAAGCTCGTCGGCTGGTCCTCCCGCGTTCCCCTGCCGCGGCTACGCCGGTAGCCGGCCCGCCTCTGCTCTGCTCGGTCGGGGGGAAAGAGAAGACCAGAGGAGGGGAAAGAGAGTAGGAGAGAAAGAGAAGGGATTAGGTGGGCCCTGCTAGAAAGTCAACCCGGGCCCGCGCGTCAGCTTAAGTGGAGGCGTATTTCACAAAAGGCGTTTTCGATTTGTCGAAGACGTATTTCTGAAAAGGCGCTTTCACTTTCTCAGCCACCGGCCGAACCTATTATATAGTGAACGTTTACTCGTTAAGCGCCAGAATGGACAGGTTTTGTCTGTTTTATCGCTTAACGAACGAACGGCCCTAACTTTGCGACCGTAACTCCGATTGAGGTAAAACCAACGCCCACGTCTTCAGTTCGTCAAGCCCGTTCCTATGGCGACATTTTCATAATGTTTTCACACTGTGAAAATGACCATTTTACCCTTGCCCTTCGATCAGCCTCTCCGAAAGGAAACGTTTCCGGCAAATCTTTCCGGTGTTTTATCGCACTTCCTCCAGGCGTATTCATCGACTCCAGGCAAGCCAACCTCTTCCATGAGCTCCGGACTTGCGTGATGAGTTTGCTTGCACCCTGTGTGTTCATTGTAGTACATCTGTATCACCTATTAGCCTGCACTTGCATACACCTGTTATGTCATCTGTTTTAGAGGTTAGCATTACGTTTCACCTAATATCATGCCTTGTTTCCATGCCATGCCCTGCCATGCTAGTAACAATATTTTGGATACCGTTATCATGTGAGTACCATGATCTAATATCTTGCCATGTTTGTCAACGTTGTAATAATTCTGCTATGCTGATGTTAAGTGGCTGTTCACACTTATAATTGTTAAGGTAATGGTGGGATGATGGAGATATATTGATAAACCTAGTCGGTTGATCAGAGTCACCTGTCCGGGCTTATCCGTGCAACCACATTTGCCGGTATGGGACGGCCTTGACTTGGTCTGATCGCGTGCTCTTTCACCGGTACCTCCAAAGAGGGAGTGTTATGCGCGCGCGCTGCCCTGGCCCGGTAGGCGGCGATAACCCTATGAGCCCAGTTGAGTTGTTTGGGTACCCGTCCCCGTTTGGGACAGTTTTGTTTGGCCACGATGGTGGCAGGTGTCTTGAGGACACGGGGCCACCCAGGGCTTGACTCCAAGAAGGAGTGTGATGGCCTGTGGTACGATGGAAGAGTCACGGGTCAGACAGGTTTCGTCGGAACGTCGTTGGTCCACCCGAATGGGAGTACGAGGCCATGAGTTCCGTGGTGTGGGCAAAGTGTACAACCTCTGCAGAGTGTAAAATCTATTCGAATAGCCGTGTCCACGGTATTGGACAGCCCATGCAGACCTCGTTAGGCAATCAACCGTAATGATGATAATGATGGTGAAAGGACCTGTCCTGCATGGACAGTAGATGTTGTCAGGAGTATGGTATGTTAGCCATAAGATGGCTATGGAAGAGATGGTCAGATGACCGAGAGACTTGGATTTGGATCAGTTTCAGATTGGATCATGAGAATATTCAGAATATGGACTATTTACTTGATGCATGCTTTACTTTACTGTACTTTACTTCAGTAGTTACTTTGCTAGATAACCCCGTTATGTCGTGTTGATCAATGCTGCTAGATGTTTAATCATGCCAGATAATCTTGCTACGACATGATGATAAATAATGCTAGAAGGGTATGCTATGCCATGTTGATTCACATTTTCCTGTTAATTCCATGCCATATTTAGAATAAATTCTGGCATAGCATATGGCTTGCTTTGTCATCTGCTTGTTCGGATGCTATGTATTTGGTTGTCTTGCAAGTACATTCAAAGTACTCACCTGGCCTTGCACGTGGCCAGTTGCAGGAGAAGATTCATCGTGCTAGATCGTAACCCAGCCAGTCCTATGAGTTATGGAGCCCAGCCAGAGACGTTGATGCCGCTAAACCAAGACCTTCGCTGCCATCTTAGTTAGCCTTGGAACTATGTAATATTGTTGTAAGCAACAGTATTGTAATACTCCATTCTATTTAATAAAGCCATTTTGTGCCTGGAATTGCTGTATCATGTCTTTGACGTGCGCCAGGTCTTATCCTGGGGCTGGTGTGCGTCGGCCCTCTATCGGGGTGCCACAAGACTTGGTATCAGAGCCAGGCTGGCTATAGGTTACCCTAGCACCAAACCATCCCTATCCTTTACCCGATATTGAGCCCCATAGATTTGACCCATCCCTGGCATCCGACATGGCCACTGTTGATCAACATGCGGCGCAGTCGGAATGGACGTGTCCCTGCTCAGCTGTCCATCCACCCAGCCGTCCCTGGATTAGACCGCGACCCTACCCAGTTGTCGGCCGTGCCGGCATATCTTCTGCTCGGCACGAGAAAGATCCAGGCCATGCTGGTGTGTTCCAGCCGACTGCCTATTAAACCTCCACCTGCGAGTCGCAACTGTCTCCATTCAGCAAGCCAGATCCCCGTAGGAGAACCCAGGCCATTATCCGCAAACCAACAGCCATGGCTAGTTCCTCCAAAATGCACAAGTTCCATAGCCAGACCGTGGCCAAAGGGTATGACGGATTTCCACCTATCCTTTCCAATATGCTCACCCAAGCCCTTGGCTGTAATACTATCCCAGTGTATTTGGTGTTCCAATCGGAACCCGTCCCTCACCTTTGCCGATATGAGGCAAAGGTGCTTCTCCGCCCAAATCCAGCAAAGGATGGGAAGCCCTTGGTTTTTAAGGGCAAACCCATGCCCACCACTGCTTTGGCCGTCCAGACAGCTGCTGCGGAAGCCATCACCCATCTTCGCTTCCAGTTTCCGCAAGTAGCGGAGATGAGGGAGTTCCGCTATTTTCCCGCTTCATCCAATACAGGTTGCGAGTTCTTCAGCGCAGTTGGTGAAGCCGACCCGGCAGTAGCTCGCCTGGCTCAGTTCATTGATGCCCAGGGACTACTAATTGCCGACATTATTCGAGAGTTCCAATCCATTGACCGTGACACCACCCGGGTTGTTACGGAAGCATACCGTGATGCCCGTCAAGCTGCATCGCAAACCACCCTTCCCCTGCTGCCAAACTCAGTGCCACCTTCTCAACTAGTGCCACCCTCTCAGCCAGTGCTACCCTCGCAGCCTGTGAACCCATGGCAACCTGGCATCATCCACCCAAGTTATGTTGCCAGAGCTATTCGTCGTCTTCGTCGTCAAGATGTGTTCCGCCAAGTTCCAGCCGCAACCCAAGCAGTTGTGCCCCAACCCATTGTGGTGTCCGACGATGAAGATGGGAGTTGGCTCAGCCTTCGTCCCCCAGGAGAGGCCCAGGAAGAGTAGGCCAATTTGTGGCTCTGGCAGTGAGTGTAGCCAGTTGAGGCCGCAAGTGTGTGTGTTGCGAAGACTGTTTCTTCGTCCTCGTCTAGGATTAGGATCCTGTAGTTCGGAGTGAGTTGTTGCTATTAACTGCTTAGTAAGGTTGTGTTTTGTTGTAATGCTTGTATTGCTTGTGCCTGTGAGCTGTTGTAATATTATGTATGTTTGTTTGCTCTGTGTGTTTAGTTCATCTGTCTCTCTGTTAAGCAGAAATGTTTAACAGAGCCGCAGTGGATTTTTTTTAACAAGATTTTAGTCAGTAGAGCACTTACACCTAATAACATTGGACTCACCCAGAGTCCCTAATAAAATGCGAGCTAGTGTAGGTGTATGTATACCAGGAGTACATACACTCACTAGCATTAAAACACCCTAGTGTAGTCTGCTCAATATGTTTCTTTCATCTGTCTGTATTCTGCTACTGTATGCCTTCTACATTTGCTTGCATATGAATTTGAATAGATTGCTTGTGCATCGTATGAGCAATGTCTGCACGCCAAGTTCTTTCTCCTGAGTACAGCCGCCGTGGTACTCGGGTAGAATGCAAAGCCACCTATCCATACCCATCTATGCATACTCCATTTGTCAGTTTTCCTGAACTCAGTGTTCTGGAAAACCATCTCTATCCAATATTTTTTTCCCCAGTCCCAAAATCTTTTCCCCGAACCCAGCTACAATCTCGGGGAAATTCTGAGAAATTTTATTGCAGCACAAACCATTACATCCCCTCTAGTCCAAGATTTAAATCCTGATTCTACCTCAAACCTCACTCGTTGTGGATGTCGATCAGCGAGGAGCAACCCGCAGTGTGGCTTCCACACTGGTACAGCTCCGCTAACCACACTGCACTAACCCTAGACTCAGCGACGCTTCTAGCACCGTCCTGTGTGATGCTGACCAGCCACCCCCTTCGCCCCGCCGCAGCCCGCGCTCATTCCGCCGGCCTAAGACGGCGTGGATGATCACCAGCTACCGCTCGGTTAGCAGCATCTCGACGATCATCGAGGATCATCGCACACAGCAGCAGCGAGGAGCCAACCAATGCCGCCAGCAGACCCACTAGGAGGATGAAGATCAGCTTCGAACCCATGTCCGCCATTAAAGCCTCGCCTCGCGCCCCTGCAACCCGAAGGAAAAGGAGAAGAGGAAGAAGAAGTGAGGTAAGATGCGAGGTGTAAGGAAGAGAAAGACTGCCGTCGTTTTTATAGCCCAAGTCCGGTGTATGGTGAGCAAGGTCCAGGAGAACCGCTCGTCGCTCGATCACCAGCGTCCAGGAGGCGAATCCGCGAACAGTGCCGACCGGCGCTGACCCGCGATGGGAGTGCTCTCTGCATTGGCCCCGTGCACGCCGCGCACTGTTGTTGTAGGTTGCTCAGTACCCTAGGAACTAGGCGTGCACAGTGCCTAGCCGCACTCAGGACAGCGTGGGAGCGAGAGAGAGAGAGAGAGAGCCGTGGGTCGGAGGAAGAAGAAGCTGCCAGTGGGCCCTAGGCCCACCTGCCCACGAGAGAGGCCACAGTTCACTGTGGTGTCCCGAGCATTTTTGGAAGAAGGAAATTCTTCTTTTTCTAAAAATGTCAGGGCAACCCAGCGGCCCCTAACCATGGAGTAAATCCCGCGATATCCGTACCTTGATCTGGGTGTACCAATTTTCGGTACTTTTAAATTGGTTGTTTTCAACCCCAGGGTTACCACTCAACCCAGAGGTTTTTTTTAGGAGGCGTGATTTTTGTTCTGAGCTAACCCTAGGAATCTCGAGGACGAGATTCTCTTAAGGGGGGAAGGTTTGTAACACCCCAAAAATTGGGTTATCGATTTTTGTGCTGTTATTCCTTCCTAGCTTTTCTTTCCCGAATTTTTCCTCTGGAATCTGGTGAATGACCAGGTGAATTCAGACAATCCTCAGCCTCTCCATGAATTTTCCATGCTCTTGTGCCAGTCAAGTTTCCGTCAGTAAACCCCGAACCTCATTCAAACCCTAGTTCCAAAATATCGGAACTGGAAATCCTGCCTTTGCGTTTACAAAGGAACTATCATTTTTCTTGCTCAGTTGATCCTCCCAAAATTTCCGGAGATCATCCTTCACTCATAAACCCTAGATGTGCTAAAATATTGCCAAGTCATATGCAATATTTCTCATCTAGAATTAATTCCTTTCTCTGCCTTTCGGAGGAATTAAATCCAAGAAAATAACTATCCATCTCCAAAGTACATGAAAACTTGTGGAGATATTCTTTGTGATCATATTGAGCTCTCATAAAAATATTGGCCATAATAAAATAGGGGCCTTTCCAAAGGAACTACCATTTTGGTAGTTGGGAAAAATCCCAAATAATTTGTGGAGCTTGTCCTACCCCTATATTCACCATTTCCATCAAGATCTCAAGTTCCACCCATTAAATTTTGAGCACAACACCACTTTGCATATTCTGTTCAGATTTTCAGTTTGCAAAAGTAAGTGCTTGATTCCTTGATCTCCTTGGGCTGAAATTTTGCAGCGTGATTCATTATGATATATTACCCCTGTATACCAAAAATGAGCTCATTCCATCAAGTCAATCTTCCTCAGTAAATTATCTAAGTTTCTGTCCAGATTGCATCTCTGTGAAGGAAGTACCCTCATAGATGATTAATTTGAGCTAAAACTTTTCTAGACAGTTCCTATGACCATATCATCACTCTACACCAAGAATCATTCAAATCCATATAGCCATTTGACCCCAGCATCATCATTTGCATTTCTGGTCAGTGGGCAAGGTTACAAAGGAAGTACCAGCTAGCATTGTCCATTTGTGCCCAAATTTTTCCAGCATCACTACCTTAGTGTATTACTAACCCATGCCATAGATCAGGTCAATGGGTGCACTGTGGTGGCCACACCACATGACAAACACCTTGCTGCCATTTCCTATTTGACCATCGTTCGGTCACACCAGAGCTTCCTGTTCCTGTCTGAAGACTCACATCAGCTGTTTGAGGTCTGACCCACGCGGCAGACATGGTTTTATGGCGTTTTGGTGCCAAGTGCACGTGGTGCCGGTGGTGACCACGGACGTTTTCGGCAGAACCAGAGCCCTGTGCATTGGACGCTTCGGGAGGCCGTCTCTAGCGTGCTCCGGCTTGTCCGGGAGCGCCGGAGAGCTCCCCACCGCTCGTCTACGCCGTCCGGTCACATCTCCCCCTCGTCTTTTAGCTTTTGGACGGCCGTGCCGACCTCGGTGCTCCACCGGAAGGCCACCACCTCGCCGTGCGTCTCGAAGCTCCGGTCGCCGTCTCGAGCCCTCCTCCACACCAACAACTCCCCAGCCCTCTCCCTCGAGCTCCCCTAGCTCTCCTTCTCGCCCTTGGCCACAATCTGCCGCCAACCTCCCTTGGTCGTCCCCGCGCCTTGGCCCTTCCCCCTCCTCCTCCTCTCTGCCCTCAGCCTCTATGGAGCCACCGCAAGCCGCCGCCGCTCTCCATTTCGCTGGGGAAGTGCTGCCGCCCTGGGTCCCCCTGAAGCTCTCGGGTCGCCCGCCATGAGTGGTGGGGGCGGCGCTACGAGCCGCCGGGCGCGGCCCCGCGAGCATCTCCAGGCGCGGCGAGGAGCGACGGTTCCAGGAAGCTCGTCGGCTGGTCCTCCCGCGTTCCCCTGCCGCGGCTACGCCGGCAGCCGGCCCGCCTCTGCTCTGCTCGGTCGGGGGGAAAGAGAAGACCAGAGGAGGAGAGAGAGAGTAGGAGAGAAAGAGAAGGGATTAGGTGGGCCCTGCTAGAAAGTCAACCCGGGCCCGCGCGTCAGTTTAAGTGGAGGCGCATTTCACAAAAGGCGTTTCCGATTTGTCGAAGACGTATTTCCGAAAAGGCGCTTTCACTTTCTCAGCCACCGGCCGAACCTATTATATAGTGAACGTTCACTCGTTAAGCGCCAGAATGGACAGGTTTTGTCTGTTTTATCGCTTAACGAACGAGCGGCCCTAACTTTGCGACCGTAACTCCGATTGAGGTAAAACCAACGCCCACGTCTTCAGTTCGTCAAGCCCGTTCCGATGGCGTCATTTTCATAATGTTTTCACATTGTGAAAATGACCATTTTACCCTTGCCCTTCGATCAGCCTCTCCGAAAGGAAACGTTTCCCGCAAATCTTTCCGGAGTTTTATCGCACTTCCTCTAGGCGTATTCATCCACTCCAGGAAAGCCAACCTCTTCCATGAGCTCCGGACTTGCGTGATGACTTTGCTTGCACCCTGTGTGTTCATTGTAGTACATCTGTATCACCTGTTAGCCTGCACTTGCATACACCTGTTATGTCATCTGTTTTAGAGGTTAGCATTACGTTTCACCTAATATCATGCCTTGTTTCCATGCCATGCCCTGCCATGCTAGTAACAATATTTCGGATACCGTTATCATGTGAGTACCATGATCTGATATCTTGCCATGTTTGCCAACGTTGTAATAATTCTTCTATGCTGATGTTAAGTGGCTGTTCACACTTATAATTGTTAAGGTAATGGTGGGATGATGGAGATATATTGATAAACCTAGTCGGTTGATCAGAGTCACCTGTCCGGGCTTATCCGTGCAACCACATTTGCCGGTATGGGACGGCCTTGACTTGGTCTGATCGCGTGCTCTTTCACCGGTACCTCCAAAGAGGGAGGGTTATGCGCGCGCGCTGCCCTGGCCCGGTAGGCGGCGATAACCCTGTGAGCCCAGTTGAGTTGTTTGGGTACCCGTCCCCGTTTGGGACAGTTTTGTTTGGCCAAGACGGTGGCAGGTGTCTTGAGGACACGGGGCCACCCAGGGCTTGACTCCAAGAAGGAGTGTGATGGCCGGTGGTACGATGGAAGAGTCACGGGTCAGACAGGTTTCGTCGGAACGTCGTTGGTCCACCCGAATGGGAGTACGAGGCCATGAGTTTCATGGTGTGTAAAGTGTACAACCTATGCAGAGTGTAAAATCTATTCGAATAGCCGTGTCCACGGTATTGGATAGCCCGTCCAGACCTCGTTAGGCGATCAACCGTAATGATGATAATGATGGTGAAAGGACCTGTCCTGCATGGACAGTAGATGTTGTCAGGAGTATGGTATGTTAGCCATAAGATGGCTATGGAAGAGATGGTCAGATGACCGAGAGACTTGGATTTGGATCAGTTTCAGATTGGATCATGAGAATATTCGGAATATGGACTATTTACTTGATGCATGCTTTACTTTACTGTACTTTACTTCAGTAGTTACTTTGCTAGATAACCCCGTTATGTCGTGTTGATCAATGCTGCTAGATGTTTAATCATGCCAGATAATCTTGCTACGACATGATGATAAATAATGCTAGAAGGGTATGCTATGCCATGTTGATTCACATTTTCCTGTTAATTCCATGCCATATTTAGAATAAATTCTGGCATAGCATATGGCTTGCTTTGTCATCTGCTTGTTTGGATGCTATGTATTTGGTTGTCTTGCGAGTACATTCAAAGTACTCACCTGGCCTTGCACGTGGCCAGTTGCAGGAGAAGATTCGTCGTGCTAGATCGTAACCCAGCCAGTCCTATGAGTTATGGAGCCCAGCCAGAGACGTTGATGCCGCTAAACCAAGACCTTCGCTGCAATCTTAGTTAGCCTTGGAGCTATGTAATATTGTTGTAAGCAACAGTATTGTAATACTCCATTCTATTTAATAAAGCCATTTTGTGCCTGGAATTGCTGTATCATGTCTTTGATGTGCGCCAGGTCTTATCCTGGGGCTGGTGTGCGTCGGCCCTCTATCGTGGTGCCACAAGACTTGGTATCAGAGCCAGGCTGGCAATAGGTTACCCTAGCACCAAACCATCCCTATCCTTTACCCGGTAGTGAGCCCCATAGATTTGACCCATCCCTGGCATCCGACATGGCCACTGTTGATCAACATGCGGCGCAGTCGGAATGGACGTGTCCCTGCTCAGCTGTCCATCCACCCAGCCGTCCCTGGATTAGACCGCGACCCTACCCAGTTGTCGGCCGTGCCGGCATATCTTCTGCTCGGCACGAGAAAGATCCAGGCCATGCTGGTGTGTTCCAGCCAACTGCCTATTAAACCTCCACCTGCGAGTCGCAACTCTCTCCATTCAGCAAGCCAGATCCCCGTAGGAGAACCCAGGCCATTATCCGCAAACCAACAGCCATGGCTAGTTCCTCCAAAATGCACAAGTTCCATAGCCAGACCGTGGCCAAAGGGTATGACGGATTTCCACCTATCCTTTCCAATAAGCTCACCCAAGCCCTTGGCTGTAATACTATCCCAGTGTATTTGGTGTTCCAATCGGAACCCGTCCCTCACCTTTGCCGATATGAGGCAAAGGTGCTTCTCCGCCCAAGTCCAGCAAAGGATGGGAAGCCCTTGGTTTTTAAGGGCAAACCCATGCCCACCACTGCTTTGGCCGTCCAGACAGCTGCTGCGGAAGCCATCACCCGTCTTCGCTTCCAGTTTCCGCAAGTAGCGGAGATGAGGGAGTTCCGCTATTTTCCCGCTTCGTCCAATACAGGTTGCGAGTTCTTCAGCGCAGTTGGTGAAGCCGACCCGGCAGTAGCTCGCCTGGCTCAGTTCATTGATGCCCAGGGACTACTAATTGCCAACATTATTCGAGAGTTCCAATCCATTGACCGTGACACCACCCGGGTTGTTACGGAAGCATACCGTGATGCCCGTCAAGCTGCATCCCAAATCACCCTTCCCCTGCTGCCAAACTCAATGCCACCTTCTCAACTAGTGCCACCCTCTCAGCCAGTGCTACCCTCGCAGCCCGTGAACCCATGGCAACCTGGCATCATCCACCCAAGTTATGTTGCCAGAGCTATTAGTCGTCTTCGTCGTCAAGATGTGTTCCGCCAAGTTCCAGCCGCAACCCAAGCAGTTGTGCCCCAACCCATTGTGGTGTCCGACGATGAAGATGGGAGTTGGCTCAGCCTTCGTTCCCCAGGAGAGCCCCAGTAAGAGTAGGCCTATTCGTGGCTCTGGCAGTGTGTGTAGCCAGTTGAGGCCGCAAGTGTGTGTGTTGCGAAGACTGTTTCTTCGTCCTCGTCTAGGATTAGGATCCTGTAGTTCGGAGTGAGTTGTTGCTATTAGCTGCTTAGTAAGGTTGTGTTTTGTTGAAATGCTTGTATTGCTTGTGCCTGTGAGCTGTTGTAATATTATGTATGTTTGTTTGCTCTGTGTGTTTAGTTCATCTGTCTCTCTGTTAAGCAGAAATGTTTAACAGAGCCGGCAATGGATTTTTTTTTAACAAGATTTTAGTCAGTAGAGCACTTACACCTAATAACATTGGACTCGCCCAGAGTCCCTAATAAAATGCGAGCTGGTGTAGGTGTATGTATACCAGGAGTACATACACTCACTAGCATTAAAACACCCTAGTGTAGTCTGCTCAATATGTTTCTTTCATCTGTCTGTATTCTGCTACTGTATGCCTTCTGCATTTGCTTGCATATGAATTTGAATAGATTGCTTGTGCATCGTATGAGCAATGTCTGCACGCCAAGTTCTTTCTCCTGAGTACAGCCGCCGTGGTACTCGGGTAGAATGCAAAGCCACCTATCCATACCCATCTATGCATACTCCATTTGTCAGTTTTCCTGAACTCAGCGTTCTGGAAAACCATCTCTATCCAATATTTTTTTCCCCGGTCCCAAAATCTTTTCCCCAAACCCAGCTACAATCTCGGAGAAATTCTGAGAAATTTTATTGCAGCACAAACCATTACATCCCCTCTAGTCCAAGATCTAAATCCTGATTCTACCTCAACCCTCACTCGTTGTGGATGTCGATCAGCGAGGAGCAACCCGCAGTGTGGCTTCCACACTGGTACAACTCCGCTAACCACACTGCACTAACCCTAGACTCAGCGACGCTTCAGGCACCGTCCTGTGTGATGCTGACCAGCCACCCCCTTCGCCCCGCCGCAGCCCGCGCTCATTCCGCCGGCCTAAGACGGCGTGGATGATCACCAGCTACCGCTCGGTTAGCAGCATCTCGACAATCATCAAGGATCATCGCACACAGCAGCAGCGAGGAGCCAACCAATGCCGCCAGCAGACCCACTAGGAGGATGAAGATCAGCTCCGAACCCATGTCCACCATTAAAGCCTCGCCTCGCGCCCCTGCAACCCGAAGGAAAAGGAGAAGAGGAAGAAGAAGTGAGGTAAGATGCGAGGTGTAAGGAAGAGGAAGACTGCCGTCGTTTTTATAGCCCAAGTCCGGTGTACGGTGAGCAAGGTCCAGGAGAACCGCTCGTCGCTCGATCACCGGCGTCCAGGAGGCGAATCCGCGAACAGTGCCGACCGGCGCTGACCTGCGATGGGAGTGCTCTCTGCATTGGCCCCGTGCATGCCGCGCACTGTTGTTGTAGGGTGCTCAGTACCCTAGGAACTAGGCGTGTATAGTGGCTAGCCGCACTCAGGACAGCGCGGGAGCGAGAGAGAGAGAGCCGTGGGCCGGAGGAAGAAGAAGCTGCCAGTGGGCCCTAGGCCCACCTGCCCACGAGAGAGGCCACAGTTCACTGTGGTGTCCCGAGCATTTTTGGAAGAAGGAAATTCTTCTTTTTCTAAAAATGTCAGGGCAACCCAGCGGCCCCTAACCATGGAGTAAATCCCGCGATATCCGTACCTCGATCTGGGTGTACCAATTTTCGGTACTTTTAACTTGGTTGTTTTCAACCCCAGGGTTACCACTCAACCCAGAGGTTTTTTTTTCAGGAGGCGTGATTTTTGTTCTGAGCTAACCCTAGGAATCTCGAGGACGAGATTCTCTTAAGGGGGGAAGGTTTGTAACACCCCAAAAATTGGGTTATCGATTTTTGTGTTGTTATTCCTTCCAAGCTTTTCTTTCCCGAATTTTTCCTCTGGAATCTGGTGAATGACCAGGTGAATTCAGACAATCCTCAGCCTCTCCATGAATTTTCCATGCTCTTGTGCCAGTCAAGTTTCCGTCAGTAAACCCCGAACCTCATTCAAACCCTAGTTCCAAAATATCGGAACTGGAAATCCTGCCTTTGCATTTACAAAGGAACTATCATTTTTCTTGCTCAGTTGATCCTCCCAAAATTTCCGGAGATCATCCTTCACTCATAAACCCTAGATGTGCTAAAATATTGCCAAGTCATATGCAATATTTCTCATCTAGAATTAATTCCTTTCTCTGCCTTTCAGAGGAATTAAATCCAAGAAAATATCTGTCCATCTCCAAAGTTCATGAAAACTTGTGGAGATATTCTTTGTGATCATATTGAGCTCTCATAAAAATATTGGCCATAATAAAATAGGGGAAATTGCATTTTCCTATTTTAAGCCAATATATCAATTTGGGCCTTTCCAAAGGAACTACCATTTTGGTAGTTGGGAAAAATCCCAAATAATTTGTGGAGCTTGTCCTACCCCTATATTCACCATTTCCATCAAGATCTCAAGTTCCACCCATTAAATTTTGAGCACAACACCACTTTGCAAATTCTGTTCAGATTTTCAGTTTGCAAAGGAAGTGGATGATTCCTTGATCTCCTTGGGCTGAAATTTTGCAGGGTGATTCATTATGATATATTACCCCTGTATACCAAAAATGAGCTCATTCCATCAAGTCAATCTTCCTCAGTAAATTATCTAAGTTTCTATCCAGATTGCATCTCTGTGAAGGCAGTACCCTCATAGATGATCAATTTGAACTGAAACTTTTCCAGGCAGTTCCTATGACCATATCATCACTCTACACCAAGAATCATTCAAATCCATATAGCCATTTGACCCCAGCATCATCATTTGCATTTCTGGTCAGTGGGCAAGGTTACAAAGGAAGTACCAGCTAGCATTGTCCATTTGTGCCCAAATTTTTCCAGCATCACTACCTTAGTGTATTACTAACCCATGCCATAGATCAAGTCAATGGGTGCACTGTGGTGGCCACACCACATGACAAACACCTTGCTGCCATTTCCTATTTGACCATCGTTCGGTCACACCAGAGCTTCCTGTTCCTGTCTGAAGACTCACATCAGCTGTTTGAGGTCTGACCCACGCGGCAGACATGGTTTTATGGCGTTTTGGTGCCAAGTGCACGTGGTGCCGGTGGTGACCACGGACGTTGTCGGCAGAACCAGAGTCCTGTGCATTGGACGCTTCGGGAGGCCATCTCTAGTGAGCTCCGGCTTGTCCCGGAGCGCCGGAGAGCTCCCCACCGCTTGTCTACGCCATCCGGTCACATCTCCCCCTCGTCTTTTAGCTTTTGGACGGCCGTGCCGACCTCAGTGCTCCACCGGAAGGCCACCACCTCGCCGTGCGTCTCGAAGCTCCGGTCGCCGTCGCGAGACCTCCTCCACGAGCCTATTTAAGGTGTGCCCGAGCCCTCCTCCACACCAACAACTCCCCAACCCTCTCCCTCGAGCTCCCCTAGCTCTCCTTCTCGCCCTTGGCCACACTCTGTCGCCAACCTCCCTTGGTCGTCCCCGCGCCTTGGCCCTTCCCCCTCCTCCTCCTCTCTGCCCCCAGCCTCTATGGAGCCACCGCAAGCCGCCGCTGCTCTCCATTTCGCCGGGGAAGTGCTGCCGCCCTGGGTCCCCCTGAAGCTCTTGGGTCGCCCGCCATGAGTGGTGGGGGCGATGCTACGAGCCGCCGGGCGCGGCCCCGCGAGCATCTCCACGCGCGGCGAGGAGCAACGGTTCCAGGAAGCTCGTCGGCTGGTCCTCCCGCGTTCCCCTGCCGCGGCTACGCCGGTAGCCGGCCCGCCTCTGCTCTGCTCGGTCGGGGGGAAAGAGAAGACCAGAGGAGGAGAAAGAGAGTAGGAGAGAAAGAGAAGGGATTAGGTGGGCCCTGCTAGAAAGTCAACCCGGGCCCGCGCGTCAGCTTAAGTGGAGGCGTATTTCACAAAAGGCGTTTTCGATTTGTCGAAGACGTATTTCTGAAAAGGCGCTTTCACTTTCTCAGCCACCGGCCGAACCTATTATATAGTGAACGTTTACTCGTTAAGCGCCAGAATGGACAGGTTTTGTCTGTTTTATCGCTTAACGAACGAACGGCCCTAACTTTGCGACCGTAACTCCGATTGAGGTAAAACCAACGCCCACGTCTTCAGTTCGTCAAGCCCGTTCCTATGGCGACATTTTCATAATGTTTTCACACTGTGAAAATGACCATTTTACCCTTGCCCTTCGATCAGCCTCTCCGAAAGGAAACGTTTCCGGCAAATCTTTCCGGTGTTTTATCGCACTTCCTCCAGGCGTATTCATCGACTCCAGGCAAGCCAACCTCTTCCATGAGCTCCGGACTTGCGTGATGAGTTTGCTTGCACCCTGTGTGTTCATTGTAGTACATCTGTATCACCTATTAGCCTGCACTTGCATACACCTGTTATGTCATCTGTTTTAGAGGTTAGCATTACGTTTCACCTAATATCATGCCTTGTTTCCATGCCATGCCCTGCCATGCTAGTAAAAATATTTTGGATACCGTTATCATGTGAGTACCATGATCTAATATCTTGCCATGTTTGTCAACGTTGTAATAATTCTGCTATGCTGATGTTAAGTGGCTGTTCACACTTATAATTGTTAAGGTAATGGTGGGATGATGGAGATATATTGATAAACCTAGTCGGTTGATCAGAGTCACCTGTCCGGGCTTATCCGTGCAACCACATTTGCCGGTATGGGACGGCCTTGACTTGGTCTGATCGCGTGCTCTTTCACCGGTACCTCCAAAGAGGGAGTGTTATGCGCGCGCGCTGCCCTGGCCCGGTAGGCGGCGATAACCCTATGAGCCCAGTTGAGTTGTTTGGGTACCCGTCCCCGTTTGGGACAGTTTTGTTTGGCCACGATGGTGGCAGGTGTCTTGAGGACACGGGGCCACCCAGGGCTTGACTCCAAGAAGGAGTGTGATGGCCTGTGGTACGATGGAAGAGTCACGGGTCAGACAGGTTTCGTCGGAACGTCGTTGGTCCACCCGAATGGGAGTACGAGGCCATGAGTTCCGTGGTGTGGGCAAAGTGTACAACCTCTGCAGAGTGTAAAATCTATTCGAATAGCCGTGTCCACGGTATTGGACAGCCCATGCAGACCTCGTTAGGCAATCAACCGTAATGATGATAATGATGGTGAAAGGACCTGTCCTGCATGGACAGTAGATGTTGTCAGGAGTATGGTATGTTAGCCATAAGATGGCTATGGAAGAGATGGTCAGATGACCGAGAGACTTGGATTTGGATCAGTTTCAGATTGGATCATGAGAATATTCAGAATATGGACTATTTACTTGATGCATGCTTTACTTTACTGTACTTTACTTCAGTAGTTACTTTGCTAGATAACCCCGTTATGTCGTGTTGATCAATGCTGCTAGATGTTTAATCATGCCAGATAATCTTGCTACGACATGATGATAAATAATGCTAGAAGGGTATGCTATGCCATGTTGATTCACATTTTCCTGTTAATTCCATGCCATATTTAGAATAAATTCTGGCATAGCATATGGCTTGCTTTGTCATCTGCTTGTTCGGATGCTATGTATTTGGTTGTCTTGCAAGTACATTCAAAGTACTCACCTGGCCTTGCACGTGGCCAGTTGCAGGAGAAGATTCATCGTGCTAGATCGTAACCCAGCCAGTCCTATGAGTTATGGAGCCCAGCCAGAGACGTTGATGCCGCTAAACCAAGACCTTCGCTGCCATCTTAGTTAGCCTTGGAACTATGTAATATTGTTGTAAGCAACAGTATTGTAATACTCCATTCTATTTAATAAAGCCATTTTGTGCCTGGAATTGCTGTATCATGTCTTTGACGTGCGCCAGGTCTTATCCTGGGGCTGGTGTGCGTCGGCCCTCTATCGGGGTGCCACAAGACTTGGTATCAGAGCCAGGCTGGCTATAGGTTACCCTAGCACCAAACCATCCCTATCCTTTACCCGATATTGAGCCCCATAGATTTGACCCATCCCTGGCATCCGACATGGCCACTGTTGATCAACATGCGGCGCAGTCGGAATGGACGTGTCCCTGCTCAGCTGTCCATCCACCCAGCCGTCCCTGGATTAGACCGCGACCCTACCCAGTTGTCGGCCGTGCCGGCATATCTTCTGCTCGGCACGAGAAAGATCCAGGCCATGCTGGTGTGTTCCAGCCGACTGCCTATTAAACCTCCACCTGCGAGTCGCAACTGTCTCCATTCAGCAAGCCAGATCCCCGTAGGAGAACCCAGGCCATTATCCGCAAACCAACAGCCATGGCTAGTTCCTCCAAAATGCACAAGTTCCATAGCCAGACCGTGGCCAAAGGGTATGACGGATTTCCACCTATCCTTTCCAATATGCTCACCCAAGCCCTTGGCTGTAATACTATCCCAGTGTATTTGGTGTTCCAATCGGAACCCGTCCCTCACCTTTGCCGATATGAGGCAAAGGTGCTTCTCCGCCCAAATCCAGCAAAGGATGGGAAGCCCTTGGTTTTTAAGGGCAAACCCATGCCCACCACTGCTTTGGCCGTCCAGACAGCTGCTGCGGAAGCCATCACCCGTCTTCGCTTCCAGTTTCCGCAAGTAGCGGAGATGAGGGAGTTCCGCTATTTTCCCGCTTCATCCAATACAGGTTGCGAGTTCTTCAGCGCAGTTGGTGAAGCCGACCCGGCAGTAGCTCGCCTGGCTCAGTTCATTGATGCCCAGGGACTACTAATTGCCGGCATTATTCGAGAGTTCCAATCCATTGACCGTGACACCACCCGGGTTGTTACGGAAGCATACCGTGATGCCCGTCAAGCTGCATCCCAAACCACCCTTCCCCTGCTGCCAAACTCAGTGCCACCTTCTCAACTAGTGCCACCCTCTCAGCCAGTGCTACCCTCGCAGCCTGTGAACCCATGGCAACCTGGCATCATCCACCCAAGTTATGTTGCCAGAGCTATTCGTCGTCTTCGTCGTCAAGATGTGTTCCGCCAAGTTCCAGCCGCAACCCAAGCAGTTGTGCCCCAACCCATTGTGGTGTCCGACGATGAAGATGGGAGTTGGCTCAGCCTTCGGCCCCCAGGAGAGCCCCAGGAAGAGTAGGCCAATTTGTGGCTCTGGCAGTGAGTGTAGCCAGTTGAGGCCGCAAGTGTGTGTGTTGCGAAGACTGTTTCTTCGTCCTCGTCTAGGATTAGGATCCTGTAGTTCGGAGTGAGTTGTTGCTATTAACTGCTTAGTAAGGTTGTGTTTTGTTGTAATGCTTGTATTGCTTGTGCCTGTGAGCTGTTGTAATATTATGTATGTTTGTTTGCTCTGTGTGTTTAGTTCATCTGTCTCTCTGTTAAGCAGAAATGTTTAACAGAGCCGCAGTGGATTTTTTTTAACAAGATTTTAGTCAGTAGAGCACTTACACCTAATAACATTGGACTCACCCAGAGTCCCTAATAAAATGCGAGCTAGTGTAGGTGTATGTATACCAGGAGTACATACACTCACTAGCATTAAAACACCCTAGTGTAGTCTGCTCAATATGTTTCTTTCATCTGTCTGTATTCTGCTACTGTATGCCTTCTACATTTGCTTGCATATGAATTTGAATAGATTGCTTGTGCATCGTATGAGCAATGTCTGCGCGCCAAGTTCTTTCTCCTGAGTACAGCCGCCGTGGTACTCGGGTAGAATGCAAAGCCACCTATCCATACCCATCTATGCATACTCCATTTGTCAGTTTTCCTGAACTCAGTGTTCTGGAAAACCATCTCTATCCAATATTTTTTTCCCCAGTCCCAAAATCTTTTCCCCGAACCCAGCTACAATCTCGGGGAAATTCTGAGAAATTTTATTGCAGCACAAACCATTACATCCCCTCTAGTCCAAGATTTAAATCCTGATTCTACCTCAACCCTCACTCGTTGTGGATGTCGATCAGCGAGGAGCAACCCGCAGTGTGGCTTCCACACTGGTACAGCTCCGCTAACCACACTGCACTAACCCTAGACTCAGCGACGCTTCTAGCACCGTCCTGTGTGATGCTGACCAGCCACCCCCTTCGCCCCGCCGCAGCCCGCGCTCATTCCGCCGGCCTAAGACGGCGTGGATGATCACCAGCTACCGCTCGGTTAGCAGCATCTCGACGATCATCGAGGATCATCGCACACAGCAGCAGCGAGGAGCCAACCAATGCCGCCAGCAGACCCACTAGGAGGATGAAGATCAGCTTCGAACCCATGTCCGCCATTAAAGCCTCGCCTCGCGCCCCTGCAACCCGAAGGAAAAGGAGAAGAGGAAGAAGAAGTGAGGTAAGATGCGAGGTGTAAGGAAGAGAAAGACTGCCGTCGTTTTTATAGCCCAAGTCCGGTGTATGGTGAGCAAGGTCCAGGAGAACCGCTCGTCGCTCGATCACCAGCGTCCAGGAGGCGAATCCGCGAACAGTGCTGACCGGCGCTGACCCGCGATGGGACTGCTCTCTGCATTGGCCCCGTGCACGCCGCGCACTGTTGTTGTAGGTTGCTCAGTACCCTAGGAACTAGGCGTGCACAGTGCCTAGCCGCACTCAGGACAGCGTGGGAGCGAGAGAGAGAGAGAGAGCCGTGGGTCGGAGGAAGAAGAAGCTGCCAGTGGGCCCTAGGCCCACCTGCCCACGAGAGAGGCCACAGTTCACTGTGGTGTCCCGAGCATTTTTGGAAGAAGGAAATTCTTCTTTTTCTAAAAATGTCAGGGCAACCCAGCGGCCCCTAACCATGGAGTAAATCCCGCGATATCCGTACCTTGATCTGGGTGTACCAATTTTCGGTACTTTTAAATTGGTTGTTTTCAACCCCAGGGTTACCACTCAACCCAGAGGTTTTTTTTAGGAGGCGTGATTTTTGTTCTGAGCTAACCCTAGGAATCTCGGGGACGAGATTCTCTTAAGGGGGGAAGGTTTGTAACACCCCAAAAATTGGGTTATCGATTTTTGTGCTGTTATTCCTTCCTAGCTTTTCTTTCCTGAATTTTTCCTCTGGAATCTGGTGAATGACCAGGTGAATTCAGACAATCCTCAGCCTCTCCATGAATTTTCCATGCTCTTGTGCCAGTCAAGTTTCCGTCAGTAAACCCCGAACCTCATTCAAACCCTAGTTCCAAAATATCGGAACTGGAAATCCTGCCTTTGCGTTTACAAAGGAACTATCATTTTTCTTGCTCAGTTGATCCTCCCAAAATTTCCGGAGATCATCCTTCACTCATAAACCCTAGATGTGCTAAAATATTGCCAAGTCATATGCAATATTTCTCATCTAGAATTAATTCCTTTCTCTGCCTTTCGGAGGAATTAAATCCAAGAAAATAACTATCCATCTCCAAAGTACATGAAAACTTGTGGAGATATTCTTTGTGATCATATTGAGCTCTCATAAAAATATTGGCCATAATAAAATAGGGCAAATTGCATTTTCCTATTTTAAGCCAATATATCAATTTGGGCCTTTCCAAAGGAACTACCATTTTGGTAGTTGGGAAAAATCCCAAATAATTTGTGGAGCTTGTCCTACCCCTATATTCACCATTTCCATCAAGATCTCAAGTTCCACCCATTAAATTTTGAGCACAACACCACTTTGCAAATTCTGTTCAGATTTTCAGTTTGCAAAGGAAGTGCATGATTCGTTGATCTCCTTGGGCTGAAATTTTGCAGGGTGATTCATTATGATATATTACCCCTGTATACCAAAAATGAGCTCATTCCATCAAGTCAATCTTCCTCAGTAAATTATCTAAGTTTCTGTCCAGATTGCATCTCTGTGAAGGAAGTACCCTCATAGATGATCAATTTGAGCTGAAACTTTTCCAGACAGTTCCTATGACCATATCATCACTCTACACCAAGAATCATTCAAATCCATATAGCCATTTGACCCCAGCATCATCATTTGCATTTCTGGTCAGTGGGCAAGGTTACAAAGGAAGTACCAGCTAGCATTGTCCATTTGTGCCCAAATTTTTCCAGCATCACTACCTTAGTGTATTACTAACCCATGCCATAGATCAGGTCAATGGGTGCACTGTGGTGGCCACACCACATGACAAACACCTTGCTGCCATTTCCTATTTGACCATCGTTCGGTCACACCAAAGCTTCCTGTTCCTGTCTGAAGACTCACATCAGCTGTTTGAGGTCTGACCCACGCGGCAGACATGGTTTTATGGCGTTTTGGTGCCAAGCGCACGTGGTGCCGGTGGTGACCACGGACGTTGTCGGCAGAACCAGAGCCCTGTGCATTGGACGCTTCGGGAGGCCGTCTCTAGCGAGCTCCGGCTTGTCCGGGAGCGCCGGAGAGCTCCCCACCGCTCGTCTACGCCGTCCGGTCACATCTCCCCCTCGTCTTTTAGCTTTTGGACGGCCGTGCCGACCTCGGTGCTCCACCGGAAGGCCACCACCTCGCCATGCGTCTCGAAGCTCCGGTCGCCGTCGCGAGACCTCCTCCCCGAGCCTATTTAAGGCGTGCCCGAGCCCTCCTCCACACCAACAACTCCCCAGCCCTCTCCCTCGAGCTCGCCTAGCTCTCCTTCTCGCCCTTGGCCACACTCTGCCGCCAACCTCCCTCGGTCGTCCCCGCTCCTTGGCCCTTCCCCCTCCTCCTCCTCTCTGCCCTCAGCCTCTACGGAGCCACCGCAAGCCGCCGCCGCTCTCCATTTCGCGGGGAAGTGCTGCCGCCCTGGGTCCCCCTGAAGCTCTCGGGTCGCCCGCCATGAGTGGTGGGGGCGGCGCTACGAGCCGCCGGGCGCGGCCCCGCGAGCATCTCCAGGTGCGGCGAGGAGCGACGGTTCCAGGAAGCTCGTCGGCTGGTCCTCCCACGTTCCCCTGCCGCGGCTACGCCGGCAGCCGGCCTGCCTCTGCTCTGCTCGGTCGGGGGGAAAGAGAAGACCAGAGGAGGAGAGTGAGAGTAGGAGAGAAAGAGAAGGGATTAGGTGGGCCCTGCTAGAAAGTCAACCCGGGCCCGCGCGTCAGTTTAAGTGGAGGCGCATTTCACAAAAGGCGTTTTCGATTTGTCGAAGACGTATTTCCGAAAAGGCGCTTTCACTTTCTCAGCCACCGGCTGAACTTATTATATAGTGAACGTTCACTCGTTAAGCGCCAGAATGGACAGGTTTTGTCTGTTTTATCGCTTAACGAATGAACGGCCCTAACTTTGCGACCGTAACTCCGATTGAGGTAAAACCAACGCCCACGTCTTAAGTTCGTCAAGCCCGTTCCGATGGCTTCATTTTCATAATGTTTTCACACTGTGAAAATGACCATTTTACCCTTGCCCTTCGATCAGCCTCTCCGAAAGGAAACGTTTCCGGCAAATCTTTCCGGAGTTTTATCGCACTTCCTCCAGGCGTATTCATCGACTCCAGGCAAGCCAACCTCTTCCATGAGCTCCGGACTTGCGTGATGACTTTGCTTGCACCCTGTGTGTTCATTGTAGTACATCTGTATCACCTGTTAGCCTGCACTTGCATACACCTGTTATGTCATCTGTTTTAGAGGTTAGCATTACGTTTCACCTAATATCATGCCTTGTTTCCATGCCATGCGCTGCCATGCTAGTAACAATATTTTGGATACCGTTATCATGTGAGTACCATGATCTGATATCTTGCCATGTTTGTCAACGTTGTAATAATTCTGCTATGCTGATGTTAAGTGGCTGTTCACACTTATAATTGTTAAGGTAATGGTGGGATGATGGAGATATATTGATAAACCTAGTCGGTTGATCAGAGTCACCTGTCCGGGCTTATCCGTGCAACCAGATTTGCCGGTATGGGACGGCCTTGACTTGGTCTGATCGCGTGCTCTTTCACCGGTACCTCCAAAGAGGGAGGGTTATGCGCGCGCGCTGCCCTGGCCTGGTAGGCGGCGATAACCCTGTGAGCCCAGTTGAGTTGTTTGGGTACCCGTCCCCGTTTGGGACAGTTTTGTTTGGTCACGACGGTGGCAGGTGTCTTGAGGACACGGGGCCACCCAGGGCTTGACTCCAAGAAGGAGTGTGATGGCCGGTGGTACGATGGAAGAGTCACGGGTCAGACAGGTTTCGTCGGAACGTCGTTGGTCCACCCGAATGGGAGTACGAGGCCATGAGTTCCGTGGTGTGGGCAAAGTGTACAACCTTTGCAGAGTGTAAAATCTATTCGAATAGCCGTGTCCACGGTATTGGACAGCCCATCCAGTCCTCGTTAGGCAATCAACCGTAATGATGATAATGATGGTGAAAGGACCTGTCCTGCATGGACAGTAGATGTTGTCAGGAGTATGGTATGTTAGCCATAAGATGGCTATGGAAGAGATGGTCAGATGACCGAGAGACTTGGATTTGGATCAGTTTCAGATTGGATCATGAGAATATTCGGAATATGGACTATTTACTTGATGCATGCTTTACTTTACTGTACTTTACTTTAGTAGTTACTTTGCTAGATAACCCCGTTATGTCGTGTTGATCAATGCTGCTAGATGTTTAATCATGCCAGATAATCTTGCTACGACATGATGATAAATAATGCTAGAAGGGTATGCTATGCCATGTTGATTCACATTTTCCTGTGAATTCCATGCCATATTTAGAATAAATTCTGGCATAGCATATGGCTTGCTTTGTCATCTGCTTGTTTGGATGCTATGTATTTGGTTGTCTTGCGAGTACACTCAAAGTACTCACCTGGCCTTGCACGTGGCCAGTTGCAGGAGAAGATTCGTCGTGCTAGATCGTAACCCAGCCAGTCCTGTGAGTTATGGAGCCCAGCCAGAGACGTTGATGCCGCTAAACCAAGACCTTCGCTGCCATCTTAGTTAGCCTTGGAGCTATGTAATATTGTTGTAAGCAACAGTATTGTAATACTCCATTCTATTTAATAAAGCCATTTTGTGCCTGGAATTGCTGTATCATGTCTTTGATGTGCGCCAGGTCTTATCCTGGGGCTGGTGTGCGTCGGCCCTCTATCGGGGTGCCACAGTCTCCAAACTGAACATTTACCTGACCAATTCATGGTGCATCGTGAAATATGTTTTTCTCTACGATGTATTTGTATGGTACTGTAGATATGATAAAGAACATTCCTATAAACTTTGATAAACTTGACATATATTTCAACCGAGACAAAACTATCGTCATACATGTTTTCGGAACAAGGGGCCAAGTAAGGGCTATCTCCAAAGCTAACACTCAAACCGCGTGCAACCATCCGGACGTGTTTTGCCATCCAATATGGTCCGATATCGGCCCGCAGGCCAGTCCGGATGTGCCTTTTCCTGTAAACTAAAAACAAACTATGGGGCTTGGCGGGTGTCCGGACCACTGCCACGCCTGTTCTTACTCCCCTGGCCCACCAAAATCACCTCTCCCGCGCCCGTGCCCCTTCACATGAGAAGCAGTCAGCTAGCACTGCTCCAAAGCACCAGTACCTCATTCATGCTGATTTGAAGTAGCCGCAATGAATATACTCATGTTGAGGAGAAGTACCAGCCACAAAAATCAATGTAATTAATTGATGAATCGAATGCTTCTCTGGAAATAATACTCAATTTGAAAGTCCAAGAAAGTACTTCCATTTAATTCAAGTTTTAGACTCATTTTGTTATCTTTAGATTAATGCAACATAAATATCTACTTAATGCATAATATATATACATATATATATATATAGGGTGGGTCTAATATGATAACACCCCTTAAAACCCTTATTCTGATAACAAAACCCGCTTATTCTGATAACACCTCGTAACCTCAGCCCACCCACCCACGCACGCACTTACCTCCACACCTCTTCCTACCCCGTCCCCATGATCCCCCTCCGCCTCCACCACCATTCTTCCCCCCAGCCAGCACCCCTAGTGCGCTGCTGGCCACTCCCCCCCCCCTCCCCCCCGCCCGCGCTCCGGTGAGGCAGCCACGGGATCCGGGCCTTCCCCGACCCGCATCGCCACCTACCTCCCCCGCCCCGGCCCGCACCACCTCTGTCCGGCCGTCGTCCCCTGGCACACACGCCGCCGCCGCAGACCTTCAGATCTTGGCAGCCGCCCAGCCCACCGCGCCACACATGCACCTCCCCGGCCATCTACTTCCTCGCGGGCCGAATGGCCGGGTCACTGGTTGCGTCCCGCACCACTTCTGCGTCCCTCGATGGTGGCGCCCCTCCCGGATGGAGATCTACCAGTGCCGCACCTGGGGACACCGAGGAGGCCGAGGCTCTGTGCCGCTAGCCTTCCCCACCCGCCGCATCCTCTCTGGTCGACAGATGGAGCCTCGGGCGGCGGGAGTGAGCAGCACGGCAGCTAGGAGAGCAGTGAGAGCACCGCCGCTCCTCACCTCCCTCTCTTGATTCTTGCAGTTTGGTCGTGCACACCTATGCGGTTTGTCCTGCTAGCACCCCCCATGTTGTCTTCCTACTGTCGGCGAGCAGTGCAGATAAAATATCGTTGCAGGTAGTTGTGGTCGTCGGTGCAGTTTGCAGGCACATGATGCATGACGGCGTGCAGTTCCCCGGTGCGTAGGTGCAGTGCAGTGCACCCGGATCCCGCGAGCAGTGCGCCGCGTGCCCCGGTGTGGTTCATCCACGGCAACCGCCAACGTAATTTTTGTTTCTGCACCTTGTTGACACTTTTCTCGTACTTTTTGTGTGCAGGTCTCATGCATGCCGAGTTGAGCTGAATGTGCTGTGTTGGACGAGATGCAGTACGGTCGGTGCCACTGTGCAGCTCATTGGCGGCGTACGTGTGGTTGGCAGCTAGCAGCGTGTAGTTTGATACATCTATTTTACAGTTCTTTTGCAGTGTGTTGTGTTGGGCCAAAGTGTGCAGGGCAATACGGCTTGCGTGCAGTCCAAAGCTCCTCTCCTCCTGATGGCATCTACGTTGGATTCAAACAAGGTTCACTGGGTGTGCGTGTGTCGCTCGGCGCACAGCACGTGCACTTCGCTTTTGTGGGGATTGTTGTTGTTGGAAATGTGTGTAATTATTCAGTTGAGAATTTCATTTTAAGATGCATCAATGGTTTCATTTTCATGAAAAAATGTCATGATTCAGTCCACTTCAAGGAGCCCCGAGGTTCACTTTGTTCTGTACGAAAAAGTGCGATTCACTAGTAAAAAAAATATTTTGACACATCAAAAATTCAGTCGACTAAATCAACACCTGAAGTGCGTTTGGTCCTCGAATGTGGTTCACTCTTGAGAGTGATGTTGTTCACTTGCGCCCAGCATGAAAGTGCGAAAAATTTAGCGAAACAACAAGATAGTAATGCGGTTCATTTTGATATATCTCATGGTTCACTTGCCCTCGTCTCTGCAGTCCACTCTCGTTCGTAAAAAAATGTTGAAAAAAAGACAACAAAAACTCGTGTGAGAAAGTTTTCGTCCGACAAAAGAAATCACGAAGTTCACTTGACCGTCTGATGAAGTGCAGTTTTCAGTCCGAAGCAGTGCGGTTTTCTGTTGGATGAAGTTCACTCGTCGATTTGGTTGTCGCAAAAAAACAGAGTGTTCGTATTTCGATAATTTAAAAACTGCTCTTAAACCGTAAGGAATTAGAGAGAGTGTTCTACATGAAAAAGTTGCGCCTCGTTGATATCTCTTCAACGGTGTATCATTTGCATCATTCCGACGAGCGGTTTGAATTTTTTTGCGAAAAAACAATTGCTGCTACTCGTCATCCACGGCATGATTTTCAAAATTAACTTCAAACCATAAGGAATCTCAAAAACATTTGTACATATGAAAGTTGCGCCTCGTCCATAGCTTTCCAAAGGCGTATCACACGCATCGTTTCCACAAACGGTTAAAAAACTGGAGCGAAAACAGTACCGAAAAATTCAAAAAAAATTAAAAAAAGACAATTCCGTGATTTAGTAAATTTGAAACTACTCTTAAACCGTAACAAATTAGAGAAAATAATAGATATGAAAAAGATGCCCCTCGACGATATCTTTTCAACGGTGTATCATTTGCTTCATTACGATGAGCGGTTTGCGAGAAAAGGCAAAAATACGCTCGCTGCCACTCGTTGGGCGCCCACCATTTTCGAAACTGCTCTTAAACCGCGAGGAATCTCGAAAAGTATTCAACATGACGAAGTTGCGCCTAATCCATAGCTTTTCAACGATATATTAAACGCCTCATTCTGACAAACGGTTTAAAAACTGGAGCGAAAATAGTACCGAGAAAACAACGCGTGCAGTTTTTTGCGACGGGAAGTTCACTAGTCTTTGTATTGCAGTAACTTTGCTACTGAAAGTGCAGTGCCCTCGCGTTGAGCGTGCAGTTCGTAAGTGTTATCAGAATAACTATTCTGCTAATATTAGCAGAATAGACCGACTCTCTCTCTCTCTCTCTCTCTATATATATATATATATAGGGGTGAACTTGTGAACGGGCACATGAATGGAACTCAAACAAACAATCATATGTAGACAAGACCTATGTCTGTCTTTTATTCCCATGTTTGAACTAGTATAGTTTGAGTTCTTACATGATAGTGCCTGTCACTTTATTTTTTCATCGCTACAACAACCAAACCATGGACTAAGAAAACGATGTTTCATATATCTAGTACTAGAGTTCTTCTCTTCTCAGTTAGTACCTAAGATGCCAAATGGCGCAATAGTGGTCGAGCAATATTGAGGGATGTAGACATTGCACATTGCTGGTAGCATCTGCAGAGCTAGGTTCCTTATTTCCTCGAACTAGGGTAGTTGTTGAGGCTGGACAGAGCCCTGGGCCTGTGTGTTTTGCTGAGATGGCTGGAAGGAGCCCTTGCCTGATGGATATTGTTGCTGAGGCTGTTGGAAGGAGACCTGGCACGACGATTGTTGTTATTGTTGTTGCGGAATAATAGCACGAACGACAATGAGGATGGCTTGGCACCGCCACTGCTCAGGGATCTGCCACAGCTGCTGACAACACAATTGTTGCAATAGCTGGTAAGTACTTTGCTGAAAAAATTGTGAGCTTGCATGCACTATGTTGTGTTGTTGCAAGACGACATCCCTACATGGAATCAGTTGTTGTTGCAAAATTTGTTGAAGGATTTGTTGTTGTTGTTGATGTTGTTGTTGTTGTTGTTGTTGAGCTTGTTGCTGCGAAATTGGTTGTTGTGGTTGCGGATACATTGGTTGCGGTTGTGGATATGGTTGTTGTGGTGGAAATGGTTGCAGCTGCGGATATGGTAGTTGTGGCGGAAATGGTTGCGGCTGCCGAAATGGTTGGAGCTATGGATATGCTTGTTGTGATGGAAATGGTTGCGGTTGCGGATATGGCTATTGTGGTGGAAATGGTTGTTGCTGCCCTGTAAATTGTTGTTCCACCAATGGAACTTGCTCTTGTGGTTGTTGCTGAGATGGATTTTGTGGCTGCAATTGTGGCACTGGAACTCTACCTGCAGTTGTGGCGGTGGTCGCCACGATAGCAAGGAGGGCAAGGATGAGAAAGGCCTTCATTCATATCATACAAATTAGAGTCCAAAACAAGAGGAAAAGCATTAGGAAAAATAGATACGATGGAGACGTATCAACTCCCCCGAGCTTAAACCTTTGCTTGTCCTCAAGCAATTCAGTTGATAAACTGAAAGTGAAAAAGAAAAACTTTTACGAACTCTTTTGCTCGTGTTTTCATAAAAAAGCTTAAGTAGCACCCAGGTTTTCAGCAAATATTATAACTAACCATGTCGACAATAACTCTTAAAAATTATATTAACTCATAACAATGACATAATCACCTAGCGAGCAATAGTAAGATATCTCGAACAACAACACGTTATTAAAACAACCATGATATAATATGACAATAGTGGTATCTCGCTAGCCCTTTCTAAGACCGCAAAACATAAATGCAGAGCACCTCCAAAGGTCGAGCAGCGACTAAACATTGTAATTCATGGTAGAAAAGATCCAGTCATGATGCACCCAACATTAGCTACACACAATGCATAAGCATGACAGCAGTGCTCTCAGGTTCTGGCGCTTATTTGAGAAGGTGATGACACAACATAAAAGTAAATAGATAGTCCCTTCGCAGAGGGAAGCAGTGATTTGCAGAGGTGCCTGAGCTCAAGTTCTAAAAACAGAGGTAAATGAAATTTTGAGAGATGCACCCTTCTTGTTTACTTTGCGACCATCAGTTATCAATATCTTCCATGCTAAACACATTAGTGGTGGTTCCCAAGCGATAAAAGTAAAGGTTTACTCCCCCTCCACCAACAGTCACACTCCACGGCTTGTCCGAAACAATGGGTGCCGTCCATACCAACAACAGTCCCGGGGGAGTTTTGTTTAATTATTTGCATTTTGAGTTCGGGACTGGGAATCCCTATTACCGCCCCTCTCGTGCAAGGACGAGTGAATAAACACTCATCATGAGAATAACCCGCTTAGCATGGAAGATACCGACTACCTCCTGTCGCTCTATGAACAATCCAGTCACACAAAAAGGATATTTATTTGAAGTTTTTAGAGGTGGCACATGCAAATTTACTTAGGACGGCAGGGTAATAACGCATATAGGTAGGTATGGTGGACTCATCTGGAATAACTTGGGTTTCAGGTTTTTGATGCACAAGCAGAATTCCCACTTAGTACAGGCGAAGGCTAGCAAATAGGTTGAGAAGCGGCCAGCTAGAGAGCAACAACGGTCATGAACATGCATTATGCATAAGTAACATTGGATACTAGCATGAGTAGGATATGAACACCATGAACATAAATATCATAGAGGCTATGTTGGTTTTGATTCAACTACATGCATGAACATGCGCCAAGCCAAGCCACTCGAACATTCAGAGGAGGATACCATATCATCATACTACATCACAATCATTTTAACGCAATTTGACATCCAAGATAAATCATTATCCACTCCCAGCTACTTATGCATGGTATGAGAAACTATAATCTCTAATTGTCATTGCAAACATGTTTGATCATAATAGGCCGAATCATGGATACTAGGTTAAATATATTTACAAAAATAGAACAAGTCGAGTTCATACCCGTTTCTCTCTGCCATGGCCAGTTTATCAAATATCGTCATTATTGCCTTTCACTTGCACGACCGAACATTTTGAAAATAATAATAGTGCAAGAGTGCCGTGGACTAAGCTGGAATCTGCAAACATTTTATTCAAAAGGAGAAGACAAGGTAAAATGTGCTCTTTGTTAGATCAACAATAATGCATATGAGAGCCACTCAACATTTTCATCGTGGTCTTCTCCTCGGTACGACTCGATAAAAAGGAAAAAGAAAATCTGAGCAACACACTGATATATTTTTGGAGTTTTTGGTTTTTTCATAAACAAGCAAATAAAAAGGAAAAAGCAAAAACGAGAAAAACTATTTACACGGGAAAGCTCCCAACAAGTAAAAGAAGAACAAAGAAATCTTTTTGGGTTTTCTTTTTAGCGCTATAACAATTTAAACTAGGAAGAAAAATAAAAAATAAGCAAGAAATATATTTTTGGATTTTCTCAAAGTTTTTCAAACACACAAGAAGAAAATAAGAAAATAAATCTAACATGGATAATACAAATGAAAAAGTGTGGACACCGACCACTGGAATGAAATGTGTGAACATGAATATAATGTCGATGGAAATGCATACTCCCCCAAGCTTAGGCTTTTGGCCTAACTTGGTAATCACCACTCGAAGAAGCCATGGGGTCCTATGTTAAACTGCTGAGGAGCGGGCACCTGAGGGTCCCACTGCTGAGGCTCCACCTGTGCAACAATGAGGTTGTTCCGGTAGGCGACGATGTCCTCAGGCATAATCCTGTATCTGCCCCTGGCAATAGGATCAAACAAAGCAGGTGCAGGTAATGGAATAATATCACGAATGTCCACACTGAAAACCAGGTTATACGGAACAGGAATGTCAGTGTTCTCTTTATCAATAAACTGGTGGTGTTCCATGGCCGTGCGATCTAGGTAAATCTTGGGCAAAGGATTATCATGCTGGCGTATCTGAATGTTCAAGTGAGTAGCGTAAATACCACCATGTATTTTTCCCTTGGATTTGTTAATTTGGAGGCGACGTGCCACAATAGCTCCCAAGCTATATGTGTTGTCACCGAAAAGTGCACGGTATAAAACAGCAAAGTCTGGTGCACTGAGTGCACCTACCTTCTCTCTAGCAAGCAAACGCTTCGCAATGAATAGAGCAAAATAATGTACAGCTGGAAAGTGTAAGCTAGTGGCAGTGATAGCCGACACCCCTCTCTCATCCCCCACAGTCAGAGTACGGTAAAAACCATCAAACTCTGCGGGCCTAGGCTCTACTAAACCACCATCATAAGGAAGCAAGCATATGTCACAAAATTCAGTAAGCAGTATCTGATGGGGTTCAGCATATAAATTAAATTGCACCTCAGGGGGATTATTCCTACTCAAGAAATTAAAACTTTGCACAAAGGAATTTGTGAGGAGATGATACTTTTCACATTCAGCTGCAATGAAGTCGGTGAGGCCGGCATTAGCAGCATATTGTGCAAACTCCCGAAGGATTCCGGCCCCTTCCATGAACGGGCTATGCGGACATTCACACGGCCGTACCTCCGCCATTCTTCGAGTATGGAGATCACTGTCAGACGACTCCCCAATAACTCCCTTGGAGTTCTTCTTGGAAGCAAACTTCCTAAAGATACTCATCTTTTTCCTATGAACAAAATTCTGAAATTTTTAGTCCACACAAAATTTTTCTCAACAGAACTTCACAAGATTGAAAGCAGCTACTCATAAGGATGCATAGAAGCCATAGCAAGCATTCAAACTACTTAGAACTCTAAGAATTCAACATGCAAGCACATCTACAGCAGCACCAAGAGTAGCTAATTATTCAAAATATAAACCACTAAAGCAAAAACTAATTGGACTAACGGAGGAGTCACATACCAAGCAACAATCCACCGAAACAGTTTCGGAAACGGAGCTTCGAGCAACGAGATCGAAATCCGCGGGTTAGAGAGTAAGAACACGAGAGAGAGAGCAAAGGTGGTTTTTTCTGGAGGTAGGTAGTGATGTGGAATGAAGAGATAAGTGAGGGGGGCCCACGTGGGGACCACATCCCACCAGGGCGGGCCTGGGGGTCCTGGCGCGCCCAGGTGTGTTCTGCCCACCTGATGCACCTCCCTCTGATATTATTTGCACCAAAATCTCTTAAATATTTAGAAAAAGAATCGTATTGAATTTTCATAGCATTCTGAGAACTTTTATTTTTGGGTCATTTTTTATTGCACAGAAAACTCAGAAAACAGACAAAACATGGCATTTTATTTTATTTAACTAATAAAAACAGAAAACAAAATGTAGGGACAGAAAGTAGTGCTCACTAAATTCATCAACTTCATACCTCTCGAAAATGATCCATTAATAAGGTTGATCAGGTCTTATTAACAACCACTTTCGATTAGCATGAAACCGAAGAACTTTCGTAAAACACTAAGTTACCTCAATTGGGATATGAATGTCCCCAACAATAAGCGTTTCAGATTTCTTTTTGGCAGTAGGTAGAGGTAGTTGAAAACTTCCAATAGTGATTGTCGGAGATTTTTCAATAACATTAATACCATTCACTTGGAATTGTTTCTTCGGAAAGTGCACCGTATGTTCATTACCATTGCAATCAATAACAGCCCATGCAGTATTCAAGAAGGGTCTACCAAGGATAATCGACATGTTGTCGTCCTCGGGCATCTCAAGTATAACAAAGTCAGTCAAAATAGTAACATTAGCAACAACAACGGGCACATCCTCACAAATACCGATAGGTATGGCTGTTGATTTGTTAGCCATTTGCAAGGATATTTCAGTAGGTGTGATGTCGGGGATATCATGCGACATATGCCAGGGGATGGCTTATCGTGGATGGGGACAAAAGTACGTCGTCGGGCTCTAGAAGCGGGAGTGAGCGAGACCGCGTATGCTTGCGAATCTTACCCAGGTTCGGGGCTCTCCTAGGAGATAACACCCCTAGTCCTGCTCTGCGGGGTCTCCGCATGATCACTATTTCAACAGGTGGCTACAAGCTTGCTCCTTGAGCTTCCTGGCTGGAGGAGGAAGAAGGGCAAGGCTAGCCCTACTCCACTCTCTCTGCGTGTGTGTGTGGTGCTGTGAGTGCTCGACGAGGCCTCTGCCAAGGAGCCAACCCCCTGCATGGGGTGACTTGGGGGGTTTATATAAGCCTACCCCCCAGGGGTACAACGGTAATCTGGCCAGATGCGGGGCCCGGCAGTCAGCGTCACTGGTCGCCGGTTTCTCCGCCGACCGCCGGGGCCCGCCGCCTGGTGGGTCCGCCGACCGCCTCGATCTCAGCCGACAGGTGGGTCCCGCCGTCCATGGGCCGCGTTGACGGCTTTATGCTGTAGCATCGCCTCTGATGACGAAGGCTTCGTCAGGGGGAGCGTGGATACAGTCCCGCCGCCTGGCGGGAACTCACTGTAGTCATAGCCCGTCGTATCTGGTTAATGGCGCACGGACTTCGAGGGAGGAGGAGGGCCGCCTGCTGGGAGCCGGCCTCCCACTGGGCCGACTGGTCTGGGCTCACCGCCTTCTGGCTTGTCACGGACAAGTAGGGCCCGCCGCCTGGGGGCCGTACTGACCGCCCATCACGGGAGCTTGGCTTCCTCTGCCATGGGTGACGTCATGAGCAGCATGGCAACAGTCCTGCGTTGGGCGCAGGATACCTGCTCGGTACGCAGTACCGTGGCCACGCCCTGCCCTGGATTCGGGGGTGGCATGCATGTACTGTAGCCATGCCCTGTCTCATCATGTTTATGTTGGTGTTGACTTTGAGGGCGCGAGGGGCCGCCCGCTAGGACTCGGCATCCCAGGAGGCCGCCTGCCAGGAGTCGGCCTACTTTAGGGCCGTCTTATGGACTCAGCCGCCTCCCCGCAACCGGCTGCTTGGACCAGCCGGCCTCAAGAAGGCGGCCCTTGTCCTTGATGTTTGAGAGGCGCAGCCTGCCCCGATGTCTTGAAATACGAAAGGGAGCTGATGGGGCTACCCGTGGTCATTTACTCTGACAGTAGTCCCCGAAGCTGATGAGGTGTTGCGGCTGAAGGGGCGAGAAGCCTCAGCAGCTTCATATTCCGGGTTGTCTGGTATTCTGCTTCGTCCGTCTTCCGAGGTGCCGACTAGTAGGTGTCGGCCATGACCAGGCAGGCCGCCTGGCGATTTCGAAACGTCGTGGTGGGAACCAGGTGGCATGCTAGCCAGGCATCAGACTTGCCGCCCGCGCAGGTCGGCCACGTGGCGTCGTCAGGTCAAGCCGGCCTGCCAGCCCATGCGCGTGACGGGACGGCGCCGCAGGCCGGGGCCCACCACTACAGTGCCTCGGCCTGCGCGCTGATCCGCTGCGGCCAAGGCGTACTGTTGGACTTCTGTGGTAGTTAATACGCGCCTTTACCGGCGCCGCAATAGTGGGATCATGGGGGAGTGGGCGTAGTTAATCCCATGATCCCCCATGCCCCCGTCCCCTCGGCTTCGCCGCCTGGGGCTATAAGTAGGGGGAGGAGGGGGGCGGCAGATGCACGCGCGCCCTCCTCTCCCTTCGCCGTTCTTCATCTTCTCCGCTACCGTTGAAGTGCTTCCGCAGCCCGCCGTCGTCGAGCATCCTCTCGCTGCGGCATCCTTGCTCCGTCGCAGCCTTGCCCGCTCGCCACCGCGCCGCGCTTGCATCTGCCGCTCCTTCGGCCATGGCGCGCTCACGAGCCGGCAACTGGGACGGCTCCAACGTCCATGATGATCATCTCTCCTTCCTCCGCCAAACACGGCGGCTGCCCCGGGAGGCGAACGTGCAGGTGCGCGTTCCCCCCGAAGCAGAAATGTCGCCGACGCCGGAGGACGATGAACGCGTCGTCCTCCGGTCCCATTTCCTTCGCGGCTTCGGCCTTCCGGCCAGCGACTTCCCCCGCTCCTTCCTCGACTTCTACCATGTCCAGCCGCATCACCTCACGCCAAACACGGTGGTGCTACTGGCCACCTTCGTCACCATGTGCGAAGGGTACCTCGGCACTCTCCCCACTCACGAACTATGGGGGTGTGCTTCTACCTCAAGCTGGGCAACGCCGCCAAGGGCCAGGCGGCTCAATGCGGACCCTATGTGGCGGTGCGGCGCCCAGGCACCGGGAACCGCTTCCCGCCTATCTCCTAGCTGGAGTCGGCCAAGCTGTGGCAGAAATCCTACTTCTACGTCAAGAACATCCACCCGACAAGCGACTACGTCAACTTGTCGGCCAACGCAGTTGGCCCGCCAGCCGAGCCGCGCGCCAACTGGCAGTACAGGCCGAGTTCCTTGTCGGCCGCCTCCTCCGCCGCCCTTGCCCGACTTCAGGCAATGTCGGAGTCGGAGGGCCTGAAGGGCTCGGACTTGCTGGCTGCCTTCGTGACGCGCCGAGTGCTCCCCCTCCAAGCCCGGCCTCACATCATCAGCTGCATGAGCGGGCACCGGGACCCATGCCGGATGTGCACACGGGACCTGCCGGACGTGGAGGTGGTCCGGCTGGTCAACTACATCTCCAACTGCAAGCTGTCGGAGGTGGACTGGCGGTTCGGCATGCGGCCGTACGACCGCGCACATCTGCCACCTGCGGTGAGTTTTGTAATTCTTTTCTCTTTGCTGGTCCGAGCTCTTGTTTTGCCGCCTGACCAGTCGGCCATGGTGTAGGTCCTCCCGGCCCAGTCGGCCGCTGGCGCTCTGGATCCAGGTCAGGAGTATACGCCGGATCGGACGAGGAGCGACGTGGAAGACCCCGACTTGGGGGCGGCCACCATGGAGGAGGACGACGCCACAGGTGGCGGCGGTGGAGCAGGCGGCTCCGGGGGAGGAGGCGGCCTTGAGGACTGGCCGGACGACGATGAGGAGGAGAACGAGCCGCGCCGCCCACACGGCACCAACAGGGCGGGCGCGAGCTCCTCAGCCACGCCGACCGCACCAGGCGGCCCAAAAAAGCGCCGGGCCAGCTCGTTGCTGTTCGGCAGCCGGCCGAAGAAGTCCAAGAACGCGGCCGCCGCGACCAGGCGGCAAGAGGCCACTGCAAGAGCAGCCCAGTTCCAGAGGGCCCCGAAGCAACCCCCGATGGTGTCCGCGTAAGTGCTTGGCTGTGTTTTCCTTTCTTCTTTCTTGCAAACTTTTTCTGAGTTTTTCTCTTGTCTTGCTTGAATCAGGGCCCCACTCACTCTAGAGCGGTCTGCCGCCGCCTCCATGATCGGGGAGGTGGAAGGCTCTGCCAATAACCGCCGAGTGGACCCGCTCGTCGTTCTCCAGGCGGCGACGGAGAGGAACGCACGGGAGGCGCGTGAGGAGCGGGAGGAGGCGGAGAGGCAGGAGGCGGAGGCGGCTAAGGCAGCGCAAGCGGACGCTGCCGCCAAGGCTCGGGAGGACGCGGCCGCTAGGGGGCAGGCGGAAGAAACCGCGCACGGCCAGGCCCGGAAACTTGTCATTCCATTGCGCGCGGCGCCTCCACTGCCAGAGATCCCGGTGCCGACTGGAGGAGCCGGCGATGACCAGCCGGTCGTGGAGAGGGGAGGAGGCGACGCCATCGTCTCGGAGGCGGAGGTGCCCCCGCAAGCGCCGACTGCCGTGGCCCGAGGCAATCGGCCTGACGTGCCACCGGCGTCGCCAATCGGTGTCGAGTTGGTGGTGGGGGCGACTCCCGTGGTCTGCCCTTCGGTGCGTCGGCCTGCGGCGAAGGCGGCCTCGGCGCCGCGGGCGCAGGAGGTCGGGGCCGCGAGCTCATCGGCCCTAGACGCAGAGGCCACCAGTGCCCCCCCACCGGAATGGACGCCTGGGGGCGGGACGGGCGTGCTGAACAAGGCCGCGCAGGACATTCAGGCCCAGCTCCAGGCCCAAGGCGCCGCCCTCCAGCAGTGTACGAAGGCGTTCTTGGCGACGCGGACGGCCGTTCAGGTATGCTTCTTTGCTTTGTTTTTTTTTATTCTTGCAGTCTTCCGTGGGGGCGCGCCAGCGCACCCACTGGGTGTAGCCCCCGAGTTCCAGGCCGGCTGCTGAGCAGGCGGCTCAGAACTTTAATTTAGGTTCCGAGTGCTAACTTCTTTTCTCTTCTTTTGTCTTTGTTGCAGGACTACCACAACATCCGCGCAGCCGCCTTCAACTCCCAGGTCCAGGAGTTGGCTAAGCGGACCGCCGACCTCACCAAAAGCCAGCGTAAGCATTCTGTCTACTTCCTCGCGGGGGCCTGTCAGCGCACCCGCTGGGTGTAGCCCCCGAGATTCGGGCCGACTGCTGAGCAGTCGGGCCGGATCTTCTGGCAACCACTTTCTTTTTTGGTCATCTTTGTTGATTGTCCTCTCTTTCTCATTTTTAAAGGAGCCAACGCCACACTGCAGCAGCATCTGGGCGAAGTCCAGACCGAGCTGCGTGTCAAGGAGGAGGAGCGCCGTAAGGCGGCCCTGGAGCGCGACCGTCTGGCCAAGAAGTTGGCGGACCAGGAGGACCAGCACAAGGCGGAGCTCCAGAAGCTCAAGGAGGCGGAAGGCGCCCTTCAGGCCGAGTTTGAGGTCGAACGCTCAAAGTGGGCCGAGAAGGAGGCGATCCTCGCCGCTGGCTACGGCGAGATTGAGGACATGATCGACGGTAAGCTTCTTTCTTTGGAATAGCTGCCGACTGCATCGGGAGTCGGCTTTTGATCTCTGTTTTTCTTTTGCGTAGACTTCTTTCCTGGCCACGCCGTCGCCGTCAGCCAGGCCATCAAGGTGCGGCGCGACCGGCGTAGGAGGGAAGGAGTGGAGATCCCGCCCGACGCGCCTCGGAACATGAACGAGCAGCTCCTGGCCGTCAGGGCGCGTTTACAGCCGATTCACCGTCTGCTCCGCAGCCTTTAGCGTGCCGGGTCTCCGATGGTTTCCGCCCTCTGGCCAGGCGGCCAGGCTCCATGCACCCCCAGTCGGACCGCCGACTGGTTGGAGGCGGCAATCAGCCGCTTCGAGGCTTGGAGGGGCTCCTCCACTCGGGCAGGCGCCCGAAGAGCCTTGGAGTTTGTCAAGGCGTGGTATCCTGGGTGGGACCTAGCCCAGTTGGCCACGTTCCGGCAGGAGGCCATGCAAGAGATGGTGGCAGCGGGGCCCGCGCTCACCCATCGTGCGGTGGCGATCGCCGAGTACATCGACACCGGCGTCTTCTTCCCCGAGCTGGACGAGGAAGGTGTCGAGGTGCTGATGGACTGGT
This sequence comes from Thinopyrum elongatum, assembly GCA_011799875.1. Taxonomy (NCBI): domain Eukaryota; kingdom Viridiplantae; phylum Streptophyta; class Magnoliopsida; order Poales; family Poaceae; genus Thinopyrum; species Thinopyrum elongatum. The sequence goes on along the minus strand of CM022302.1, from coordinate 64,810,407 downwards.
TCGGGCTGAACCCGGATGACGGCGAGGACTCGGCGGAAGAAATAGCCTCAAGGGATGAAGGCGAGGACGAGGAAGATGAGGATGGTGAAGGCGATGCACCAGAGGGCGGAGTGGACGCCCAGCCTCAGCTTGATCGGGCCTCGAGCAACGAGCCGCGTGCGAGTGCACCGACTGCTGCTGAAGGCGACCAAGCCGAGACTCGCCAGACGGCCACTCCACCAACTGGCGCCGCCGACTCCACTAACCTGCCGGACCCGCCTGTTGCTCATTTGGCCTAGGCTGCCAACTTATGTTATCTTTTCCTGCTTTGGTAATCTTTAGAACAAACTTTGTTAAATTCACGCAGTTCCACCCGCTGGGTGTATTCAAACTTTGTTGAATGCTGGCCGAGGTCCTCTTGCTATGTGATTTAATTCTCGCACAAGATGTGCTTCGCCGAGCTCTCACTTGTCTTGCTTTCTGTTCTTTTGGCTTTTTCCTTTGCCGCTTTCCCTTGGCTGCCGCCTTGCCGGCCAGACAGCCATTCTCGGTCTGCTGGCTGTGTCAAGTACTTGGCCATTTTGGGAAGACAAGTACTTTGGCCGCTTAGAACGTAGCAATTTAAGTGAGAAGCCGACCGGCCGGCTGCTCAGCAACCGGACGGCTAGGCGAGGAGCTGACTTGGCCTATGTGGGTGCTTTCGTCCTTAGCCATTTTTCATGTGAGCACCATTTCTTGCCTGACTCTTGCCTGCCAGACAGTCGCTCTGCGAGCTGCGGCTTATGGCAAGGGTGGGCTTAGATGCCGGCAAACTACTTGTCCGACTGCAGGTAGAGACAACATAGTACAAGGCGGCAAGCCCCCGGGCCGACTGGTTGGACCCGGTGTCGGGCGTAGGAATGAAATAACAGACTCACAGGCATGAAACTTATCATACAGATAAGAAAGGTAGCCCCCGAGTGCTCCTCGAGGGACCCGGTGCCTTTGCCCTTAGTACAAAAGGTAGCGTGGTACATACTGTATTTAACTGTAAAATCTTCGGAGAAGATTTGCGTTCCATGGGCGCTCTGCTTCCTTGCAGGAATCGTCACTTTTGCGCGCCCTGGGCTTCTGCGCGTCGATGAGGTAATAGGAGTCGTTGCCCAAGGCTCTGCTGATGATGAAGGGGCCTTCCCAAGGGGCCGAGAGCTTGTGCTGGCCGGCTGTTCGCTGGATCAGCCGGGGCACAAGGTCTCCCTCTTGGAAGGATCGTGGCTTGACCTTCCGACTGTAGTAGCGGCGCAGGCTCTGCTGGTAGATGGCGGACCGGCTGAGTGCTAACAGCCGGCCTTCTTCCAGCAGATCGATGCCGTCTTCTCGTGCTTCCTTCGCCTCCGCCTCCGTGTACATGGTGACGCGAGGCGAGTCGAACTCGATGTCAGTTGGGATGACGGCGTTGGCCCCGTATACGAGGAAGAAGGGAGTGAAACCAGTTGATCTATTCGGAGTGGTGCGGAGACTCCAGAGGACGGCTGGCAGCTCGTCGATCCAGCAGCCGGCCGAGCGCTCAAGTGGCTCGACCAGTCGGGGTTTGATGCCGGATAAGATGAGGCCGTTTGCTTGTTCTACCTGGCCGTTTGCCTGCGGATGGGCAACGGACGCTAAGTCCAGTCGGATGCCCTGCATCGAGCAGAAACAAGACAAGGCGCCTTTGGCAAAGTTAGTGCCATTGTCGGTGATGATGCTGTGTGGTACACCATACCGGACGGTGAGATCCGCGATGAAGGTCACAGCAGTCGGACCATTTAGTTTCTTGATTGGTTTTGCTTCAATCCACTCGGTGAATTTGTCCACGGCGACCAGTAGATGGGTCATGCCACCGCGTGCTGTCTTGAATGGGCCCACCATGTCCAGCCCCCAGACGGCAAAGGGCCAGGTAAGGGGGATGGTCTTCAGTGCAGAAGCCGGCAGATGTTGCTTGGAGCTGAATTTTTGGCACCCCTTGCATTTCTTGACCAGATCCTTGGCGTCCTCCAAAGCAGTCGGCCAGAAGAAACCATGGCAGAAAGCTTTGGCGACAAGGGATCTGGAGGCCGTGTGGTGGCCGCACTCGCCTTGGTGTATGTCTCTGAGGATTGCCTTGCCTTTCTCTGGTTCGACGCAGCGTTGGAAAACGTCGGTCACGCTGCACCTGACAAGCTCTCTGTTTACTATCGTGTAAGCTCGTGCCCGGTGTTGCACCTACCGGGCCGAGATCTCATCAAATGACAGCTCTCCGCCTACCAGAAAGTTGAGGATGGGCTGCGCCCATAATGGTGCTTTGACTTCATCCACTGTCATTACGGTTACTGAAACTAGGGCGGTTGGGTCTGGAGGTGGTGCGGCGGAGTCGGCCTCGTCTTGCTGCGTTGTTGAAGTCCCTAGGATGGCCGCTGTAGAGTCCCTGGGCCGGGTGCGACTGCCGCAGTCCCCGAGCCGCTTGCCGAAGTCCCCAGGCCGGGTGCGATTGCTGCAGTCCTCGTGCTGCTTGCCGAAGTCCCCGGGCCGGCTGCTGCAGCTCCCGGGCCGGGTTGTAGAGTCCCCGGGCCGGGTGCGACTGTCGCAGTCCTCGAGCCGCTTGCCAAAGTCCCCGGGCCGGCTGCTGCAGCCCCCGGGCCGGGTTGTAGAGTCCCCGGGCTAGGTGCGACTGTCGCAGTCCTCGAGCCGCTTGCCGAAGTCCCCGGGCCGGCTGCTGCAGCCCCCGGGCCGGGTCCGACTGCTTCAGGAGCAGCCGGCACGAAGATGGATTCTGATTTCGGGGGCCAACTCGATGGCCCACTTGGCCACTCGGCCCGATGCATCTCTGCTGCCTATGATCTCCGCAAGCGGGGTGGTTCAGACGACCGTGATGGGATGCTCTTGAAAGTATAGCTTGAGCTTCTTGGCGGCAAAATGCACGCCATAGCACAACTTTTGGTAGTGGGGGTAGTTCTGCTTGGAAGCTGACAGCACCTCACTCAAGTAGTAGACGGGCCTCTGGACCGGCAGCGCCTTGCCGTCCTCTTGGTGCTCAACCACCATAACTGTACTGACCACCCGGCTGGTGGCGGCGATGTAGAGAAGCATAGGCTCCTTGGCAGCCGGGGCGGCCAGGACAGGCGGCGTGGTCAACATCTTCTTGAGCTGGAGGAACGCCTCGTCCGCCTTGTCGTTCCACTGGAAATGAGTGGTCTTCTTCATCAGCTGGTACAGGGGAAGAGCCTTCTCGCCCAGCCGACTGATGAAGCACTGATGGATGCCAAGCAGCCGGTGAACTTCTAAACGTCTCGCAGTCGGGTGGGCCTCTCCATCCTCTCGATGGCCTTGATCTTGACAGGGTTGCACTCTATGCCGCGCTCTGAGACAAGGAAACCGAGGAGCTGGCCGGCTGGCACTCCAAAGACACACTTCTCTGGGTTGAGCTTGATTAGAAAACGGCGCAGATTATCAAAAGTTTCCTTGAGATCTTCCAGCAGGGTACCGCGCTTCTCCGTCTTCACCACAATATCGTCTACATAGACGTGGGCATTTCTGCCGAGTTGCTTGAGGAGGCACTTCTGCATGCAATACTAGAACGTGGCACCGGCATTTCTCAAGCCGAATGTCATGGTCAGGTAGCAGAAGGCTCCGAATGGTGTGATGAAGGCGGTCTTCAGGCGGTCGGCCGGGCTTAACTTAATCTAGTGTTACCCCGAATAGGCATCCAAGAAACTCAACAGCTCGCATCCGGCTGTGGAGTCTATCACTTGGTCAATCCGAGGCAAGGCGAACGGATCCTTCGGGCAAGCTTTGTTGAGGCTGGTGTAGTCAATACACATGCGCCATTTGTTGTTCTTCTTTAGTACAAGGACTGGGTTGGCTAGCCACTCTGGGAAGAATACTTCCATATTGAAGCCGGCTGCTAGAAGCCGGGCTATCTCTTCACCAACAGTTCCTCTCTTCTCCTCTGACAGGCGGCGGAGGGGTTGTCTGACTGGTTTTGCATCTGCTCTGACATGTAGCTTCTGCTCGGCGAAATCCGTCGGAACACCCAGCATGTCCTTCGGAGACCATGCAAAGATGTCCCGATTCTCAAGGAGGAAATCGACGAGCTCGCTTTCCTATTTGCTGTCAAGGTGAGCTCCTATGACAGCGAACTTCTCCGGGTGCTCTGGGTCCAAGGGTATCTTCTTGGTTTCTTTGGCCGGCTGGAAAGAGCCCTGAGCTTCTGACTCCTTGGGATCTGGCGATAGGTCCGGCTGCTTGCCGGCCATGGCCACAACCCGGTCAAGGAGCCGCTTCTCGGCAGCAACCACAAGGGACTCGGCCAGCCGACTGCTGGCTGCAGCACACTCGGCAGACTTCTGGTAGTCGCCGGCTATGGTGATAATGCCCTTGGTGCCCGGCATCTTCATCTTGAGGTAGGCGTAGTGGGGGACCGCCATGAACTTGGCCAGAGCAGGCCGGCCAAGCAACACGTGGTTGGGGCTCTCAAGGTCAACCACCTCGAACCAGATTGGCTCTCGGCGGAAGTGACTCTTGTCTACAAAGAGGACATCTATCTTGATCTTGCCGATTGGTGAGCAGGATAGGCCAGGCACAATGCCATGGAAGACAGTCCGGCTGGGCTGGAGTTATTTCTCTTTGATGCACAACTTCTCCATGGTGTCGCGGTAGAGGATGTTGATGCTGCTACCGCGGTCTATCAGAATTCAGGAGAAACGAGCAGCTCGCCTCTCTGTTGCGAAGGTGGCATCCAACACCAAGGCATAGGAACCCAGAGAAGGCATCACCTTCGTGTGGTCAGCTTGGCTCCAACTGATCGGCTTCTCCGACCAGTGCAAGAACTCTGGGGCGTCAGAGGTGACAGTATTCACTTCTCGACACTGTTGACGCCGGCTGTGCCTGTCGTCAGTCACGCTGGTGCAGACGACGTAAGCTCCATGCTCTTCAGGAAACTCGTCTTGGATCGCGCCGACTGGTCGGACCGCCGCCTGCTGGGGAGGCGGAGGCGGCAGGCCAGCAGGCGGCGGAGGCAGTCCTTCGCCTCTGGCGATGCGGGTGAGCCAGTGGCACTTCCGGGTGGTGTGGTTGGATGGCTTCGCGCCGCTGTGGAACTTGCAGGGAGCGTCGAGGGTTTGCTCAAATGAGAAGGCGGGCAACCAGGCAGGCTTGCCGCCCTTCTGGCGTTTGGGGCTGGGCTGCTCTTCTGGCTGCTGGTCTTCGACTGTCGCCACCTGCCGGCTGGTGGTAGCCGGCTGCGGGGCCTTGCGCTTATTGTCGTTTGACTGTTGGCGCCGACTGGAATCACCAGCCAGTGTCTGAGGAGCCGGAGGGAGCATCTTTCCTGACGCATCCACCTGGAGTTCCGACTTAGAGGAGTCGGCAGTGATGTACTTGTCCGCGATGATCAACAGCTCGTCGAGCGTGGCCGGCTCGTCGCAGAGGAGCCGGTGCTTGAGTAGGGTGCCCTCCCGACACCCGGCAGTGAAGTATTCAATGGCTTGCACCTCATGAACCCCTTCGCAGGAGTTGCGCAGCTCGGCCCACCGCGTTAAATATTCGCGGGTGGACTCGATCGGGCCTTGGATGCACAGGGAGAGCTGGCGAGGCTTGGGCGGCCGCTTGCAGGTGCTGGTGAAGTTGCGGATGAAAACTTCGGTGAAGTCTAGCCAGCTGTTGACGCTGTAGGGCTTGAGGCTGTTCAGCCATGTCCGGGCCGTGCCCTGGAGCATGAGCGGAACATACTTCACGGCGACACGCTTGTTGTCATTCGCTATGTTGACGGCAGTGGAGTAGTCGACCAGCCAATCTTCCGGCTTCACAGAGCCATTGTACTTATGAGTGTCCCGAGGGAGCGAGAACCCTTTGGGGAAGGGCTCATCGCGAATGCGGGGGCCAAAACAAGGCGGGCCGATTGCATCTTCTTCTTCCAACACCAGGGATCGAGCCAAGCGGTCGATCCGGTTGCGGGCGTCGTTCTCTCCGACTCCTTCGCGGGGGCTCAGCCGGCGCCCGAGAATCGGATGCTCAACAGGCGGCGGAGAGGCGCGCCTCTCCCTGCACGGGGGAGGGGGCGGATGATCGTGTCGCCACTCCACTGCTCGTGGGCGGCCGTCTTGGTCGCGCTCAATGGAGATGCGGGTGCTTCTGCGGCTGGCAACCGGCTCTGGGTCTCATCGGTCGCGGGCGCCGGCTGTCGGCGTCCGGGAGGTCGCGCCGTGCTCCCAGCGAGGGGGAAGGTACCCAGCCTGTAGGGCGGGTTCCACCACGCGGCGGCCGGCTTCTTGCTGCGCGGTGGCCGTGTCGATGAGCTGCTGGACGCGCTCCGTCATGTAGTGACATTCGTCGCCCTCCAGGCGGTCCAGCTCGTCTGCCGCTGCCTGGGCGGCGCACAAGTTCTCCATGGGCGTGGCGTAGACTGGGCGGTCGGCCCCCAACATGCTGGCGTTGGCGGCGCCGCGCTGTCAGACCGAGCCCACGCGGCTGGGCTCGTCAGCAGCCGGTGTGCCACAAACGACGCAGTCGATCTCGTGGTGGTAAGCCTCGGTGAGGCGTCTCATGGCCACCAACTTGTTGGCGCTGTCGAGAAGTGCGATACGGCATGCCTCTAGCGTTTCACCGCTCGCACCGGGCGCTACGGGAGCGGACAGGTCCCGCATTGCCGCCTGCAACGGGTCTCGGCCGGCCTGGTCGGAGACCCAGTTCCGTCGTGTCTGCAGCGGGAAGTGGATCATTGAAGATCACCACGTCATCGGGGAAGGCATCAGGAAGCGCGACGTCAGCGTCGACGACCATGTCGACGAGCAGGTCGGTGGAGCCAACGGACTCCGGTTCGGAGACCGGCTCGTCAGCGATGTGAAGCTTGCCGAGGAGATCGACGAGGCAGCTCTCGGAGCTAGCTGCGCCCGCGTCGAGTGCGGGCTCGTCGAAGAGGTGGATCCCGCCGATGAGATCAGCGAGGTTGCTTGCGGCACAAACAACTTCCACGCCGCGCAGCGTGTCAGCGCAAACGCCGTCGGGAGTGCCGGGCTGGCTGCGATCGCCAGGGAGGAAGAGGGTTCCCATCCAGAACGTGTTCCCGGATGACGGTGCACCTAGCCCCAAGGTGGGCGCCAAATGTCGGGGATATCGTGCGACATATGCTAGGGGATGGCTTATCGTGGATGGGGACAAAAGTACGTCGCCGGGCTCTAGAAGCGGGAGTGAGCGAGACCGCGTACGCTTGCGAATCTTACCCAGGTTTGGGGCTCTCCTAGGAGATAACACCCCTAGTCCTGCTCTTCGGGGTCTCCGCGTGATCACTATTTCAACAGGTGGCTACAAGCTTGCTCCTTGAGCTTCCTGGCTGGAGGAGGAAGAAGGGCAAGGCTAGCCCTACTCGACTCTCTCTTCGTGTGTGTGTAGTGCTGTGAGTGCTCGACGAGGCCTCTGCCAAGGAGCCAACCCCCTGCATGGGGTGACCTGGGGGGTTTATATAAGCCTACCCCCCAGGGGTACAACGGTAATCTGGCCAGATGCGGGTCCCGGCAGTCAGCGTCACTGGTCGCCGGTTTCTCCGCCGACCGCCGGGGCCCGCCGCCTGGTGGGTCCGTCGAGTGCCGCGATCTCAGCCGACAGGTGGGTCCCGCCGTCCATGGGCCGCGTTGACGGCTTTATGCTGTAGCATCGCCTCTGATGACGAAGGCCTCGTCAGGGGGAGCATGGATACAGTCCCGCCGCCGGGCGGGAACTCACTGTAGCCATACCCCGTCGTATCTGGTTAATGGCGCACGGACTTCGAGAGAGGAGGAGGGCCGCCTGCTGGGAGCCGGCCTCCCACTGGGCCGACTGGTCTGGGCTCGCCACCTTCTGGCTTGTCACGGACAAGTAGGGCCCGCCGGCTGCGGGCCGTACTGACCGTCCATCATGGGAGCATGGCTTCCTCTGCCATGGGTGACGTCATGAGCGGCATGGCAACAGTCCTGCGTTGGGCGCAGGATACCTGCTTGGTACGCAGTACCGTGGCCACGCCCTGCCCTGGAGTCGTGGGTGGCAGGCCTGTACTGTAGCCATGCCGTGTCTCATCATGTTTAGGTTGGTGTTGACTTTGAGGGCGCGAGGGGCCGCCCGCTAGGACTCGGCATCCCAGGAGGCCGCCTGCCAGGAGTCGGCCTACTTTAGGGCCGTCTTATGGACTCCGCCGCCTCCCGGCAACCGGCTGCTTGGACCAGCCGGCCTCAAGAAGGCGGCCCTTGTCCTTGATGTTTGAGGGGCGCAGCCTGCCCCGATGTCTTGAAATACCAAAGGGAGCTGATGGGGCTACCCGTGGTCATTTACTCCGACATGTGAGTTTATTCAAATCAAGTCTTTTATATAAAGAGAAAGGCATAACACTAACACCAGCTCCCAAATCACATAAAGCATTTTTCACATAATTTCTTTTGATGAAGCAAGGTATAGTTGGTATTCCCGGATCTCCAAGCTTTTTAGGTACTCCATCTTTAAAAGTATAATTAGCAAGCATGGTGGAGATTTCAGCTTCCGGTATTTTTCTTTTATTGGTGATGATGTCTTTCATGCACTTTGCATAAGGAGGCATTTTTAAGATATCAGTCAAGCGAGTACGCAAAAAGACTGGCCTCAGCATATCAGCAAAGCATTCAAATTCGTCATCATCTTTCTTTTTAGTTGACTTAGGTAGAAAGGGCATGGGTTTTTGAACCCATGGTTCTCTTTCTTTACCGTGTTTTCTAGCAACAAAGTCTCTTTTATCATATCTTTTATTCTTGGGTTGTGGGTTATCAAGATTAACTGCTGGTTCTATCTCAACATCATTGTTTGGTCCTATATTATTTGGTTCGGTATCTTCATGAACCTCATCTTTATCTTTTTCATTATCAGAAGGTGAGTGTTCACTACCAGATTGAGTTTCAGCATCAGAGATAGAAACTTCATTATCATTATCAGGAGGTTTTTCTACTTCAGGTTCACTAGAGGCATGCAAAGTCCTATCATTTTTCTTCTTCTTTTTCTTTTTAGAAGGACTACGTGCATCAGTGTCAACTCTTTGAGAGTCTTGTTGAATTCTTTTTGGGTGTCTCTCAGGACAAAGTGGTTCCTAAGTCATCCGACCTCCCCTAGTCATTACTCTAACAGCATGATCATTGATGTTATTATTCATTTCATCTAACAACTCTCTTTGAGATTTAGCAACTTGTTCTAACTGAGTTTGAACCATAGAAGCATGCTTTCCTACACCTCTAACATCATTTGAGATTCTAAATAACAAGTCACTCAAGCGAGCAATCATATCAGAATTGTATTTCAACTGTTTCATAACATTTGCATTGAAGTGATCTTGCTTTCTAATGTAATTATCAAACTCATAAAGGCATTGGCTAGGATGTTTATTATAAGGAATATCACCTTCATCGAACTTTAGTAAAGAATTTACCTCTACCACCTTAGGTGGTGGTGGTGTTTCAAGCCCATGTATTTCTTCAATAGGTGGTAAATTTTTAACATCCTCTGCTTTAATACCTTTTTCCTTCATAGATTTCTTTGCCTCTTGCATATCTTCGGGACTGAGATATAAGATACCCCTCTTCTTCGGAGTGGGTTTAAGCGGTGGTTCAGGAAGAGTCCAATCATCATAATTTTTCAATATGTTATTCAATAGTTCTTCAGCTTGCCCAATAGTTCGTTCCCTGAAAACACAACCAGCACTACTATCTAGGAAATCCCTAGAAGTATCGGTTAGTCCACTATAGAAGATATCAAGTATTTCATTTTTCTTAAGAGGGTGATCAGGCAAAGCATTAAGCAGTTGGAGAAGCCTCCCCCAAGCTTGTGGGAGACTCTCTTCTTCAATTGCACAAAGTTAGATATTTCCTGCAAGGCAGCTTGTTTCTTATGAGCATGGAAATATTTTTTAGAGAAGTAGTAAATCATATCCTGGGGACAACGCACACAACCAGGAGCAAGAGTATTGTACCAAGCTTTAGCATCACCCTTTAATGAGAACGGAAATAATTTGAGAATATAATAATAGCGAATTTTCTCATCATGAGCAAAAAGGGTGGCTATATCATTCAACTTAGTAAGATGTGCCACAACAGTTTCAGTTTCATAACCATGGAAAGGATCAGATTAAACCAAAGTAAATAACTCTGGGTCGACAGAGAATTCATAATCCTTATCGTCAACACAAATAGGTGAAGTAGCAAACTGAGGATCACATTTCATTTTAGCATTCAGAGTCTTTTCTTTATACTTGCATAGTAATTTTTCTAGATCATCTCTGTCCTTACAAGCAAGAATGTCTCTAGTTGCCTCCTCATTCATAACATAAACTTCCGGTACCTTTGGAAATTCATATCTAGGAGGGCTAGTTCTAATAGGTGTTTCAAAATTTTCAGTTTCAAGCTCATCATCTGTTTCAACAATCTCATGCTATCTTACTCTAGCAATTTGTTCATCAAGAAACTCTCCTAGTGGCACATTATCATCAAGCAAGGTACTAGCATCAGCATGAGTAGCATTCATAGCAGAAGTAGCATCATCAATAACTTGCAACATATCAGAATTGATAGCATGTGGTGGTGTTGCAAGTCTACTTATAACAGAAGGCGAATCTAAAGCAGAGCTGGATGGCAGTTCCTTACCTCCCCTCTTCTTAGAGGGAAAATCTTAGTCTTAGCATCCTTCAGATTCTTCATAGTGATAATTTGATAATAATCCCAAGTGACTCAACAAATATAGCTATGCTCCCCGGCAACGGCGCCAGAAAAAGGTCTTGATAACCCACAAATATAGGGGATCGCAACAGTTTTCGAGGGTAGAGTATTCAACCGAAATTTATTGATTCGACACAAGGGGAGCCAAAGAATATTTGCAAGTATTAGCAGGTGAGTTGTCAATGCAACCACACCTGGAGATTAATTATCTGCAGCAAAGTGATCAGTAGCATAGTAGTATGATAGTTTTGATAGTAGTAGCAACAGCAATAGTAACGGTAACAGTAATAGCAGTAATTTTGTAGCAAGTGCAATAGTAACTATAGCAACAGTAACTTAGCAAGAACAATATGCAGGAAAATCGTAGGCATTGGATCAGCAATTTGTTGGATGATATTCATCATGTGACTGTCATAACCTAGGGCGATACAGCACTAGCTCCAGTTCATAAATATAATGTAGGCATGTATTCCGTAAATAGTCATACATGCTTATGGAAAGAACTTGCATGACATCTTTTGTCCTACCCTCCCGTGGCAGCGGGGTCCATATTGGAAACTAAGGGATATTAAGGTCTCCTTTTAATAGAGAACCAGAACAAAGCATTAACACACGGTGAATACATGAACTCCTCAAACTACGGTCATCACCGAGAAGTGTCCTGACTATTGTCACTCCGGGGTTGCCGGATCATAAAACGTAGTAGGTGACTATAACTTGCAAGATTGGATCTAGAACATAGATATAATGGTGATAACATAAACGGTTCAGATCTGAAATCATGGCACCAGAGCCCAAAGTGACAAGCATTAAGCATAGCAAATTCATCACAACATCAATCTCAGAACATAATGGATACTAGGGATCAAGCCGTAACAAAACTAACTCAATTACATGATGAATCTCATCCAACTCCTCACCGACCAGCGAGCCTACGAAGGAATTACTCACTCCCTGTGGGGAGCATCATGGAATTGGCGATGGAGAAGGGTTGGTGATGACGAAGATCGATGATCCCCCTCTCCGGAGCCCCAAACGGACTCCAGATCTGGCCTCCCGATGAAGAACTGGAGGTGGCGGCGGCTCCGTCTCGTGAAACGCGATAATTCTTTCTCCCTGATTTTTTTCTTGAAAAATAGGATTTTATAGCGTCGGTTTCAGGGTCTGCTAGGCCACCAGGTGGGGACAACCCACCTGGGCGCGCCTGGAGGGGGTGGCGCACCCTTGTGGGTTGTGCCCACCTAGGTGCCCCCCTCCGGTGGTTCTTGGCTCCAGTATTTTTCTTTTATTATATAAAAATTCCTCGCAAAGTTTCGTTCACATTCCGAGAACTTTTATTTCTGCACAAAAACAACACCATGGTAGTTCTGCTGAAAACAGCGTCAGTCCGGGTTAGTTTCATTCAAATCATGCAAATTAGAGTCCAAAACAGGAGGAAAATCTTTAGAAAAAGTAGATACGAAGGAGACATATCATGGATTTGTATTGACCACTACTTGCTTGGCTTGAATGATGCGCTCTACTTATGAGAAAGATGGATGAGGAAGGATGATCATCATGCTACGGGCCTATTTATAGCTACCATGGCATGATCTTTTTAACAATTGGCATTTTCTTGTGTGGAAAGTGCTTGGATGCTTCCCAAAATCATAATTTGGTATGTTGTGTTTGGTGGCACTACTTACAAGTGTATTCTTGGACTACTCATTAAACTTTCTTGTTGTTGCACGATCATTCCACCACCAAAAAGGTGTGATAACACACATGACTCATCTTATTCACTTTACAGCTCAAACACTAATCTAGATTGCCTATTTTTCTGAAACTAAGTTTGTAATGTTCTGCAAATTGTTACGCATAAACTAGATAAGCATGGCTGGCACAGAACTTAGTTTGTAATCTTGTGTGGCCTATTAAGATATATAAGACTAGTAATGTAACTTGCTTTAGTAGGCCATGACTCATCAAATTCCTTTTGCATGTCAAGTGTTGTAGTGTTCTAGAAGTTATTAGCAAACATCAATTTTATAATGTTCTACAAGTTGTTACGTGTAAACTAGACAAGCTTGACTTGCACACAAACAAGATTGTAATCATGTGTGACCTATTAAGACAGATTAGACTAGTAATGTGGCTTGCTTTGATAGACCATGACTCATCAAATTGCTTTTACTTGTCCTAAGTGTTGTATATGCTGTGCAAGTTATTAACACTTATCAGCTTAGTATGGCTTGCAATGTGTGTGCATGCCAAGGTACGTTCTAGCTTCTATTCGTTTGTAAATCTTATTTTGTTTTACACAAATCGTATAAATGATCATCTACGCTAAGGATTGCGAGTGCAGCTGCAACAATGTTGGCAGGGTCAGAGGGAGGCTGTGGCATGGCATGAGTTCTTATCACAACCGTTCATTATGTGTGGAAAGATACGTGTTGTGTTTTTCATGCGTGCTAAAAAATAGATGTTTTTAAATACAAATCAATAGAGTAGTCAAATAATGGATTGAGTTAAGATAAAAATTATATTTTGATTAGCAAAGTTCTCAGCAAAGTTGACAGGACCTCTACTCATTATTTATCATTAGATCAAATTCAAATAATAATAAAATAAATGGATGTGATTCCATCATGGCCATTTCAAATATATTTGAAAGTAAAATCCAAACATTATCCTTAGATTACAATATAAATTCCACGTAAATTGTTTCAGATAAAAAATACAAATGATCTATTATATTGTTAAAACAAGAAAAAATGAGTTAAGAAGAATGGATGTGATTTGCTTGAAAGAATGTGTATGCATGTCTCCTTATCCCACGAGTTTCCAGAAAAACAACGCTAGGCTCACTCTATTGGAATCAGTCGGATCAGAAAAAAAGCATATGTAACAGGAAAGCTGGAGTCTGAACCTAACATATATATGTGTCTTTCATTATAACTTATCATAAGTGTTTTTTTATGATTAAAAAAACACAATGGATTCATAAGCGCTAAGGGCATATCCAACGCCGACCCTCAGAAAAATTCATATGCAAGAGGAAAGCTGGAGTCCGGACGTGTTGTGCCATCCAATGCGGGCATGTATTGGTCCATAGGGCGGTCTGGACGTACTTTCTCCGACAAACCGGAGACAAACGTGGGGGAGGCTGGCTTTGCGATCGTCCGGACAGCACCCACGACCGCTTCTGACCACACGTGTCCACCCAAACCGCCTCCTCCCATGCCCGCACGTGTTCCCGCCCTGCATCAGCTGCCCGCATTCATTCCAGTGCAGAGCGTACGCATCCCTTACTGCCTCCGCAATGGAAGCGACGCGCTGGCCGAGGGCGCCGCCCGCTGCACGCCCGGCTGAACATGCATCCTAGCCCCATTCAAACGGCTGCAGACTACCCGCCTTTCTCCATTAAACCCGCGTGTGTGCCAGGATACCTACTCCAACCACATGTCCGTTCGCGAGCCAGCCGGCATTAAACAGAACGATGGTTGGCTTCTCGTGTTCGCCCGCTATTTAAACAATGTCAGATGGCGGGCAAGAACCGCACCACACCTCTGCTCACCATTTTCGTCCTTGGACAGTTTTCTTCATGACATCCGACGAGTGGGAAGAAGAGTTGTCCGGCATAAAAAACGGCTGGGTGGCCCGTCGAGCCCGCCGGTCACGAGCCGAGGAGTGGCTAGTTGCTCCAGGTCGGCACCAGGGGGACCACAGCTACATGGGCATCGTGGCTGCCGGCGACGGTGTCGTGTCGTACCGCCCCTCCCATGCCTACGACCATGTCATCCGATGTCAACGTGCACATAACCGCGCCCTGCCTGCAGAGAAAGAAGCAGGCTGCGCGGACATCGACTAGGTGGTGGCCAGCACGTCCGCGCTCGCCACCATCATCGAGGAGCCACTGCCTCTTGGGTCCCATGAATGGCACGCCGAGGTGACACCAGCGTACATAGCCGGTGTCTAGCCCTCTGGCATGCCACCGTCGTTCCCTACCCAAAACCAACTCTGATCCGTGTAGCGTAGGGACCCTTCCCCACCGGCAGAAGCATCAGCTGGTTGTTCCATTCCGATGAGCGGTAGGGAGGCGAGCCACTCTTTGCGCTGAAGCATATACCTACAGGGCTCACAACTACCGGACATGGGGACGACAATGGAGATCCGTTGCGGCCGGCTGTAGACTAGTCAAGGGTATCCATGTCGGCGGAGTGGATATTCGCCGGCGCCGGCTATAGAGTAGTTTTATGTTAGTTGGTATCAATTTTAGTTAAAAATATGTCCAAAATGTAAACGTTTTAGTCCGGTTTGTATGAAATACACTGGGTTTGCATGAATTTCATCCGGTTTGTTAAAAAAGTGTTTGAAATATATGCGAACAGCGTTGGTTGGCAGATTCCTGTATCCGTGTCCTCGGACTGGTCCCCTGTCAATGGACGATTGCGGGAGAAAATTTACTGGTCGCTGTTGGAGATGCCCTAATCAAAGGCATTTCCTCCATGCGTATTAGCAAACTTGCCTTTTCCTCTGCCCGATCCGACCATATTTGTTGGACTAGCATGAGTTGAACTCCAGAGACAAAACATATACATGCTCTTTGTGTTTAAGCGTGTGCAGATCAAAGGAGCTAGCCTCCAACTCTGTATTAAAGATCCAATTTTTAACAAGTTAATAATGGCATCCTGACGTCAACAACAAATTAAGGACCAGCATTTCTTTATCTTGCACTTCTTAATTTATACTCCCTCTGTAAAGAAATATAAGAGTCAACAACAAATCAAGGATCAGCATTTCTTTATCTTGCACTTTTTAATTTATACTCCCTCTGTTAAGAAATATAAGAGTGCATAAATCTAAATATGTAATGACAGATATTTTTGTAACCAAAAAATAATACAACATAGATATATCTATATATCTATCTATCTATTATATTATTAAAACAGAAGAAAAGTAACGGCTCAGATTAATCACATAAAAAGAAACGGCTCAGATTAAACTTACTAATATTGAATATTATTAAAAAATAAGAAAAGTAACGGCTCACATTATTCACATAAAAATAAACGGTTCAGATTTAAACTTACTAATATTGAATGTTTTGGAAGATGAACCAAGCCGATGAGTACAGGTCATAGAGAAACCCTTCTGTGATTTCCGTGGGTGGCTCAACGTGAAGCCGAAGACTCCAGCCCATATAATATCTGGAACATATACGTACAACTATGGGACATGAGCAGAAGGTACACGCAACTAAAAAAAAAGTGAACATGACTCCTTTTTACATGCAGGGACTCTTTCCTTACAAAAGAAAAACAGGACACAAATTCTTCTATGGGAAAAGGAAAAATTATACGGTCTCGCCAAGCACAAAAATTGGTGCACGGCCGGTAGCAAGGACCGTGGAGGCACCGTGTGGAGATTGAGCATGTAATTCATTCACGTACTTTCTCCTAAAAAACTCCATTCACGTACTGCTAAGACTTGCTTTATTCTGAATAAATGCATGCTCAACTAGCATGGCAGTGGCACACACGTCGCAATTGAACTTTAGTTTGCAGTCCAAACTTTAATCTTTTGCACAGCGAAAGCATGATATATCACCAAACAAAAAAATCCAACTGCGATATGGTTAGTGATGAGGTGGAGAAAGAGATCGAGAACATAATGTTAAGGTTAGAGCCATTTCATATATAATCCTTCATAAAAATTTCTTCAAAAACAATTTGCTGATGGATGTGAGAAGGAATATTATAGTACACACATGCATGCATGGGTGATCAGGCGTGTAGAGAAAACACATGGTTATGGTTCAGATTACAACGGTTGAGCCCCCACAAAAATAAAGATTACAACAGTTGAGTTTATAGACATGAAAGGCACATCCAGGAGAAAAGAGTCAAGAAAAACACCCCTTGAAAATGAGAACGTTAATCGAATACATTACATGCGATAGTTAAATTATGTACAAAAATGGCCCCTGTACATACAAATTTTACTGGATGAATAAAATGCGCCGCTGCTTTTAAGTTCATAAAGAAAACGACTTTATTTATATTAGAAATTTGGACTAAAAAGCTTAACAAAGATAATTGTACATGACAAGCTAACATATGGTCGTGTGTGATTAATTTTGTTTTATTTTGTAAAAGCGTTGTCAGGCACTGATGAATAGCTATCTTTAAAAAAATAAGTATATACAGAGCATTCTCATTCGCTAACAAAGCAAAACAAAAATTTGGGTATATGTGAAATTTTGCATAATACTTATTAGGATTTTTTTATCCACTGTATAAAGAGAATATCTCTAATTATATTTGAAATTTGAGAAAAAAATGTATTTTATATTCTGGTGCATAATTTAGAGAAAGATGCGGCCTACATTCAGACCGAGATGTTCATTCACTGTCGTTTAGTTATCCATTGATAATGAAGTGTAAAAGCTAGAGACCGTCTCTAGAGAATTACCATGTGTCATACGTGGTGAGAAATCCAAATGTGATAAACAAAACAGTTTCATGGGAATTAGCCGCATGAAAGATAACACCAGAATGACATGTTAGGTTTGTTCCATTTGAAATAGCGATTCTCAAGGCCTATTTTACCATTATGTTTTATTTCTAAAATCAATACTACTATATGACAATATTTGTGTACAATTAATCCATTTTTTGATTTAAATCTTATTGACAAATATTTAAAAAGTGGGGTAAGGGTCGATAGCATCTGATCAGAAGGAGTGAAAGAGAGGGAAAACTACACCTTAAGTTGAAAGACTGTAGTTTGACATTGTGAGACACATACATTTTTCCTTTTGAGTACATGTAGTCGCATATGTCCGACCAAAAACCACCGACCATGTCATGAGCACATTGGTACCCTCGTTTGGTAGTTCAAGTTACCGGTCGCCGCTCCAACAAGAAAACTCAAAATAAAGAACTTTTCAACCATCGATGTCAGGGGATTTGTAAATATAATCGGGTTTTAAATTTCCCGAAACATCATGATTATATACCAAAGGACATATGTTGAGCATAAAGTCATCCAAAGCACAACTAACGTGGCTACTGAGAGCTTATCCATATATGAAGTGTAAAATGCATATTATAAACTAAATAATAAGGGGAATCTAATGTGAAAAATATAACAACATGAAATAAATCCAGCCGCGCAAATGCGTGGGTCACCCAGCTAGTTATAATATATTACACCACATGATTTCACATAGGTTAAGATAGTTTGATCCACTAATCATGTATTTTAATGGTCATGATTTGTGTTAAAAATGGTCGAGTTTTATAGCAGATACACGTAGAAACATGATTTGATCATGCACATATACACATATAGGATAGACTTTTGTATGCACCATAGTTCGTTCGCAGGACTCGGAAAAAGAATGCTACAATGCAAGACGAAATTCGCTGGGGCACCTAAGTGCGAGGGTACTCACTGGCCAAGCCCTGCCGCCTGCTTGATTTGCCTCACGATTCATGAAGTAGGGCACAGTATAGTTCGTTCGCAGGACTCGGAAAAAGAATGCTACAATGCAAGCCCAAATTCGCTGAGGCACCTAAGTGCGAGGGTACTCACTGGCCAAGCCCTGCCGCCTACTCGATTTGCCTCATGATTCATGAAGTAGGGCACAGTAAAAAAGAAAATCCATCAAAAACCTTTATGTTTCAACGATGAAACTTACAGCTTTTGCGTTAGAAAATGCCCAGTTTCAACATGTTTCAAAGATGTAATTTTAAGCAATTTTTCTGTTGGTCATACACACAAAATAACTGAATATTATCGATTGCTCGTACTAAGTTTCAAACAATGAAAATTAACATTGTTTCCAAAAGTTGCCAAAATATATTCAAAATGAATATTATTTGAAAGCGCTGGCCGCAAGAAACACGAATATGAAAACATAACTTAAATTGATTTTTTTTGTTTAAAAGATACTGAAGTTAGAAAATCGGAGGCTAAAATGAAAAGCCGGCACCAGGACCTAACTGCCCCCGCACTTGCGTGCCATAAATCCTCGCCGTGCACGTGGTAGTTAAAGGAAACGTATTAGTTATCAACTCCAAGTAGTTTTGGTTTTCTCCATTTCCAGACATGAAAGAATAGCTGTATGAAACCCATACACATGTAAGGCTGCGGTACCACAGCGAAGGCCCGCCCGAAAAATTAGAGTGACCATCGATTAAGGATGACACAAGCGTCTGGATGCCAAACAAAAATCTTATATCTCAGTCTGACAACACATTTCCATAGCCACTGTAAAATTGTGCGATCTTTCTCACGTCCCAATAAGCTTTATATATATTGTTGGAGGGATAACGAGGTTCTTTCCATCTGTATATCCACGTATCCTTCTAATCAGACAGCATCGTGGATGGCTTGTATGCTACACACGGTGCCGCCGTTGCTGCAGCGGTGGGACTAGGAGCCACTGGATCTGGCCACAAGTGGCTGGTTCCCATCTCCAACTATGGTTGGCGTCTTGCCAAGTTCAGGCCTCATGGATACGGGTGGCACGATGCGGCGTCGTTGATCTTTTTCTGCAGGTCTCGATCGAGAGGAGGGCGATGCATTTTTGGTGGTACTCCTCGAGTATCGATTCTCAATTCCTAGGGTGAAAACCCAAGGTCTGGCCCTTATTGGTTGTACTTGGCAATGGCCTTGTTGAAGGCATTGTTTTTGGGTGAACTCGGAATTTTTCCATGGTGAAAACCCATGATCTTCGATCGGGCAGCGACAACGCTTGTCCATTGTTACCTTCTTGGGGGCGGTGCTTTTGGAGAACCTTTTTTGTAATGTGGGTATTGTCTTCGGTGGTGGTTAGAGTGCTGTTGATGCATGCTAGTGATTGATCATCATCGAGGGGTATTTTTTTTCTTCTGTTCTTTTTATTTTCTTTTTTGGATGTGTGTATCCTTGATGTCTTTGGACATCTTGTTGGTAGAGAGGCCGGGTGTAATTGGAGGTTGGGGTTCCACGACCTTGATCTATTCACTTATGCAAAGTTGGGTAAACATACATGACTATTTCTATCTAGATAGCTCATGTACGAGGGTCCTTCATGGAAGATACCATGAAATGAGATTCTTTTTTTTAAATGCGGGTTCCCGCATAGTGCATCGCTAACTTGGCATGCTATTCTGAAAGGGCGAGAAGGTTTGAAGGAGGGTTTGATGTGACAAATTGGGAATGCGCATACTACAGAGATATGGCATGATAAATGGGTGCAGGGCACGCCGTTGATGAAACCACTATGATACATGTGAGAAACTCCGGTCCAACTTGTAGCTGATCTTATCGATGAAAACCACAGGCGACTGGAACACTCCATTCATTCATTACGTGTTTATCCCATCTGGTGAAGTGGCCATCCTTAATATGCCACGAGCAAACAATGCAGCAGAGGACATTTGGTCGTGGGTATGGTAAAGAAATGACATTTCTTCTGTTCAATTGTTGTACAGAGCCGTGATGAACACAAGGTATGGTGTGGTAGCGGGACTGTCTAGTTTGTCTAATGGGGAAGAAAATTTAAAAAGGCAACGAAAGCTTAGGGTACAACCCAAGTTAAGAGTATTTTGGTGCAGAGTAATTAAAAACATCCTACCTTCATATGCATAACTAAAAAGGCATGTGATGGGGTTATGTGTGTGCCCTATGTGTGGCCGTGGGGAGGAAATGTTACCTCATATGCCCTTATCACACGTGAGCATGCAAGTTTATTCTTGGATTCTGCTTGAGAATATTTTGACATAAAACTCCCAAGGTTGCACCTGGAAACATGGTCAAGAGATATCTTTGATCCATATTTCCTTGATGCAAGGAAGAGCGCTATTAATGCTTTGGTTATGTGGGCGATTTGGAGTAGCCGCAATGAAGATACTCATGTTGAGGAGAAGTATGAGCCACAAAAATCAATGTAATTGACTGATGAATTGAATGCTTCTCTGGAAATAATTGATCAAGGGCAAGCCAAGGATGTGGATAGTCCTTACTAGTAATACTCAATTTGAAAGTCCAAGAAAATACTTCAATTTAATTCAAGTTTCAGACTCATTTTGTTATCTTTAGATTAATGTAACATAAACATCTACTTAATACTTAATATATATAATTAGGGGTGAACTTGTGAACGGGCACATGAATGGAACTCAAACAAACAATCATATGCAGACAAGACCTGTGTTTATCTTTTATTCCCAAGTTTGAACTAGTATAGTTCAGGTTCTTACATGATAGTGCAGGTCACTTTATTTTTTCACCGCTACAACGACCAAACCATGGTCTAAGAAAACGGTGTTTCATATATCTAGTACTAGAGTTCTTCTCTTCTCAGTTAGTACCGACGATGCCAAATGGCGCAATGGTGGTCGAGCAATATGGAGGGATGTAGACATTGCACATTGCTGGTAGTGTCTGCAGGGCTAGGTTCCTTATTTCCTCGAACTGGGGCAGATGTTGAGGCTGGACAGAGCCCTGGGCCTGTGGGTTTTGCTGAGATGGCTGGAAGAAGCCCTGGCCTGATGGATATTGTTGCTGAGGCTGCTGGTAGGAGACCTGGCTCGACGGTTGTTGTTGTTGTTGTTGATGCAGAATAATAGCATGAACGACATTGTGGATGGCTTGGCACCGCGACTGCTCGGGGGTCTGCCATAGTTGCTGACAACATAATTGTTGCAACAGTTGGTAACTTTGTTGCAATACTTGTGAGCTTGCATGTGCTATGTTGGGTTGTTGCAAGATGACATCCCTGCATGGAATCAGTTGTTGTTGCAGAATTTGTTGAAGGATTTGTTGTTGCTGTTGTTGTTATTGTTGTTGTTGTTGTTGTTGTTGTTGTGCTTGTTGCTGCGAAATTGGTTGTTGTGGTTGCGGATACTGTGGTTGCGGTTGTGGATATGGTTGTTGTGGTGGAAATGGTTGCGGCTGCGGATATGGTAGTTGTGGCGGAAATGGTTGCGGCTGTGGAAATGGTTGCGGCTGCGGATATGGTTGTTGTGATGGAAATGGTTGCGGCTGCGGATATGGCTGTTGTTGTGGAAATGGTTGTTGCTGCCCCGGAAATTGTTGTTGTTGCACCAATGGAGCTTGCTCTTGTGGTTGTTGCTGAGATGGATTTTGTGGCTGCAATTGTGGCACTGGAACTCTAACTGCAGTTGTGGTGGTGGTCGCCACGATAGCAAGGAGGGCAAGGATGAGAAAGGTCTTCATGGTGGATTTGTATTGACCACTGCTTGCTTGGCTTGAATGATGCGCTCTACTTATGAGAAAGATGGATGAGGAAGGATGATCATCATGCTACGGGCCTATTTATAGCTGCCATGGCATGATCTCTTTAACAATTGGCATTTTCTTGTGTGGAAAGTCCTTGGATGATTCCCAAAATCATAATTTGGTATGTTGTGTTTGGTGGCACTACTTACTAGTATATTCTTGGACTACTCATTAAACTTTCTTGTTGATGCACTATCATTCCACCACCAAAAAGGTGTGATAACACACATGACTCATCTTATTCACTTTACAGCTCAAACACTAATCTAGATTGCCTATTTCTCTGAAACTAAGTTTGTAATGTTCTGCAAATTGTTATGCATAAACTAGATAAGCATGGCTGGCACAGAACTTAGTTTGTAATCTTGTTTGGCCTGTTATGATAGATAAGACTAGTAATGTAACTTGCTTTAGTAGGCCATGACTCATCAAATTCCTTTTACATGTCAAGTGTTGTAGTGTTATAGAAGTTATTAGCAAACATCAATTTTATAATGTTCTACAAGTTGTTACGTGTAAACCAGATAAGCTTGACTTGCACACAAACAAGATTATAATCATGTGTGACCTATTAAGATGGATTAGACTAGTAATGTGGCTTGCTTTGATAGACCATGACTCATCAAATTGCTTTTACTTTTCCTAAGTGTTGTATATGTTCTGCAAGTTATTAACACTTATCAGCTTAGTATGGCTTGCAATGTGTGTGCATGCCAAGGTACGTTCTAGCTTCTATTCGTTTGTAGATCTTATTTTGTTTTACGCAAATCGTATAAATGATCATATACGCTAAGGCTTGAGAGTGCAGCTGCAACAATGTTGGCATGGTCAGAGGGAGGCTGTGGCATGGCATGAGTTCTTATGAGAACCGTTCATTATGTGTGGAAAGATACGTGTTATGTTTTTCATGCGTGCTAAAAAATAGATATTTTTAAATACAAATCAATAGAGTAGTCAAATAATGGATTGAATTAAGATGAAAATTATATTTTGATTAGCAAAGTTCTCAGCAAAGTTGTCAGGGCCTCTACTCATTATTTATCTTTTGGATCAAATTCAAATAATAATAAAATAAATGGATGTGATTCCATCATGGCCATTTCAAATATATTTGAAAGTAAAATCCAAACATTATCCTTAGATTACAATATAAATTACACGTAAATTGTTTGAGATAAAAAATACAAATGATCTTTTATATTGTTAAAAAAAGAAAAAAATGAGTTAAGAAGAATGGATGTGATTTGCTTGAAAGAATGTGTATGCATGTCTCCTTATCCCACGAGTTTCCAGAAAAACAACGCTAGGCTCACTCTATTGGAATCAGTCGGATCAGAAAAAAGCATATGTAAGAGGAAAGCTGGAGTCTGAACCTAACATATATATGTGTCTTTCATTATAACTTATCATAAGTGTTTTTTTATGACTAAAAAAAACAATGGATTCATAAGCGCTAAGGGCATCTCCAATGCCGACCCTCAGAAAAATTCATATGCAAGAGGAAAGCTGGAGTCCGGACGTGTTGTGCCATCCAATACGGGCATGTATTGGTCCATAGGGCGGTCTGGACGTACTTTCTCCGACAAACAGGAGACAAACATGGGGGAGGCGGGCTTTGCGTGCGTCCGGACAGCACCCACGACCGCTTCTGACCACACGTGTCCACCCAAACCGCCTCCTCCCATGCCCGCACGTGTTCCCGCCCTGCATCAGCTGCCCGCATTCATTCCAGTGCAGAGCGTACGCTTCCCCTACTGCCTCTGCAATGGAAGCGACGCGCTGGTCGAGGGCGCCGCCCGCTGCACGCCCGACTGTACATGCGTCCAAGCCCCATTCAAACGGCTGCAGACTACCCGCCTTCCTCCATTAAACCCGCGTGTGTGCCAGGATACCTACTCCAGCCACATGTCCGTTCGCGAGCCGGCTGGCATTAAACAGAACGCCGGTTGGCTTCTCGTGTTCGCCCGCTATTTAAACAATGTCAGATGGCGGGCAAGAACCGCACCACACCTCTAGTCACCATTTTCGTCCTTGAACAATTTTCTTCATGACATCCGACGAGCGGGAAGAAGAGTTGTCCGGCATAAAAAACGGTTGGGTGGCCCGTCGAGCCCGCCGGTCACGAGCCGAGGAGTGGCTAGTTGCTCCAGGTCGGCACCGGGGGGACCACAGCTACATGGGCATCGTGGCTGCCGGCATCGTACCGCCCCTCCCATGCCTACGACCGTGTCATCCGATGTCAACGTGCACATAACCACGCCCTGCCTGCAGAGAAAGAAGCAGGCTGCACGGACATCGAATAGGTGGTGGCCAGCACGTCCGCGCTCGCCACCATCATCGAGGAGCCACTGCCTCTTGGGTCCCATGAATGGCACGCCGAGGTGACACCAGCGTACATAGCCGGTGTCTAGCCCTCTGGCAGGCCACCGTCGTTCCCTACCCAAAACCAACTCTGATCTGTGTAGCGTAGGGACCCTTCCCCACCGGCAGAAGCATCAGCTGATTGTTCCATTCCGATGAGCGGTAGGGAGGCGAGCCACTCTTTGCGCTGAAGCATATACCTCCAGGGCTCACAACTACCGGACATGGGGACGACAATGAAGATCCGTTGCGGCCGGCTGTAGACTAGTCAAGGGTATCCATGTTGTCGGATTGGATATTCGCCGGCGTTGACTATAGAGTAGTTTTATGTTAGTCGGTATCGTTTTTAGTTAAAAATATGTCCAAAATGTAAACGTTTTTGTCCGGTTTGTGTGGAATACACTGGGTTTGCATGATTTTCATCCGGTTTGTTAAAAAAGTGTTTGAAATGTATGCGAACAGCGTTGGTTGGCAGATTCCTGTATCCGTGTCCACGGACTGGTCCCCTGTCAATGGATGATTGCGGGAGAAAATTTACTGGTCGCTGTTGGAGATGCCCTAATCAAAGGCATTTCCTCCATGTGTATTAGCAAACTTGCCTTTTCCTCTGCCCGATCGGACCATATTTGTTGGACAAGCATGAGTTGAACTCCAGGGACAAAACATATACATGCTCTTTGTGTTTAAGCGTGTGCAGATCAAAGGAGCTAGCCTCCAACTCTGTATGAAAGATCCAATTTTTATGATAATTACAAGTTAATAATGGCATGCTGACGTCAACAACAAATTAAGGACCAGCATTTCTTTATCTTGCACTTCTTAATTTATACTCCCTCTGTAAAGAAATATAAGAGTCAACAACAAATCAAGGATCAGCATTTCTTTATCTTGCACTTTTTAATTTATACTCCCTCTGTTAAGAAATATAAGTGTGTTTAGATCACTACTTTAGTTATCTAAACGCTCTTATATTTCTTTCCGGAGGGAGTAGGCACGAGCCAAAGGGATTCATTCATGCTAATTACTATATATAATGTCATGCTGACATCAAAGAACATAGCCAGCATCAACTTTTTTTGGTCATTAACTACGTGCGAAGGGGTTTATTTGGTGTATATAATTCAGTGATTAGGAGCATTTAGTGGAACGTGAGGGATTAGTAAAATTATTCACATAAAAATAAACGGTTCAGATTTAAACTTACTAATATTGAATGTTATGGAAGATGAACCAAGCCGACGAGTACACGTCATAGAGAAACCCTTCTGTGATTTCCGTGGGTGGCTCAACGTGAAGCCGAAGACTCCAGCCCATATAATATCTGGAACATATACGTACAACTATGGGACATGAGCAGAAGATACACGCAACTAAAAAAAAAGTGAAAATGACTCCTTTTTACATGCAGGGACTCTTTCCTTACAAAAGAAAAAAAGGACACAAATTCTTCTATGGGAAAAGGAAAAATTATACGGTCTCGCCAAGCACTAAAATTGGTGCACGGCCGGTAGCAAGGACCATGGAGGCACCGTCTGGAGATTGACCATGTAATTAATTCATTCACGTACTTTCTCCTAAAAAACTCCATTCACGTACTGCTAAGACTTGCTTTATTCTGAATAAATGCATGCTCAACTAGCATGGCAGTGGCACACACGTCGCAATTGAACTTTAGCTTGCAGTCCAAAGGTTAATCTTTTGCACAGCGAAAGCATGACATATCACCAAACAAAAAAATCCAACTGCGATATGGTTAGTGATGAGGTGGAGAAAGAGATCGAGAACATAATGTTAAGGTTAGAGCCATTTCATATATAATCCTTCATAAAAATTTCTTCAAAAACAATTTGCTGATGGATGTGAGAAGGAATATTATAGTACACACATGCATGCATGGGTGATCAGGCGTGTAGAGAAAACACATGGTTATGGTTCAGATTACAACGGTTGAGCCCCCACAAAAATAAAGATTACAACGGTTGAGTTTATAGACATGAAAGGCACATCCAGGAGAAAAGAGTCAAGAAAAACACCCCTTGAAATGAGAACGTTAATCGAATACATTACATGCGGTAGTTAAATTATGTACAAAAATGGCCCCTGTACATACAAATTTTACTGGATGAATAAAATGCACCGCTCCTTTTAAGTTCATAAAGAAAACGACTTTATTTATATTAGAAATTTGGATTAAAAAGCTTAGCAAAGATAATTGTACATGACAAGTTAACATATGGTCGTGTGTGATTAATTTTGTTTTATTTTGTAAAAGCGTTGTCAGGCACTGATGAATAGCTATCTTTTAAAAAATAAGTATATATAGAGCATTCTCATTCGCTAACAAAGCAAAACAAAAATTTGAGTATATGTGAAATTTTGCATAATACTTATTAGGAATTTTTTTTATCCACTGTATAAAGAGAATATCTCTATTTATATTTGAAATTTGAGAAAAAATGTATTTTATATTCTGGTGCATAATTTAGAGAAAGATGCAGCCTACATTCAGACCGAGATGTTCATTCACTGTCGTTTAGTTATCCATTGATAATGAAGTGTAAAAGCTAGAGACCGTCTCTAGAGAATTACCATGTGTCATACGTGTTGAGAAATCCAAATGTGATAAAGAAATCAGTTTCATGGGAATTAGCCGCATGAAAGATAACACCAGAATGACATGTTAGGTTTGTTCCATTTGAAATAGCGATTCTCAAGGCCTATTTTACCATTATGTTTTATTTCTAAAATCAATACTACTATATGACAATATTTGTGTACAATTAATCCATTTTTTGATTTAAATCTTATTGACAAATATTTAAAAAGTGGGGTAAGGGTCGATAGCATCTGATCAGAAGGAGCGAAAGAGAGGGAAAACTACACCTTAAGTTGAAAGACTATAGTTTGACATTGTGAGACACATACACTTTTCCTTTTGAGTACATGTAGTCGCATATGTCCGACCAAAAACCACCGACCATGTCATGAGCACATTGGTACCCTCTTTTGGTAGTTCAAGTTACCGGTCGCCGCTCCAACAAGAAAACTCAAAATAAAGAACTTTTCAACCATCGATGTCAGGGGATTTGTAAATATAATCGGGTTTTAAATTTCCCGAAACATCATGATTATATACCAAAGGACATATGTTGAGCATAAAGTCATCCAAAGCACAACTAACGTGGCTACTGAGAGCTTATCCATATATGAAGTGTAAAATGCATATTATAAACTAAATAATATGTGGAATCTAATGTGAAAAATATAACAACATGAAATAAATCCAGCCGCGCAAATCCGTGGGTCACCCAGCTAGTTATAATATATTACACCACATGATTTCACATAGGTTAAGATAGTTTGATCCACTAATCATGTATTTTAATGGTCATGATTTGTGTTAAAAATGGTCGAGTTTTATAGCAGATACACGTAGAAACATAATTTCATCATGCACATATACACATATAGGATAGACTATTGTATGCACCATAGTTCGTTCGCAGGACTCGGAAAAAGAATGCTACAATGCAAGACGAAATTCGCTGGGGCACCTTAGTGCGAAGGTACTCACTGGCCAAGCCCTGCCGCCTGCTCGATTTGCCTCACGATTCATGAAGTAGGGCACAGTATAGTTCGTTCGCAGGACTCGGAAAAAGAATGCTACAATGCAAGCCGAAATTCGCTGAGGCACCTAAGTGCGAGGGTACTCACTGGCCAAGCCCTGACGCCTGCTCGATTTGCCTCACGATTCATGAAGTAGGGCACAGTAAAAAAGAAAATCCATCAAAAACCTTTATGTTTCAACGATGAAACTTACCGCTTTTGCGTTAGAAAATGCCCAGTTTCAACAAGTTTCAAATATGTAATTTTAAGCAATTTTTCTGTTGGTCATACACACAAAATAACTGAATATTATCGATTGCTCGTACTAAGTTTCAAATAATGAAAATTAACATTGTTTCCAAAAGTTGCCAAAATATATTCAAAATGAATATTATTTGAAAGCGCTGGCCGCAAGAAACACGAATATGAAAACATAACTTAAATTGATTTTTTTTGTTTAAAAGATACTGAAGTTAGAAAATCGGAGGCTAAAATGAAAAGCCGGCACCAGGACCTAAGTGCCCCCGCACTTGCGTGCCATAAATCCTCGCCGTGCACGTGGTAGTTAAAGGAAACGTATTAGTTATCAACTCCAAGTAGTTTTGGTTTTCTCCATTTCCAGACATGAAAGAATAGCTGTATGAAACCCATACACATGTAAGGCTGCGGTACCACAGGGAAGGCCCGCCGGAAAAATTAGAGTGACCATCGATTAAGGATGACACAAGCGTCTGGATGCCAAACAAAAATCTTATATCTCAGTCTGACAACACATTTCCATAGCCACTGTAAAATTGTGCGAGCTTTCTCACGTCCCAATAAGCTTTATATATATTGTTGGAGGGATAACGAGGGCCTTTCCATCTGTATATCCATGTATCCTTCTAATCAGACAGCATCGTGGATGGGCTTGTAGGCTACACACGGTGCCGCCGTAGCGGCAGCGGTGGGACTAGGAGCCACTGGATCTTGCCACAAGTGGCTGGTCCCCATCTCCAACAATGGTTGGCGTCTTGCCAAGTTCAGGCATCCACGGATACGGGTGGCACGATGCGGCGTCGTTGATCTTTTTCTGCAGGTCTCGATCGAGAGGAGGGCGATGCATTTTTGGTGGTACTCCTCGAGTATCGATTCTCAATTCCTAGGGTGAAAACCCAAGGTCTGGCCCTTATTGGTTGTACTTCGCAATGGCCTTGTTGAAGGCATTGTTTTTGGGTGAACTCGGAATTTTTCCATGGTGAAAATGTAGGGGAACGCAGCAGAAAACAAAAAATTTCCAACCTACGCATCAGCCCAGGACCACTATGGAGACTGCATACAAGGTTTGATCATTTTCGTTACCGACTCGTAGCGCAGCGGAAGTAGAGTCGATGACGATCGTCAGTGCAGATCCCCGCAGCTAGGATTTACAACCTCCCAACCGCGAGGATGTATACCCTCATCCGCCACCCGGATAGCCCTCCGGGAGGCGGCCGGACAGTCCCCCGGATGGTGTCGCGGACAGCCCTTCAGGAGGACTCACAGAACTCGGACCGTCACTTGGACAGCCCTACGGGAGGCACTCACGAACAGCCCC
Source organism: Thinopyrum elongatum (assembly GCA_011799875.1). Classification (NCBI taxonomy): domain Eukaryota; kingdom Viridiplantae; phylum Streptophyta; class Magnoliopsida; order Poales; family Poaceae; genus Thinopyrum; species Thinopyrum elongatum. The sequence goes on along the minus strand of CM022302.1, from coordinate 64,780,914 downwards.
ACGGGCACTAAGATCGAAACTACGACCTCTCTACAGAGTTGCACACATACGGTGTCATCTATCCGGCAGGGCTTCGCCGTCCAGAACTAGTTCCCACCGGAACCCAGACAGCCTTTCGGCTCTGCGAAACTCTTTTCGTGGGAGGGAGAGAGAAGCCAGATAATGCATGGCTTGTGTGAGAGAGTTGGAGTGGGGATGGAGAGCTCCTCTCCACCTCCTTATATAGTGATGGAAGGGGTGAGGGGGGTCTGAAACTCAGCCCACAAAACATGCACCCACCAAACAAGGAAAACATGTTCCCACCAAACATGGAGAAAACATGTTCCCTTGTCCATGGTGTTCCCCCATGGGGCCCCACCTTCCTCCCAACACTCTCCACCATTTGTGGGGGCTGGCCCCCACCATGGGGGGCCCCCCAACACTTTGTCCAGCCACAAGGGGGCTGTCCCCTAAAGGGGGCGCCCCCAAAAACAGCCCCCACGTTACGTGGGATCTTGTCCCCTCACGCTGGGACAAGATGTTTTCCGCGACTATTATTTCTGAAAAATTCCGGAAGGTCCCAGAACATTTCCGACACCCTCTAAAATTATTTGGACGCGCTCTGGAACATTTCCAGAATGGTGGTTTAATTTAAAACCATCTTTGTTTACCTGGTAAACAATCCCGGCAGCTCCGAAACATTTTTTCGGTTTTTTCTCCGAAAAAATTCCAGAAATTACCAGACCAATCTGGCAACCTCCAAAACATTCCCGGTGCTTGCTGAAACCTTTTTGGATCAATGGTTTTATCCGAAACAACTTTTCGGTTTTACCGAAACTTTTTCGGTGTTCTCTCCGGAACTTTTCCGTTGTCTCTGAAACTTTTCCAGTGACTTTCTCTCGGACTCCTTGTCTAGTATTCAGCAGATAGATGACCATTAAGCGTGTGACCCTATAGGTTCGGTGAAGCATAGACATGACCGGAACACTTTCCGATTAATGATCAACATCGGAGCCGTGGACACCCATATTGACCCCTATACCCACACGAATGAATATTCGAGTGAACCTCCATTTGCCGTGTGCTATTCCTGTTGCTTCGCGATATGTTCCAAATACCCGAGGTGAGACATGTTGGCATTCCCGTGGATCAACAACTTGTCCACTATGCCAGTTACCTCGTTACCGGTATTGTTCTCTTTTCTTGTTACCGTGTTCCGGCATCCCCGTGATCAAATCACAAAGTGTCTGCCCAGACGATGATGGATACCGTAACACCGAGAGGGCCCAGAGATATCTCTCCATCGTCGGAGGAGCAAATCTCAATCTTGAGTTATCAACTTACTTGACATACTTTTCCATGAACCCGTAAGCCGCCGTAATAGCCACCCATTTACGGATGACGTTTAACAAACCCCAAAGTTCATGAAGCAAGCATGAAGAAACTAGACACTCTCATGGTCTAAGGAATTATGCAAACATTAACTTCTCTGTGTTATTAACCATTAACTTGTGACGAATGTATCTCATAGCATAACATCAATTTGGGTCGATTCAACACAAATGTTCTTCTAACATTGTGCCCTCAAAGCTGCTGGCATAGACATGCCCATGATTGGGAAAACATAATCATCATGCAACACTTGAGCTAGTCTTAGAGGCATGACTAGGAATACATTTTACCGTTTATTATTCCACACGTGCACATGGGTTTTCCCCAGAGCCTTTATGGATATACGGGCTCAGGTACCATAGCAGTTATAGCATGGAACATAAACCTAATTATGAACAGGGAGATAATCAATAACATTTATTATTGCCTCTAGGGCATATCTCCTACAGACTCCCACTTGCACTAGATTCAATAATCTAGTTAATGCCAATGCACTTTACACCTGTGGTGCACCGGTGTAAATATGCTTCGCATGTGGTATAGCCTGATGTCCAACGGATCTGACGACTTCAGCTCCGTGTATATCTTTGCGTATCCTCGCGTTTTCACGCTTTCACACAATTCATATTTTGTGTGGACTTGGCTTCGTATGTATGTGAATTACAGGTCGAACCTGGATTCCTCAGACTGAGTTATGGAGCAACTACCTGCAGTAGTATCCCATTGACCAAAGCCTTCTTGGAACCATACTAAGTTCATGAAAGAACTATATGATTCAGCATCTTGTTTGTCGCTTTTAAAAGCGGCAACATACTTCGCATCTGTTATAGAATTCGCCACAGTAACTTGTTTGAAACAATTTCCAACTACCGTGCCACCATATTGTGTGTTACACAAAACCCTCAATTTAAATCAAAAATCGCTTGGAGCATGGATGAAGACTGTATCGATGTAACCTTTTACAACGAACTCTTCATGATCTCCGCTTGCGAGAAAACATGTCATCGGTGCTACTATAGTACACAATGACCCTTTTTCACTGTTGTCCCATGATCAGAACTTTTGATCACTTTGGTATCTATACTCGCAACAACTTTGGGAGTATTGTACATATCTGGTTGTTTTTACATACCATGGAATACATGATTAATCCAAGCACAAGAGTGTGTGGAATCTCCATCATGTATTTTGCTCATCAGTGTTTTGGGACACCGAGTCTTGCAAAAACTCTTTCCATGTGACTTCGGCAAGAATCACTCCTTGACGTTTTTAATGCTAAAAGGTTTTAGCATCTTGTCAATATGTATCTTTGCTCAACCCCATTAGGTAAATCTATCTCCATAGATCATCATGCCTAATATAAAGGCTATTTAGCCCAAGCACTTCATCAAAAAACTATTTTCAAATGAAGTCATAATTCGTGTCAAGAAATTTATTTCCAATTAATAAGGTGTCAAGCACACAGCATTTTTTTTAGAAATTTTATTATGCTCCCACTTACTTTCTTGAATCATAAGCATCTTCGTTACCCATTGATGAAGTCAAACCCCTTTGATTATTTCATCAAAACACGAAGATTCCAACTCCATTTTGCTCTCTTCTGTCCATTGCTGGAACTGTGAAGTTTGCATACTTACTAGCATCCTCTGGACTGACAAAATACCTTGGACTGTAACACATGCAAGTCCTTGGTTTCATTTCCATCAGATGGAAATCCTATTGTCATCCATGTTTCATATCTCATGATTGAAATATGTATTAATTGCTAGTTCAACCCTATCCGACTTTAAGCATCGCTACGATGAAACAACCTCATCATAGTCAACTCCTTGAACTTGTTATTGCAACAAGTCGAGCTTTATGGATAAAACATTTTTATCCGTATCAGTTTTAAGTTCCATAAATATTCGTTAGACTCTAAGTCTTCCGAAAGGTGTATCAAGGTTTTAATCTTGAATCATTTATATGGAAGCTAACTCGGGTTGTATTGGCATTTAGCCAATTCCGGAGTCAGGGCCCATCAACGCTTCCTTGTGTATCGTAGGTATACTGTTGTCTAACAACAATATCTCGGTTGCGCACCTGAGAGGTTTGCACGAGCCTTGCCTACGTGGTTCAGCTGCAAGTTCGACCGAAGTCCATACATTTTATTGTAGAGACTTCCGTATCAGTCGTAGTAGGAAACTCCGGAATTACTTCCAAGGTTCCTTTCCTTTGACCTGATGACGAAGATACTGACTATCTCGTCGAGTTGCACTGTCCTCCCACTCACCTTTTTGAAAGAACAATTCTCTTTAAAAGCATACCGTTTTGTGGCAAAATCCTTTGCCTTGGTATAGTGGTGAGGGAATACCCAATGACCACTACGGGAAACAGCTAATTTGCCGTCAGGGGGCGTCTTTGCCGTCTACTTTTCATCGGGCAAGACGGCAAAGAAATAGTTTGCCATCATCAATAGACGGCAAAGAAACACAGACGGCAAAATAGACTTTGCCGTCTGCCAAACAAAACACAGACGGCAAAGAGCTCGCTTTGCCGTCTGGAAACAAAAACACAGACGGCAAAGTGCTTTGCCGTCTCCGTTTTCTTTACAGACGGCAAAGTGCTTTCTTTGCCGTCTGTAAAACAAAACGAAGACGGCAAAGTGAGCACTTTGCCGTCTGTTGTTTTTGTTTCCCAGACGGCAAAGTGAGAAAGCACATCACGCGGATTGATGACATGGCAGCAATCCACACCACCGGCGGTGCTCCTTGCACAATCCAACCACCTCCAACCTGCCCACCACGCACCCCACCTGCCCATCACCACCCACCCACGTGCCCACCATGGCCCCCACCACTCTCTCTCTCTCCTATCCTCCGATCCCGCCACCCCCACCACTACCTCTCTCTCTCTCGTACCCCACTGCTCGATCCACCCAGCCGGCGCCAGCCACCAGCTCGTCCTCCGGCCCTGGCCTCGCCGCCCCGCCCACTCGTCCTCCGGCCCTGGCCTCGCCGCCCGCCCCCCACTTCGCCGCCCTGTCTCCCCTGCCGGCCTCCGCGCCGGCCACCGTCGCCCCCGCCGGCATCCAGGCCCCGCCCCTGGCGCCGCCGGGCCCAGCCGTCCTGGCGTCGTCCCTGCCAGCCGCCGGCCCCGTCGCCCCCGCTGGCTTGCGCGCGCGACCCCGCGGATCCGGTATAGTTCGAGCAGCCACCGCCGGATTTGATGCCCGTGACCCCGCCGGACCTCCCTACCTCGCCCCTTCGCGCGCGCCGCCGGCCCTGCTTCGCCCCAGCCACACCGCCGGCCCTGCCTTTTGCTCAGGAGAAGATGAAGACATGATTGCTTTTTTCAAATTTTTGTAAGGTTCTTTTTGCAAGAAAGCACGACTGTGTGTACTCCATGTAATCTGTTCGTGTTGTGAAATAGACACCAGATTTGTATTGTGAAAAATTCATTCCTTCGTCGTTGATTCTTTGAAACAAGTATCCATGGATAATATGCTGTTTGTACTGGTCCGTTGGTTCCTTTCTTTTAATATATATAAAATATTCTTTGCCGTCTCCGATTTTTGAGGTAGACGGCGAAGCGTTGTAGGGCCCACCTACTATTAGAAAACCTTAATCCCTACTTTGCCGTCTGCCGTGGAAAAAAACCTGACGGCAATGTCTTTGCCGTCATCCCGACGAAAAGCAGACGGCAAAGTATGCCTTTGCCGATTTGTCTTTGCCGTCTGACTTTGCCGTCTACCGGCTGACGGCAAACTCTTTGCCGTCTGTATTTCTTTCTTTGCCGTCTGTATATGCCTGACGGCAAACTAGCTGATTCCCGTAGTGGACTTGGGATAACCTACAAAGTAGCACTTGTCTGATTTGTAATAGGTTTGTAACCTTTTACACAAGCCCCATATTCCAAATGTTAAGAAAAGATATATCATGGTTGGGCGTACCATACCATGGCGTCATTTCAACAGACCCGATGGAGCTCTTTTCAGTGTAAAAGCCGCAGTCTCTAAAGCATCACTTTAAAAGGGATAATGGCAAATTTATTTATGTCATCTTTGATCTTACCATGTCATGAATGGTTCGATTACATCTCCACGGACTTTCCACATGCAGTGGTGTTCGGGAGGTGCAAGTTATGAAACCCCTTTCACAACTCATCAGACATTCGCTAAACTTGTAACTCAAATCTTCCTTTCTGCAATCGAATTGTAGAAACATAATTTTCTTGTTACAATAATTTCTTCTTCATTTTGAAAACCTTTTGAATGATTTCAAAAGATCCAGACTTACGTCTCATCAAGTAAATATCCATATATCTACTTGAGTCATTTCTGAAGATAGATAAATCCACTACTAACAACATTTATCGGACTACACACATCAAATGTATGATCACCAATAAGTTTGTTGTCCATTCCTTATGGCCTGTGAATGGTATTTCAGTCACTTCACTTTTCGGAGAAAAGTTGCAAGTGTCAGATGATTCAAAATCAAACGACTTCAAAATCCATCATAATGGAATTTTCTATGCGGGTTTCTCCAATGTGACCAAATGCAGTGCCACACTTATGTGGTATTATTTTAGTCTTACGACATTTAGCGTCATTGTTATGAATGTATCATATCACTATCAATATTCATAACATACGTCCCATCTGGATGGAAGCATGGCCCTTCATGTTATTCATAATACTGAACAACAATTGTTCTTTTATGAACAACTCTTTTGCAACAACATTGTGCAAGGGGCTAGAGTGTAAAACTCTAAAATGATTTATGAAAGTAAATCCAGAGGTAATATATTATTATTATTATTCATAACATACATCTCATTCTCAATGAAAGTATGGCCCTTATGTTATTCATAACATCGAACATAAAAAGTTCACTTATGAACAACCGTTTTGCAAGATACCTTATGCAAAGGGCTAGAGTGTATGAAACTCTAAAATGAATTATGAAAGTAAATACATAGGGAATACACCGATGGAAGGTATAGTAACTATTACTATGTTCCCAGCGTGTATTAAAACCTCATTCCTGGCTAGTCTTTCAGGCCATAGTAGTTCTTACATCGAGTTGCAACAGAATGCAATCGAGCGGGTATCTTTGTGATTGTCTCACAATACCCAAGAATTAGTGATTAACATGTTTAACCATAATTCCCAAGAACTATATCTTTGACCAGCCTTCTATACATCAAAAACTTGTATGACATTCATACATGAGCTGGTTATTCCTATCTTCTTTCTTATTGCCTTTATACTTCTAACAGTTTAACTTTTAGTATTTCTCCAACTTCCAGAAGAAGCACCCAATTTAAGAGTGGCGTTAGCCCCGGACTTCCTAGGCGTGAAAGTTTCACTAACACCCTTCGGACACTTCCTTTCTCTTTAAGTTGTTGTTTTATTCACCTTTCATCATATGACAGGCGTTCTTCTGGATCCCTCTCTTATCAGTCTAATGCATAGTAAACTTCTTTACTAATAGTTTGCAAACAAACATTGCTTTGGATATCTCATATCTTTTAGCCTTTGTCTGTCTCTGAAAAATGATTTTCAGATTCCATGAATATCACATAACTATCCAAACTTTCGAAGTTCAGGTTTCATGGAAGCAAACATATTGCACTTGACTGAAACGGAATTCTAGCTTTTGGATCGAAGGACGAGAGTCACATGATCCATAGCATAAGAGAGATAATACCGAAAGTATGCAATAGGACAAAGTCCTTCTCGGCACTCTTGAGGACAATCCTCACATTACGTTACCAACCGTAAAGTTTTAACCAGATATTTAACAGCTTATTCAATTTTAACAGGGAAGGTGGAAACGCGAGCCATTATTCTATAACTGTTAAGCAAACCACACTTAGACAGTGTTCATAATTAATTGCACTGAGAATTAAACAAGTTAATTCAACAGTGCGCTCCCACTCAAATCAATATCTCTCATAATTGATTGTGAGTGATTCAAGATCCGCATATCAATTCAACGCCATTGACGGGTTCATCACTGATGACGTGAATTTCAATCGGTAGTCCAACTTGCCAATCACATCTCTATGTGACTCTTGTCCATCTTTCGATGCGTGTGTTCCGAGCTCAGGACTATCCTGCCTGAACGTCAAGACAACCAAGTAATCACGCAGTGAGGTCTGACCTTCACCCGCCTTACACCTCTCTAATCGTTCGTGCTCATGTGTACATGGCGCACCCCGAAAAGATACGTGTTGTAGACGGTGCTACACTTGGGAGAACACTAACTACTTGATATTTTTGTGAGATATCACCCTAATAAAAGCGACTACCGTGCAATCAAGAAGGGTGCATCATAAGGGATAAACATCTCAGGCAATTCATAACAGCATGATATGGTATAGCCCTTTCTGACGGAGAAGTCTTGTATTCCTTCGTCTTCGGCATTCACGTCGGTGATCACCTTCGCAAAGATTGCCACCACCTTGTCGATGCAGCAGATAATATTGCTATCTCTATAGCTAATAAAATAATGCATAACACAAGGTTGACACACAGGTCATTTAAAGTGCAATCATATGGCTCCAGCCATCATGCCGAATCATGACACGCAGGTCATGTTAATCAATTTACATTATATAGTCATCTCATACATAATCAAATTATTATGAGCACCGCTATACCACATCACATGCACATGTAAACCCTCCTGCAAAACCAAGTTAGACGCCTCTAATTGGTTCATGCAAAAACTTGTTTTTCGTGGCTTCTAAGGTTTCGAAACAAACCGAAGCTACCAACATCCATCATCAAGTATGATTATTCAAGTCGCTAGATTAACTTTGCGGGGTGTATGAAACACGAGATAATAAAATCTCGAGCCCCATACTAAACTTCGTCATACGCATCACCCCCGTGCAGATCATATCTGCATTGCCCTTTCATTTGCGAAACATCCATCTTTTTTTAACTATGGTGGAACCCAAAGAACTGTTAGCACTTCGTTGATCTGTCAATCAGCATACTCAGGAGCAGCATGAAAGGATCGCGGATTGCCAGAACTTTGTGAGATTCCACCATGCCATTAAGATCACGATTATGCAAATTCTAGGGAAGCAACAAGAACATCGGGTAACAGATTTCATCTGCTACCCGCACAAATAATTTTCAGTAATAGAACTCATCTACTACCTAATTATATTGTGCAACACCCATACATCTCCATGTATTCTAGATCGCAACCTGCATCTACGCATAGCACGGCTCATGATGCCACTGTAGGGGAACACAGCAGAAAACAAAAATTTTCCGACCTACGCACCAGCCCAGGACCACTATGGAGACTGCATAGAAGGTTTGATCATTTTCGTTACCGACTCGTAGCGCAGCGGAAGTAGAGTCGATGACGATCGTCAGTGCAGATCCCCGCAGCTAGGATTTACAACCTCCCAACTGCGAGGATGTATACCCTCATCCGCCACCCGGACAGCCCTCCGGGAGGCGGTCGGACAGTCCCCCGGACGGTGTCGCGGACAGCTATTCGGGAGGACTCACAGAACTCGGACCGTCACTTGGACTGCCCTCCGGGAGGCACTCACGAACAGCCCCACGGGCACTAAGACCAAAACTACGACCTCTCTACAGAGTTGCACACATACGGTGTCATCTATCCGGCAGGGCTTCACCGTCCAGAACTAGTTCCCACCGGAACCCAGACAGCCTTTCGGCTCTGCGAAACTCTTTTCGTGGGAGGGAGAGAGAAGCCAGATAATGCATGGCCTGTGTGAGAGAGTTGGAGTGGGGATGGAGAGCTCCTCTCCACCTCCTTATATAGTGGTGGAAGGGGTGAGGGGGGTCTGAAATTCAGCCCACAAAACATGCACCCACCAAACAAGAAAAACATGTTCCCACCAAACATGGAGAAAATATGTTCCCTTGTCCATGGTGTTCCCCCATGGGGCCCCACCTTCCTCCCAACACTCTCCACCATTTGTGGGGGCTGCCCCCCACCATGGGGACCCCCCAACACTTTGTCCAGCCACAAGGGGGCTGTCCCCTAAAGGGGGCGCCCCCAAAAACAGCCCAAAACAGCCCCCACGTTACGTGGGATCTTGTCCCCTCACGCTGGGACAAGATGTTTTCTGCGACTATTACTTCTGAAAAATTCCGGAAGGTCCCAGAACATTTCCGACACCCTCTAAATTTATTTGGACGCGCTCTGGAACATTTCCAGTATGGTGGTTTAATTTAAACACATCTTTGTTTACCTGGTAAACAATCCCGGCAGCTCCGAAACATTTTTTCGGTTTTTTCTCCGAAAAAATTCCAGAAATTACCAAACCAATCTGGCAACCTCCAAAACATTCCCGGTGCTTGCGGAAACCTTTTTGGATCAATGGTTTTATCCGAAACAACTTTTCGGTTTTACCGAAACTTTTTCGGTGTTCTCTCCGGAACTTTTTCGTTGTCTCTGAAACTTTTCCAGTGACTTTCTCTCGGACTCCTTGTCTACTATTCAGCAGATAGATGACCCTTAAGCATGTGACCCTATAGGTTCGGTGAAGCATAGACATGACCGGAACACTTTCCGATTAATGATCAACATCGGAGCCATGGACACCGATATTGACCCCTATACCCACACGAATGAATATTCGAGTGAACCTCCAGTTGCCGTGTGCTATTCCTGTTGCTTCGCGATATGTTACAAATAACCGAGGTGAGACATGTTGGCATTCCCGTGGATCAACAACATGTCCATTATGCCAGTTACCTCGTTACCGGTATTGTTCTCTTTTCTCGTTACCGTGTTCCGGCATCCCCGTGATCAAATCACAAAGTGTCTGCCCAGACGATGATCGATACCGTAACACCGAGAGGGCCCAGAGATATCTCTCAATCGTCGGAGGAGCAAATCCCAATCTTGAGCTATCAAGTTACTTGACATACTTTTCCATGAACCCGTAAGCCGTCGTAATAGCCACCCATTTACGGATGACGTTTAACAAACCCCAAAGTTCATGAAGCAAGCATGAAGAAACTAGACACTCTCATGGTCTAAGGAATTATGCAAACATTAACTTCTCTGTGTTATTAACCATTAACTTGTGACGAATGTATCTCATAGCATTACATCAATTTGGGTCAATTCAACACAAATGTTCTTCTAACATTGGGCCCTCAAAGTTGCTGGCATAGACATGCCCATGATCGGGAAAACATAATCATCATGCAACACTTGAGCTAGTCTTAGAGGCATGACTAGGAATACATTTTACCGTTTATTATTCCACACGTGCACATGGGTTTTCCCCAGAGCCTTTATGGATATACGGGCTCAGGAACCACAGCAGTTATAGCATGGCACATAAACCTAATTATGAACAGGGAGATAATCAATAACATTTATTATTGCCTCTAGGGCATATCTCCTACAGAAAACCCATGATCTTCGATCGGGCAACGACAACGCTTGTGCATTGTTACCTTCTTGGGGGCGGTGCTTTTGGAGAACCTTTTTTGTAATGTGGGTATTGTCTTCGGTGGTGGTTAGAGTGCTGTTGATGCATGCTAGTGATTGATCATCATCGAGGGGTATTTTTTTTCTTCTGTTCTTTTTATTCTCTTTTTTAGATGTGTGTATCCTTGATGTCTTTGGACATCTTGTTGGTAGAGAGGCCGGGTGTAATTGGAGGTTGGGGTTCCACGACCTTGATCTATTCACTTATGCAAAGTTGGCTAAACATACATGACTATTTCTATCTAGATAGCTCATGTACGAGGGTCCTTCATGGAAGATACCATGAAATGAGATTCTTTTTTTAAATGCGGGTTCCCGCATAGTGCATCGCTAACTTGGCATGCTATTCTGAAAGGGCGAGAAGGTTTGAAGGAGGGTATGATGTGACAAATTGGGAATGCACATCCTTCAGAGATATGGCATGATAAATGGCTGTAGGGCACGCCGCTGATGAAACCACTATGATACATGTGAGAAACTCCGGTCCAACTTGTAGCTGATCTTATCGAGGAAAAACACGGGCGACTGGAACACTCCATTCATTCATTACGTGTTTATCCCATCAGGTGAAGTGGCCATCCTTAATATGCCACGACCAAACAATGCAGCAGAGGACATTTGGTCCTGGGTATGGTAAAGAAATGACATTTCTTCTGTTCAATTGTTGTACAGAGCCGTGATGAACACAAGGTATGGTGTGGTAGCTGGACTGTCTAGTTCGACTAATGGGGAAGAAAAATTAAAAAGGCAATGAAAGCTTAGGGTACAACCCAAGTTAAGAGTATTTTGGTGCAGAGTAATTAAAAATATCCTACCTTCATATGCATAACTAAAAAGGCATGTGATGGGGTTATGTGTGTGCCCTATGTGTGGCCGTGGGGAGGAAATGTTACTTCATATGCCCTTATCACACGTGAGCATGCAAGTTTATTCTTGGATTCTGCTTGAGAATACTTTGACATAAAACCACCAAGGTTGCACCCGGAAACATGGTTAAGAGATATCTTCGATCCATATTTCCTTGATGCAAGGAAGAGCGCTATTAATGCTTCAGTTATGTGGGCGATTTGGAGTAGCCGCAATGAAGTTACTCATGTTGAGGAGAAGTATGAGCCACAAAAATCAATGTAATTGACTGATGAATTGAATGCTTCTCTGGAAATAATTGATCATGGGCAAGCATAGGATGTGGATAGTCCTTACTAGTAATACTCAATTTGAATGTCCAAGAAAATACTTCAATTTAATTCAAGTTTCAGACTCATTTTGTTATGTTTAGATTAATGCAACATAAACATCTACTTAATACTTAATATATATAATTAGGGGTGAACTTGTGAACGGGCACATGAATGGAACTCAAACAAACAATCATATGCAGACAAGACCTGTGTTTATCTTTTATTCCCAAGTTTGAACTAGTATAGTTCGGGTTCTTACATGATAGTGCAGGTCACTTTATTTTTTCACCGCTACAACGACCAAACCATGGTCTAAGAAAACGGTGTTTCATATATCTAGTACTAGAGTTCTTCTCTTCTCAGTTAGTACCGACGATGCCAAATGGCGCAATGGTGGTCGAGCAATATGGAGGGATGTAGACATTGCACATTGCTGGTAGTGTCTGCAGGGCTAGGTTCCTTATTTCCTCGAACTGGGGCAGATGTTGAGGCTGGACAGAGCCCTGGGCCTGTGGGTTTTGCTGAGATGGCTGGACGGAGCCCTGGCCTGATGGATATTGTTGCTGAGGCTGCTGGTAGGAGACCTGGGTCGACGGTTGTTGTTGTTGTTGTTGATGCAGAATAATAGCATGAACGACATTGTGGATGGCTTGGCACCGCGACTGCTCGGGGGTCTGCCACAGTTGCTGACAACATAATTGTTGCAACAGTTGGTAACTTTGTTGCAATACTTGTGAGCTTGCATGTGCTATGTTGGGTTGTTGCAAGACGACATCCCTGCATGGAATCAATTGTTGTTGCAGAATTTGTTGAAGGATTTGTTGTTGCTGTTGTTGTTGTTGTGCTTGTTGCTGCGAAATTGGTTGTTGTGGTTGTGGATACTGTGGTTGCGGTTGTGGATATGGTTGTTGTGGTGGAAATGGTTGCGGCTGCGGATATGGTAGCTGTGGCGGAAATGGTTGCGGCTGTGGAAATGGTTGCGGCTGCGGATATGGTTGTTGTGATGGAAATGGTTGCGGCTGCGGATATGGCTGTTGTGGTGGAAATGGTTGTTGCTGCCCTGGAAATTGTTGTTGTTGCACCAATGGAACTTGCTCTTGTGGTTGTTGCTGAGATGGATTTTGTGGCTGCAATTGTGGCACTGGAACTCTAACTGCAGTTGTGGCGGTGGTCGCCACGATAGCAAGGAGGGCAAGGATGAGAAAGGTCTTCATGGTGGATTTGTATTGACCACTGCTTGCTTGGCTTGAATGATGCGCTCTACTTATGAGAAAGATGGATGAGGAAGGATGATCATCATGCTACGGCCCTATTTATAGCGGCCATGGCATGATCTCTTTAACAATTGGCATTTTCTTGTGTGGAAAGTCCTTGGATGATTCCCAAAATCATAATTTGGTATGTTGTGTTTGGTGGCACTACTTACTAGTATATTCTTGGAGTACTCATTAAACTTTCTTGTTGATGCACTATCATTCCACCACCAAAAAGGTGTGATAACACACATGACTCATCTTATTCACTTTACAGCTCAAACACTAATCTAGATTGCCTATTTTTCTAAAACTTAGGTTGTAATGTTCTGCAAATTGTTACGCATAAACTAGATAAGCATGGCTGGCACAGAACTTAGTTTGTAATCTTGTGTGGCTTGTTAAGATAGATAAGACTAGTAATGTAACTTGCTTTAGTAGGCCATGACTCATCAAATTCCTTTTACATGTCAAGTGTTGTAGTGTTCTAGAAGTTATTAGCAAACATCAATTTTATAATGTTCTACAAGTTGTTACGTGTAACCAAATAAGCTTGACTTGCACACAAACAAGATTGTAATCATGTGTGACCTATTAAGATGGATTAGACTAGTAATGTGGCTTGCTTTGATAGACCATGACTCATCAAATTGCTTTTACTTGTCCTAAGTGTTGTATATGTTGTGCAAGTTATTAACACTTATCAGCTTAGTATGGCTTGCAATGTGTGTGCATGCCAAGGTACGTTCTAGCTTCTATTCGTTTGTAGATCTTATTTTGTTGTACGCAAATCGTATAAATGATCATCTACGCTAAGGCTTGCGAGCGCAGCTGCAACAATGTTGGCAGGGTCAGAGGGAGGCTGTGGCATGGCATGAGTTCTTATGACAGCCGTTCATTATGTGTGGAAAGATACGTGTTATGTTTTTCATGCGTGCTAAAAAATAGGTGTTTTTAAATACAAATCAATAGAGTAGTCAAATAATGGATTGAATTAAGATAAAAATTATATTTTGATTAACAAAGTTCTCAGCAAAGTTGTCTCGGCCTCTACTCATTATTTATCTTTTGGATCAAATTCAAATAATAATAAAATAAATGGATGTGATTCCATCATGGCCATTTCAAATATATTTGAAAGTAAAATCCAAACATTATCCTTAGATTACAATATAAATTACACGTAAATTGTTTGAGATAAAAAATACAAATGATCTTTTATATTGTTAAAAAAATAAAAAAAATGAGTTAAGAAGAATGGATGTGATTTGCTTGAAAGAATGTGTATGCATGTCTCCTTATCCCACGAGTTTCCAGAAAAACAACGCTAGGCTCACTCTATTGGAATCAGTCGGATTAGAAAAAAACATATGTAAGAGGAAAGCTAGAGTCTGAACCTAACATATATATGTGTCTTTCATTATAACTTATCATAAGTGTTTTTTTATGACTAAAAAAACACAATGGATTCATAAGCGCTAAGGGCATCTCCAACGCCGACCCTCAGAAAAATTCATATGCAAGAGGAAAGCTGGAGTACTTTCTACGACAAACCGGAGACAAACGTGGGGGAGGCGGGCTTTGCGTGCGTCGGGACAGCACCCACGACCGCTTCCGACCACACGTGTCCACCCAAACCGCCTCCTCCCATGCCCGCACGTGTCCCCGCCCTGCATCAACTGCCCGCATTCATTCCAGTGCAGAGCGTACGCATCCCTTACAGCCTCCGCAATGGAAGCGACGCGCTGGCCGAGGGTGCCGCCCGCTGCATGCCCGGCTGAACATGCATCCTAGCCCCATTCAAACGGCTGCAGACTACCCGCCTTCCTCCATTAAATCTGCGTGTGTGCCAGGATACCTACTCCAACCACATGTGCGTTTGTGAGCCGGCCGGCATTAAACAGAACGCCGGTTGGCTTCTCGTGTTCGCCCGCTATTTAAACAATGTCAGATGGCGGGCAAGAACCGCACCACACCTCTACTCACCATTTTCGTCCTGGAACAGTTTTCTTCATGACATCCGACGAGTGGGAAGAAGAGTTGTCCGGCATAAAAAACGGCTGGGTAGCCCGTCGAGCCGAGGAGTGGCTAGTTGCTCCAGGTCGGCACCGGGGGGACCACAGCTACATGGGCATCGTGGCTGCTGGCGACGGTGCCGTGTCGTACCGCCCCTCCCATGCCTACGACCGTGTCATCCGATGTCAACGTGCACATAACCGCGCCCTGCCTGCAGAGAAAGAAGCAGGTTGCACGGACATCGACTAGGTGGTGACCAGCACGTCCGCGCTCGCCACCATCATCGAGGAGCCACTGCCTCTTGGGTCCCATGAATGGCACGCCGAGGTGACACCAGCGTGCATAGCCGGTGTCTAGCCCTCTGGCAGGTCACCGTCGTTCCCTACCCAAAACCAACTCTGATCCGTGTAGCGTAGGGACCCTTCCCCACCGGCAGAAGCATCAGCTTGTTGTTCCATTCCGATGAGCGGTAGGGAGGCGAGCCACTC
This sequence comes from Thinopyrum elongatum, assembly GCA_011799875.1. Classification (NCBI taxonomy): domain Eukaryota; kingdom Viridiplantae; phylum Streptophyta; class Magnoliopsida; order Poales; family Poaceae; genus Thinopyrum; species Thinopyrum elongatum. The sequence continues at coordinate 64,765,120 of CM022302.1, read as the reverse complement.
TTTGCGCTGAAGCATATACCTCCAGGGCTCACAACTACCGGACATGGGGACGACAATGGAGATCCGTTGCGGCCGGCTGTAGACTAGTCAAGGGTATCCATGTCGTCGGAGTGGATATTCGCCGGCCCTGGCTATAGAGTAGTTTTATGTTAGTCGGTATCGTTTTTAGTTAAAAATATGTCCAAAATGTAAACGTTTTAGTCCGGTTTGTATGAAATACACTGGGTTTGCATGAATTTCATCCGGTTTGTTAAAAAAGTGTTTGAAATGTATGCGAACAGCGTTGGTTGGCAGATTCCTGTATCCGTGTCCACGGACTGGTCCCCTGTCCATGGACGATTGCGGGAGAAAATTTACTCGTCGCTGTTGGAGATGCCCTAATCAAAGGCATTTCCTCCATGCGTATTAGCAAACTTGCCTTTTCCTCTGCCCGATCGGACCATATTTGTTGGACAAGCATGAGTTGAACTCCAGAGACAAAACATATACATGCTCTTTGTGTTTAAGCGTGTGCAGATCAAAGGAGCTAGCCTCCAACTCTGTATGAAAGATCCAATTTTTATGATAATTACAAGTTAATAATGGCATGCTGACGTCAACAACAAATTAAGGACCAGCATTTCTTTATCTTGCACTTCTTAATTTATACTCCCTCTGTAAAGAAATATAAGAGTCAACAACAAATCAAGGATCAGCATTTCTTTATCTTGCACTTTTTAAATTAAACTCCCTCTGTTAAGAAATATAAAAGTGTTTAGATTACTACTTTAGTTATCTAAGCGTTCTTATATTTCTTTCCGGAGGGAGTAGGCACGAGCCAAAGGGATTCATTCATGCTAATTACTATATATAATGTCATGCTGACATCAAAGAACATAGCCAGCATCAACTTTTTTTGGTCATTAACTACGTGCAAAGGGGTTTATTTGGTGTATATAATTCAGTGACTAGGAGCATTTAGTGGAACGTGAGGATTAGAAAAATTATGGTTGTACAACCGAAAATAATATATGGATATATTTGAAACAACAATAATAATATAAAAGCATATGCATAGGCATTATTTTCTTTTGCGGGAAAACATTGGTGTTCAATATTATATAATTACAAACTTTCCACGGTGAAATGTTAGTGATTTTTTTTGGCAAGAACAGATGCATAAATCTAAATATGTAATGACAGATATTTTTGTAACCAAAAAATAATACAACATAGATATATCTATATATCTATCTATCTATTATATTATTAAAACAGAAGAAAAGTAACGGCTCAGATTAATCACATAAAAAGAAACGGCACAGATTAAACTTACTAATATTGAATATTATTAAAAAATAAGAAAAGTAACGGCTCACATTATTCACATAAAAATAAACGGTTCAGATTTAAACTTACTAATATTGAATGTTTTGGAAGATGAACCAAGCCGATGAGTACACGTCATAGAGAAACCCTTCTGTGATTTCCGTGGGTGGCTCAACGTGAAGCCGAAGACTCCAGCCCATATAATATCTGGAACATATACGTACAACTATGGGACATGAGCAGAAGGTACACGCAACTAAAAAAAAAGTGAACATGACTCCTTTTTACATGCAGGGACTCTTTCCTTACAAAAGAAAAACAGGACACAAATTCTTCTATGGGAAAAGGAAAAATTATACGGTCCCGCCAAGCACAAAAATTGGTGCACGGCCGGTAGCAAGGACCCTGGAGGCACCGTGTGGAGATTGACCATGTAATTCATTCACGTACTTTCTCCTAAAAAACTCCATTCACGTACAGCTAAGACTTGCTTTATTCTGAATAAATGCATGCTCAACTAGCATGGCAGTGGCACGCACGTCGCAATTGAACTTTAGCTTGCAGTCCAAACTTTAATCTTTTGCACAGCGAAAGCATGATATATCGCCAAACAAAAAAATCCAACTGCGATATGGTTAGTGATGAGGTGGAGAAAGAGATCGAGAACATAATGTTAAGGTTAGAGCCATTTCATATATAATCCTTCATAAAAATTTCTTCAAAAACAATTTGCTGATGGATGTGAGAAGGAATATTATAGTACACACATGCATGCATGGGTGATCAGGCGTGTAGAGAAAACACACGGTTATGGTTCAGATTACAACGGTTGAGCCCCCACAAAAATAAAGATTACAACGGTTGAGTTTATAGACATGAAAGGCACATCCAGGAGAAAAGAGTCAAGAAAAACACCCCTTGAAATGAGAACGTTAATCGAATACATTACATGTGATAGTTAAATTATGAACAAAAATGGCCCCTGTACATACAAATTTTACTGGATTAATAAAATGCACCGCTCCTTTTAAGTTCATAAAGAAAACGACTTTATTTATATTAGAAATTTGGATTAAAAAGCTTAGCAAAGATAATTGTACATGACAAGCTAACATATGGTCGTGTGTGATTAATTTTGTAAAAGCGTTGTCAGGCACTGATGAATAGCTATCTTTTAAAAAATAAGTATATATAGAGCATTCTCATTCACTAACAATGCAAAACAAAAATTTGGGTATATGTGAAATTTTGCATAATACTTATTAGGAATTTTTTTTATCCACTGTATAAAGAGAATATCACTATTTATATTTGAAATTTGAGAAAAAATGTATTTTATATTCTGGTGCATAATTTAGAGAAAGATGCAGCCTACATTCAGACCGAGATGTTCATTCACTGTCGTTTAGTTATCCATTGATAATGAAGTGTAAAAGCTAGAGACCGTCTCTAGAGAATTACCATGTGTCATACGTGGTGAGAAATCCAAATGTGATAAACAAAACAGTTTCATGGGAATTAGCCGCATGAAAGATAACACCAGAATGACATGTTAGGTTTGTTCCATTTGAAATAGCGATTCTCAAGGCCTATTTTACCATTATGTTTTATTTCTAAAATCAATACTACTATATTGCAATATTTGTGTACAATTAATCCATTTTTTGATTTAAATCTTATTGACAAATATTTAAAAAGTGGGGTAAGGGTCGATAGCATCGGATCAGAAGGAGTGAAAGAGAGGGAAAACTACACCTTAAGTTGAAAGACTATAGTTTGACATTGTGAGACACATACATTTTTCCTTCTGAGTACATGTAGTCGCATATGTCCGACCAAAAACCACCGACCATGTCATGAGCACATTGGTACCCTCTTTTGGTAGTTCAAGTTACCGGTCGCCGCTCCAAAAAGAAAACTCAAAATAAAGAACTTTTCAACCATGGATGTCAGGGGATTTGTAAAAATAATCGGGTTTTAAATTTCCCGAAACATCATGATTATATACCAAAGGACATACGTTGAGCCTAAAGTCATCCAAAGCACAACTAACGTGGCTACAGAGAGCTTATCCATATATGAAGTGTGAAATGCATATTATAAACTAAATAATATGTGGAATCTAATGTGAAAAATATAACAACATGAAATAAATCCAGCCGCGCAAATGCGTGGGTCACCCAGCTAGTTATAATATATTACACCACATGATTTCACATAGGTTAAGATAGTTTGACCCACTAATCATGTATTTTAATGGTCATGATTTGTGTTAAAAATGGTCGAGATTTATAGCAGATGCACGTAGAAACATGTTTTGATCATGCACATATACACATATAGGATAGACTTTTGTGTGCACCATAGTTCGTTCGCAGGACTCGGAAAAAGAATGCTACAATGCAAGCCGAAATTCGCCGGGCCACCTAAGTGCGAGGGTACTCACTGGCCAAGCCCTGCCCCCTGCTCGATTTTCCTCACGATTCATGAAGTAGGGCACAGTATAGTTCGTTCGCAGGACTCGGAAAAAGAATGCTACAATGCAAGCCGAAATTCGCTGGGGCACCTAAGTGCGAGGGTACTCACTGGCCAAGCCCTGCCGCCTGCTCGATTTGCCTCACGATTCATGAAGTAGGGCACAGTAAAAAAGAAAATCCATCAAAAACCTTTACGTTTCAACGATGAAACTTACCGCTTTTGCGTTAGAAAATGCCCAGTTTCAACAGGTTTCAAAGATGTAATTTTAAGCAATTTTTCTGTTGGTCATACACACAAAATAACTGAATATTATCGATTGCTCGTACTAAGTTTCAAACAATGAAAATTAACATTGTTTCCAAAAGTTGCCAAAATATATTCAAAATGAATATTATTTGAAAGCGCTGGCCGCAAGAAACACGAATATGAAAACATAACTTAAATTGATTTTTTTGTTTAAAAGATACTGAAGTTAGAAAATCGGAGGCTAAAATGAAAAGCCGGCACCAGGACCTAAGTGCCCCCGCACTTTGCGTGCCATAAATCCTCGCCGTGCACGTGGTAGTTAAAGGAAATGTATTAGTTATCAACTCCAAGTAGTTTTGGTTTTTTCCATTTCCAGACATGAAAGAATAGCTGTATGAAACCCATACACATGTAAGGCTGCGGTACCACACGGAAGGCCCGCCGGAAAAATTAGAGTGACCATCGATTAAGGATTTCACAAGCGTCTGGATGCCACACGAAAATATTATATCTCAGTCTGACAACACATTTCCATATCCACTGTAAAATTGTGCGAGCTTTCTCTTGTCCCAATAAGCTTTATATATATTGTTGGAGGGATAACGAGGGCCTTTCCATCTGTATATCCATGTATCCTTCTAATCAGACAGCATCGTGGATGGGCTTGTAGGCTACACACGGTGCCGCCGTAGCGGCAGCAGTGGGACTAGGAGCCACTGGATCTGGCCACAAGTGGCTGGTCCCCATCTCCAACCATGGTTGGCGTCTTGCCAAGTTCAGGCCTCCACGGATACGGGTGGCACGATGCGGCGTAGTTGATCTTTTTCTGCAGGTCTCGATCGAGAGGAGGGCGATGCATTTTTGGTGGTACTCCTCGAGTATCGATTCTCAATTCCTAGGGTGAATACCCAAGGTCTGGCCCTTATTGGTTGTACTTGGCAATGGCCTTGTTGAAGGCATTGTTTTTGGGTGAACTCGGAATTTTTCCATGGTGAAAACCCATGATCTTCGATTGGGCAACGACAACGCTTGTGCATTGTTACCTTCTTGGGGGCGGTGCTTTTGGAGAACCTTTTTTGTAATGTGGGTATTGTCTTCGGTGGTGGTTAGAGTGCTGTTGATGCATGCTAGTGATTGATCATCATGGAGGGGCATTTTTTTTCTTCTGTTCTTTTTATTTTCTTTTTTGGATGTGTGTATCCTTGATGTCTTTGGACATCTTGTTGGTAGAGAGGCCGGGTGTAATTGGAGGTTGGGGTTCCACGACCTTGATCTATTCACTTATGCAAAGTTGGCTAAACATACATGACTATTTCTATCTAGATAGCTCATGTACGAGGGTTCTTCATGGAAGATACCATGAAATGAGATTCCTTTTTTTAAATGCAGGTTCCTGCATAGTGCATCGCTAACTTGGCATGCTATTCTGAAAGGGCGAGAAGGTTTGAAGGAGGGTATGATGTGACAAATTGGGAATGCGCATACTACAGATATATGGCATGATAAATGGGTGCAGGGCACGCCGCTGATGAAACCACTATGATACATGGGAGAAACTCCGGTCCAACTTGTAGCTGATCTTATCAATGAAAAACACGGGCGACTGGAACACTCCATTCATTCATTACGTGTTTATCCCATCAGGTGAAGTGGCCATCCTTAATATGCCACGACCAAACAATGCAGCAGAGGACATTTGGTCCTGGGTATGGTAAAGAAATGACATTTCTTCTGTTCAATTGTTGTACAGAGCCGTGATGAACACAAGGTATGGTGTGGTAGCTGGACTGTCTAGTTCGTCTAATGGGGAAGAAAAATTAAAAAGGCAACGAAAGCTTAGGGTACAACCCAAGTTAAGAGTATTTTGGTGCAGTGTAATTAAAAACATCCTACCTTCATATGCATAACTAAAAAGGCATGTGATGGGGTTATGTGTGTGCCCTATGTGTGGCCGTGGGGAGGAAATGTTACTTCAGATGCCCTTATCACACGTGAGCATGCAAGTTTATTCTTGGATTCTGCTTGAGAATATTTTGACATAAAACTCCCAAGGTTGCACCCGGAAACAAGGTCAAGAGATATCTTCGATCCATATTTCCTTGATGCAAGGAAGAGCGCTATTAATGCTTCGGTTATGTGGGCGATTTGGAGTAGCCGCAATGAAGATACTCATGTTGAGGAGAAGTATGAGCCACAAAAATCAATGTAATTGACTGATGAATTGAATGCTTCTCTGGAAATAATTGATCAAGGGCAAGCCAAGTATGTGGATAGTCCTTACTAGTAATACTCAATTTGAAAGTCCAAGAAAATACTTCAATTTAATTCAAGTTTCAGACTCATTTTGTTATCTTTAGATTAATGCAACATAAACATCTACTTAATACTTAATATATATAATTAGGGGTGAACCTGTGAACGGGCACATGAATGGAACTCAAACAAACAATCATATGCAGACAAGACCTGTGTTTATCTTTTATTCCCAAGTTTGAACTAGTATAGTTCGGGTTCTTACATGACAGTGCAGGTCACTTTATTTTTTCACCGCTACAACGACCAAAACATGGTCTAAGAAAACGGTGTTTCATATATCTAGTACTAGAGTTCTTCTCTTCTCAGTTAGTACCGACAATGCCAAATGGCGCAATGGTGGTCGAGCAATATGGAGGGATGTAGACATTGCACATTGCTGGTAGTGTCTGCAGGGCTAGGTTCCTTATTTCCTCGAACTGGGGCAGATGTTGAGGCTGGACAGAGCCCTGGGCCTGTGGGTTTTGCTGAGATGGCTGGAAGGAGCCCTGGCCTGATGGATATTGTTGCTGAGGCTGCTGGTAGGAGACCTGGCTCGACGGTTGTTGTTGTTGTTGTTGTTGTTGTTGATGCAGAATAATAGCATGAACGACATTGTGGATGGCTTGGCACCGCGACTGCTCGGGCGTCTGCCACAGTTGCTGACAACATAATTGTTGCAACAGTTGGTAACTTTGTTGCAATACTTGTGAGCTTGCATGTGCTATGTTGGGTTGTTGCAAGACGACATCCCTGCATGGAATCAGTTGTTGTTGCAGAATTTGTTGAAGGATTTGTTGTTGTTGTTGTTGTTGTTGTTGTGCTTGTTGCTGCGAAATTGGTTGTTGTGGTTGCGGATACTGTGGTTGTGGTTGTGGATATGGTTGTTCTGGTGGAAATGGTTGCGGCTGCAGATATGGTAGTTGTGGCGGAAATGGTTGCGGCTGTGGAAATGGTTGCGGCTGCGGATATGGTTGTTGTGATGGAAATGGTTGCGGCTGCGGATATGGCTGTTGTGGTGGAAATGGTTGTTGCTGCCCTGGAAATTGTTGTTGTTGCACCAATGGAACCTGCTCTTGTGGTTGTTGCTGAGATGGATTTTGTGGCTGCAATTGTGGCACTGGAACTCTAACTGCAGTTGTGGCGGTGGTCGCCACAATAGCAAGGAGGGCAAGGATGAGAAAGGTCTTCATGGTGGATTTGTATTGACCACTGCTTGCTTGGCTTGAATGATGCGCTCTACTTATGAGAAAGATGGATGAGGAAGGATGATCATCATGCTACGGGCCTATTTATAGCTGCCATGGCATGATCTCTTTAACAATTGGCATTTTCTTGTGTGGAAAGTCCTTGGATGATTTCCAAAATCATAATTTGGTATGTTGTGTTTGGTGGCACTACTTACTAGTATATTCTTGGACTACTCATTAAACTTTCTTGTTGATGCACTATCATTGCACCACCAAAAAGGTGTGATAACACACATGACTCATCTTATTCACTTTACAGCTCAAACACTAATCTAGATTGCCTATTTTTCTTAAACTAAGTTTGTAATGTTCTGCAAATTGTTACGCATAAACTAGATAAGCATGGCTGGCACAGAACTTAGTTTGTAATCTTGTGTGGCCTGTTAAGATAGATAAGACTAGTAATGTAACTTGCTTTAGTAGGCCATGACTGATCAAATTCCTTTTACATGTCAAGTGTTGTAGTGTTCTAGAAGTTATTAGCAAACATCAATTTTATAATGTTCTACAAGTTGTTACGTGTAAACCAGATAAGCTCGACTTGCACACAAACTAGATTGTAATCATGTGTGACCTATTAAGATGGATTAGACTAGTAATGTGGCTTGCTTTGATAGACCATGACTCATCAAATTGCTTTTACTTGTCCTAAGTGTTGTATATGTTGTGCAAGTAATTAACACTTATCAGCTTAGTATGGCTTGCAATGTGTGTGCATGCCAAGGTACGTTCTAGCTTCTATTCGTTTGTAGATCTTATTTTGTTTTACGCAAATCATATAAATGATCATCTACGCTAAGGCTTGCGAGTGCAGCTGCAACAATGTTGGCAGGGTCAGAGGGAGGTTGTGGCATGGCATGAGTTCTTATGACAACCGTTCTTTATGTGTGGAAAGATACGTGTTATGTTTTTCATGCGTGCTAAAAAATAGATGTTTTTAAATACAAATCAATAGAGTAGTCAAATAATGGATTGAATTAAGCTAAAAATTATATTTTGATTAGCAAAGTTCTCAGCAAAGTTGTCAGGGCCTCTACTCATTATTTATCTTTTGGATCAAATTCAAATAATAATAAAATAAATGGATATGATTCCATCATGACCATTTCAAATATATTTGAAAGTAAAATCCAAACATTATCCTTAGATTACAATATAAATTACACGTAAATTCTTTGAGATAAAAAATACAAATGATCTTTTATATTGTTAAAACAAGAAAAAAATGAGTTAAGAAGAATGGATGTGATTTGCTTGAAAGAATGTGTATGCGTGTCTCCTTATCCCACGAGTTTCCAGAAAAACAACGCTAGGCTCACTCTATTGGAATCAGTCGGATCAGAAAAAAACATATGTAAGAGCAAAGCTGGAGTCTGAACCTAACATATATATGTGTCTTTCATTATAACTTATCATAAGTGTTTTTTTATGATTAAAAAAACACAATGGATTCATAAGCGCTAAGGGCATCTCCAACGCCGACCCTCAGAAAAATTCATATGCAAGAGGAAAGCTGGAGTCCGGACGTGTTGTGCCATCCAATGCAGGCATGTATTGGTCCATAGGGTGGTCTGGACGTACTTTCTCCGACAAACCGGAGACAAACGTGGGGGAAGCGGGCTTTGCGGCCGTCCGGACAGCACCCACGACCGCTTCTGACCACACATGTCCACCCAAACCGCCTCCTCCCATGCCCGCACGTGTTCCCGCCCTGCAGCAGCTGCCCGCATTCATTCCAGTGCAGTGTGTACGCATCCCTTACTGCCTCCGCAATGGAAGGGACGTGCTGGCCGAGGGCGCCGCCCGCTGCACGCCCGGCTGAACATGCATGCTAGCCCCATTCAAACGGCTGCAGACTACCCGCCTTCCTCCATTAAACCCGCGTGTGTGCCAGGATACCTACTCCAGCCACATGTCCGTTCGCGAGCCGGCCGGCATTAAACAGAACACCGGTTGGCTTCTCGTGTTCGCCCGCTATTTAAACAATGTCAGATGGCGGGCAAGAACCGCACCACACCTCTACTCACCATTTTCGTCCTTGAACAGTTTTCTTCATGAAATCCGACGAGTGGGAAGAAGAGTTGTCCGGCATAAAAAACGGCTGTGTGGCCCGTCGAGCCCGCCGGTCACGAGTCGAGGAGTGGCTAGTTGCTCCAGGTCGGCACCGGGGGGACCACAACTACATGGGCATCGTGCCTGCCGGCGACGGTGCCGTGTCGTACCGCCCCTCCCATGCCTACGACCGTGTCATCCGATGTCAACGTGCACATAACCGCGCCCTGCCTGCAGAGAAAGAAGCAGGCTGCGCAGACATCGACTAGATGGTGGCCAGCACGTCCACGCTCGCCACCATCATCGAGGAGCCACTGCCTCTCGGGTCCCATGAATGGCACGCCGAGGTGACACCAGCATACATAGCAGGTGTCTAGCCCTCTGGCAGGCAACCGTCGTTCCCTACCCAAAACCAACTCTGATCCGTGTAGCGTAGGGACCCTTCCCCACCGGCAGAAGCATCAGCTGGTTGTTCCATTCCGATGAGCGGTAGGGAGGCGAGCCACTCTTTGCGCTGAAGCATATACCTCCAGGGCTCACAACTACCGGACATGGGGACGACAATGGAGATCCATTGCGGCCGGCTGTAGACTAGTCAAGGGTAGCCATGTCATCGGAGTGGATATTCGCCGGCGCTGGCTATAGAGTAGTTTTATGTTAGTCGGTATCGTTTTTAGTTAAAAATATGTCCAAAATGTAAACGTTTTAGTCCGGTTTGTATGAAATACACTGGGTTTGCATGAATTTCATCCGGTTTGTTAAAAAAGTGTTTGAAATGTATGCGAACAGCGTTGGTTGGCAGATTCCTGTATCCGTGTCCACGGACTGGTCCCCTGTCCATGGAAGATTCCGGGAGAAACTTTACTGGTCGCTGTTGGAGATGCCCTAATCAAAGGCATTTCCTCCATGCGTATTAGCAAACTTGCCTTTTCCTCTGCCCGATCGGACCATATTTGTTGGACAAGCATGAGTTGAACTCCAGAGACAAAACATATACATGCTCTTTGTGTTTAAGCGTGTGCAGATCAAAGGAGCTAGCCTCCAACTCTGTATGAAAGATCCAATTTTTATGATAATTACAAGTTAATAATGGCATGCTGACGTCAACAACAAATTAAGGACCAGCATTTCTTTATCTTGCACTTTTTAATTTATACTCCCTCTGTTAAGAAATATAAGAGTGTTTAGATCACTACTTTAGTTATCTAAACGCTCTTAAATTTCTTTCCGGAGGAAGTAGGCACGTGCCAAAGGGATTCATTCATGCTAATTACTATATATAATGTCATGCTGACATCAAAGAACATAGCCAGCATCAACTTTTTTTGGTCATTAACTACGTGCAAAGGGGTTTATTTGGTGTATATAATTCAGTGACTAGGAGCATTTAGTGGAACGTGAGGGATTAGTAAAATTATGGTTGTACAACCGAAAATAATATATGGATATATTTGAAACAACAATAATAATATAAAAGCATATGCATAGGCATTATTTTCTTTTGCGGGAAAACATTGGTGTTCAATATTATATAATTACAAAATTTCCACGGTGAAATGTTAGTAAATTTTTTTGGCAAGAACAGATGCATAAATCTAAATATGTAATAACAGATATTTTTTGACCAAAAAATAACACAACATAGATATATCTATATATCTATTATATTATTAAAACAGAAGAAAAGTAACGGCTCAGATTAATCACATAAAAAGAAACGGCTCAGATTAAACTTACTAATATTGAATATTATTAAAAAATAAGAAAAGTAACGGCTCACATTATTCACATAAAAATAAACGGTTCAGATTTAAACTTACTAATATTGAATGTTTTGGAAGATGAACCAAGCCGATGAGTACACGTCATAGAGAAACCCTTCTCTGATTTCCGTGTGTGGCTCAACGTGAAGCCGAAGACTCCAGCCCATATAATATCTGGAACATATACGTACAACTATGGGACATGAGCAGAAGATACGCGCAACTCAAAAAAAAGTGAACATGACTCCTTTTTACATGCAGGGACTCTTTCCTTACAAAAGAAAAACAGGACACAAATTCTTCTATGGGAAAATGAAAAATTATACGGTCTCGCCAAGCACAAAAATTGGTGCACGGCCGGTAGCAAGGACCGTGGAGGCACCGTGTGGAGATTGACCATGTAATTCATTCACGTACTTTCTCCTAAAAAACTCCATTCACGTACTGCTAAGACTTGCTTTATTCTGAATAAATGCATGCTCAACTAGCATGGCAGTGGCACACACGTCGCAATTGAACTTTAGCTTGCAGTCCAAACTTTAATCTTTTGCACAGCGAAAGCATGACATATCACCAAACAAAAAATCCAACTGCGATATGGTTAGTGATGAGGTGGAGAAAGAGATCGAGAACATAATGTTAAGGTTAGAGCCATTTCATATATAATCCTTCATAAAAATTTCTTCAAAAACAATTTGCTGATGGATGTGAGAAGCAATATTATAGTACACACATGCATGCATGGGTGATCAGGCGTGTAGAGAAAACACATGGTTATGGTTCAGATTACAACGGTTGAGCCCCCACAAAAATAAAGATTACAACGGTTGAGTTTATAGACATGAAAGGCACATCCAGGAGAAAAGAGTCAAGAAAAACACCCCTTGAAATGAGAACGTTAATCGAATACATTACATGCGATAGTTAAATTATGTACAAAAATGGCCCCTGTACATACAAATTTTACTGGATGAATAAAATGCACCGCTCCTTTTAAGTTCATAAAGAAAACAACTTTATTTATATTAGAAATTTGGATTAAAAAGCTTAGCAAAGATAATTGTACGTGACAAGCTAACATATGGTCGTGTGTGATTAATTTTGTTTTATTTTGTAAAAGCGTTGTCAGGCACTGATGAATAGCTATCTTTTAAAAAATAAGTATATATAGAGCATTCTCATTCGCTAACAAAGCAAAACAAAAATTTGGGTATATGTGAAATTTTGCATAATACTTATTAGGAAATATTTTTTTTATCCACTGTATAAAGAGAATATCTCTATTTATATTTGAAATTTGAGAAAAAATGTATTTTATATTCTGGTGCATAATTTAGAGAAAGATGCAGCCTACATTCAGACCGAGATGTTCATTCTCTGTCGTTTAGTTATCCATTGATAATGAAGTGTAAAAGCTAGAGACCGTCTCTAGAGAATTACCATGTGTCATACGTGGTGAGAAATCCAAATGTGATAAACAAAACAGTTTCATGGGAATTAGCCGCATGAAAGATAACACCAGAATGACATGTTAGGTTTGTTCCATTTGAAATAGCGATTCTCAAGGCCTATTTTACCATTATGTTTTATTTCTAAAATCAATACTACTATATTGCAATATTTGTGTACAATTAATCCATTTTTTGATTTAAATCTTATTGACAAATATTTAAAAAGTGGGGTAAGGGTCGATAGCATCGGATCAGAAGGAGTGAAAGAGAGGGAAAACTACACCTTAAGTTGAAAGACTATAGTTTGACATTGTGAGACACATACATTTTTCCTTTTGAGTACATGTAGTCGCATATGTCCGACCAAAAACCACCGACCATGTCATGAGCACATTGGTACCCTCTTTTGGTAGTTCAAGTTACCGGTCGCCGCTCCAACAAGAAAACTCAAAATAAAGAACTTTTCAACCATCGATGACAGGGGATTTGTAAATATAATCAGGTTTTAAATTTCCCGAAACGTCATGATTATATACCAAAGGACATACGTTGAGCCTAAAGTCATCGAAAGCACAACTAACGTGGCTACTGAGAGCTTATCCATATATGAATTGTAAAATGCATATTATAAACTAAATAATATGTGGAATCTAATGTGAAAAATATAACAACATGAAAGAAATCCAGCCGCGCAAATGCGTGGGTCACCCAGCTAGTTATAATATATTACACCACATGATTTCACATAGGTTAAGATAGTTTGACCCACTAATCATGTATTTTAATGGTCATGATTTGTGTTAAAAATGGTCGAGATATATAGCAGATGCACGTAGAAACATGTTTTGATCATGCACATATACACATATAGGATAGACTTTTGTATGCACCATAGTTCGTTCCAGGACTCGGAAAAAGAATGCTACAATGCAAGCTGAAATTCGCCGGGCCACCTACGTGCGAGGGTACTCACTGGCCAAGCCCTGCCCCCTGCTCGATTTGCCTCACGATTCATGAAGTAGGGCACAGTATAGTTCGTTCGCAGGACTCGGAAAAAGAATGCTACAATGCAAGCCGAAATTCGCTGGGGCACCTAAGTGCGAGGGTACTCACTGGCCAAGCCCTTCCGCCTGCTCGATTTGCCTCACGATTCATGAAGTAGGGCACAGTAAAAAAGAAAATCCATCAAAAACCTTTACGTTTCAACGATGAAACTTACCGCTTTTGCGTTAGAAAATGCCCAGTTTCAACAGGTTTCAAAGATGTAATTTTAAGCAATTTTTCTGTTGGTCATACACACAAAATAACTGAATATTATCGATTGCTCGTACTAAGTTTCAAACAATGAAAATTAACATTGTTTCCAAAAGTTGCCAAAATATATTCAAAATGAATATTATTTGAAAGCGCTGGCCGCAAGAAACACGAATATGAAAACATAACTTATATTGATTTTTTTGTTTAAAAGATACTGAAGTTAGAAAATCGGAGGCTAAAATGAAAAGCCGGCACCAGGACCTAAGTGCCCCCGCACTTTGCTTGCCATAAATCCTCGCCGTGCACGTGGTAGTTAAAGGAAACGTATTAGTTATCAACTCCAAGTAGTTTTGGTTTTCTCCATTTCCAGACATGAAAGAATAGCTGTATGAAACCCATACACATGTAAGGCTGCGGTACCACAGGGAAGGCCCGCCGGAAAAATTAGAGTGACCATCGATTAAGGATGACACAAGCGTCTGGATGCCAAACGAAAATCTTATATCTCAGTCTGACAACACATTTCCATAGCCACTGTGAAATTGTGCGAGCTTTCTCATGTCCCAATAAGCTTTATATATATTGTTGGAGGGATAACGAGGGCCTTTCCATCTGTATATCCATGTATCCTTCTAATCAGACAGCATCGTGGATGGGCTTGTAGGCTACACACGGTGCCGCCGTAGCGGCAGCGGTGGGACTAGGAGCCACTGGATCTGGCCACAAGTGGTTGGTCCCCATCTCCAACCATGGTTGGCGTCTTGCCAAGTTCAGGCCTCCACGGATACGGGTGGCACGATGCGGCGTCGTTGATCTTTTTCTGCAGGTCTCGATCGAGAGGAGGGCGATGCATTTTTGGTGGTACTCCTCGAGTATCGATTCTCAATTCCAAGGGTGAAAACCCAAGGTCTGGCCCTTATTGGTTGTACTTGGCAATGGCCTTGTTGAAGGCATTGTTTTTGGATGAACTCGGAATTTTTCCATGGTGAAAACCCATGATCTTCGATCGGGCAACGACAACGCTTGTGCATTGTTACCTTCTTGGGGGCGGTGATTTTGGAGAACCTTTTTTGTAATGTGGGTATTGTCTTCGGTGGTGGTTAGAGTGCTGTTGATGCATGCTAGTGATTGATCATCATGGAGGGGTATTTTTTTCTTCTGTTCTTTTTATTTTCTTTTTTTGATGTGTGTATCCTTGATGTCTTTGGACATCTTGTTGGTAGAGAGGCCGGGTGTAATTGGAGGTTGGGGTTCCACGACCTTGATCTATTCACTTATGCAAAGTTGGCTAAACATACATGACTATTTCTATCTAGATAGCTCATGTACGAGGGTCCTTCATGGAAGATACCATGAAATGAGATTCTTTTTTTTAAATGCGGGTTCCCGCATAGTGCATCGCTAACTTGGCATGCTATTCTGAAAGGGCGAGAAGGTTTGAAGGAGGGTATGATGTGACAAATTGGGAATGCACATCCTACAGAGATATGGCATGATAAATGGGTGCAGGGCACGCCGCTGATGAAACCACTATGATACATGTGAGAGATTCCGGTCCAACTTGTAGCTGATCTTATCGATGAAAAACACGGGTGACTGGAACACTCCATTCATTCATTACGTATTTATCCCATCAGGTGAAGTGGCCATCCTTAATATGCCACGACCAAACAATGCAGCCGAGGACATTTGGTCATGGGTATGGTAGAGAAATGACATTTCTTCTGTTCAATTGTTGTACAGAGCCGTGATGAACACAAGGTATGGTGTGGTAGCTGGACTGTCTAGTTCGTCTAATGGGGAAGAAAAATTAAAAAGGCAATGAAAGCTTAGGGTACAACCCAAGTTAAGAGTATTTTTGTGCAGAGTAATTAAAAACATCCTACCTTCATATGCATAACTAAAAAGGCATGTGATGGGGTTATGTGTGCGCCCTATGTGTGGCCGTGGGGAGGAAATGTTACTTCATATGCCCTTATCACACGTGAGCATGTAAGTTTATTCTTGGATTCTACTTGAGAATATTTTGACATAAAACTCCCAAGGTTGCACCCGGAAACATGGTCAAGAGATATCTTCGATCCCATATTTCCTTGATGCAAGGAAGAGCGCTATTAATGCTTCGGTTATGTGGGCGATTTGGAGTAGCCGCAATGAAGATACTCATGTTGAGGAGAAGTATGAGCCACAAAAATCAATGTAATTGACTGATGAATTGAATGCTTCCGTGGAAATAATTGATCAAGGGCAAGCCAAGGATGTGGATAGTCCTTACTAGTAATACTCAATTTGAAAGTCCAAGAAAATACTTCAATTTAATTCAAGTTTCAGACTCATTTTGTTATCTTTAGATTAATGCAACATAAACATCTACTTAATACTTAATATATATAATTAGGGGTGAACTTGTGAACGGGCACATGAATGGAACTCAAACAAACAATCATATGCAGACAAGACCTGTGTTTATCTTTTATTCCCATGTTTGAACTAGTATAGTTCGGGTTCTTACATGATAGTGCAGGTCACTTTATTTTTTCACCGCTACAATGACCAAACCATGGTCTAAGAAGACGGTGTTTCATATATCTAGTACTAGAGTTCTTCTGTTCTCAGTTAGTATCGACGATGCCAAATGGCGCAATGGTGGTCGAGCAATATGGAGGGATGTAGACATTGCACATTGCTGGTAGTGTCTGCAGGGCTAGGTTCCTTATTTCCTCGAACTGTGGCAGATGTTGAGGCTGGACAGAGCCCTGGGCCTGTCGGTTTTGCTGAGATGGCTGGAAGGAGCCCTGGCCTGATGGATATTGTTGCTGAGGCTGCTGGTAGGAGACCTGGCTCGACGGTTGTTGTTGTTGTTGTTGTTGATGCAGAATAATAGCATGAACGACATTGTGGATGGCTTGGCACCGCGACTGCTCGGGGGTCTGCCACAGTTGCTGACAACATAATTGTTGCAATAGTTGGTAACTTTGTTGCAATACTTGTGAGCTTGCATGTGCTATGTTGGGTTGTTGCAAGACGACATCCCTGCATGGAATCAGTTGTTGTTGCAGAATTTGTTGAAGGATTTGTTGTTGCTGTTGTTGTTGTTGTTGTTGTTGTTGTTGTTGTTGTTGTTGTTGTTGTTGTTGTGCTTGTTGCTGCGAAATTGGTTGTTGTGGTTGCGGATACTGTGGTTGCGGTTGTGGATATGGTTGTTGTGGTGGAAATGGTTGCGGCTGCGGATATGGTAGTTGTGGTGGAAATGGTTGCGGCTGTGGAAATGGTTGCAGCTGCGGATAAGGTTGTTGTGATGGAAATGGTTGCGGCTGCGGATATGGCTGTTGTGGTGGAAATGGTTGTTGCTGCCCTGGAAATTGTTGTTGTTGCACCAATGGAACTTGCTCTTGTGGTTGTTGCT
The DNA here is from genome assembly GCA_011799875.1 of Thinopyrum elongatum. Classification (NCBI taxonomy): domain Eukaryota; kingdom Viridiplantae; phylum Streptophyta; class Magnoliopsida; order Poales; family Poaceae; genus Thinopyrum; species Thinopyrum elongatum. Next base: position 64,747,617 of record CM022302.1, on the reverse strand, counting down.
GAGATGGATTTTGTGGCTGCAATTGTGGCACTGGAACTCTAACTGCAGTTGTGGCGGTGGTCGCCACGATAGCAAAGAGGGCAAGGATGAGAAAGGTCTTCATGGTGGATATTTATTGACCACTGCTTGCTTGGCTTGAATGATGCGCTCTACTTATGAGAAAGATGGATGAGGAAGGATGATCATCATGCTACGGGCCTATTTATAGCTGCCATGGCATGATCTCTTTAACAATTGGCATTTTCTTGTGTGGAAAGTCCTTGGATGATTCCCAAAATCATAATTTGGTATGTTGTGTTTGGTGGCACTACTTACTAGTATATTCTTGGACTACTCATTAAACTTTCTTGTTGATGCACTATCATTCCACCACCAAAAAGGTGTGATAACACACATGACTCATCTTATTCACTTTACAGCTCAAACACTAATCTAGATTGCCTATTTTTCTGAAACGAAGTTTGTAATGTTCTGCAAATTGTTACGCATAAACTAGATAAGCATGGCTGGCACAGAACTTAGTTTGTAATCTTGTGTGGCCTGTTAAGATAGATAAGACTAGTAATGTAACTTGCTTTAGTAGGCCATGACTCATCAAATTCCTTTTACATGTCAAGTGTTGTAGTGTTCTAGAAGTTATTAGCAAACATCAATTTTGTAATGTTCTACAAGTTGTTACGTGTAAACTAGATAAGCTTGACTTGCACACAAACAAGATAGTAATTATGTGTGACCTATTAAGATGGATTAGACTAGTAATGTGGCATGCTTTGATAGACCATGACTCATCAAATTGCTTTTACTTGTCCTAAGTGTTGTATATGTTGTGCAAGTAATTAACACTTATCAGCTTAGTATGGCTTGCAATGTGTGTGCATGCCAAGGTACGTTCTAGCTTCTATTCGTTTGTAGATCTTATTTTGTTCTACGCAAATCGTATAAATGATCATCTACGCTAAGGCTTGCGAGTGCAGCTGCAACAATGTTGGCCGGCTCAGAGGGAGGCTATGGCATGGCATGAGTTCTTATGACAACCGTTCATTATGTTTGGAAAGAAACGTGTTATGTTTTTCATGCGTGCTAAAAAATAGATGTTTTTAAATACAAATCAATAGAGTAGTCAAATAATGGATTGAATTAAGATAAAAATTATATTTTGATTAGCAAAGTTCTCAGCAAAGTTGTCAGGGCCTCTACTCATTATTTATCTTTTGGATCAAATTCAAATAATAATAAAATAAATGGATGTGATTCCATCATGGCCATTTCAAATATATTTGAAAGTAAAATCCAAACATTATCCTTAGATTACAATATAAATTACACGTAAATTGTTTGAGAAATACAAATGATCTTTTATATTGTTAAAAAAAGAAAAAAATGAGTTAAGAAGAATGGATGTGATTTGCTTGAAAGAATGTGTTTGCATGTCTCCTTATCCCACGAGTTTCCAGAAAATCAACGCTAGGCTCACTCTATTGGAATCAGTTGGATCAGAAAAAAGCATATGTAAGAGGAAAGCTGGAGTCTGAACCTAACATATATATGTGTCTTTCATTATAACTTATCATAAGTGTTTTTTTATGATTAAAAAAACACAATGGATTCATAAGCGCTAAGGGCATCTCCAACACCGACCCTCAGAAAAATTCATATGCAAGAGGAAAGCTGGAGTCCGGACGTGTTGTGCCATCCAATGCGGGCATGTATTGGTCCATAGGACGGTTTGGACGTACTTTCTCCGACAAACCGGAGACAAACGTGGGGGAGGCGGGCTTTGCGGGCGTCCGGACAGCACCCACGACAGCTTCTGACCACACGTGTCCACCCAAACCGCCTCCTCCCATGCCCGCACGTGTTCCCGCACTGCATCAGCTGCCCGCATTCATTCCAGTGCAGAGCGTACGCATCCCTTACTGCCTCCGCAATGGAAGCGACGCGCTGGCCGAGGGCGCCGCCCGCTGCACGCCCGGCTGAACATGCATCCTAGCCCCATTCAAACGGCTACAGACTACCCGTCTTCCTCCATTAAACCCGCGTGTGTGCCAGGATACCTACTCCAGCCACATGTCCGTTCGCGAGCTGGCCGACATTAAACAGAACGCCGGTTGGCTTCTCGTGTTCGCCCGCTATTTAAACAATGTCTGATGGCGGGCAAGAACCGCACCACACCTTTACTCACCATTTTCGTCCTTGAACAGTTTTCTTCCTGACATCCGACGAGTGGGAAGAAGAGTTGTCCGGCATAAAAAACGGCTGGGTGGCCCGTCGAGCCCGCCGGTCACGAGCCGAGGAGTGGCTAGTTGCTCCAGGTCGGCACCGGGGGGACCGCTGCTACATGGGCATCGTGGCTGCCGGCGACGGTGCCGTGTCGTACCGCCCCTCCCATGCCTACGGCCATGTCATCCGATGTCAACGTGCACATAACCGCGCCCTGCCTGCAGAGAAAGAAGCAGGCTACGCAGACATTGACTAGGTGGTGGCCAGCACGTCCGCGCTCGCCCCCATCATCAAGGAGCCACTGCCTCTTGGGTACCATGAATGGCACGCCAAGGTGACACCAGCGTACATAGCCGGTGTCTAGCCCTCTGGCAGGTCACCGTCGTTCCCTACCCAAAACCAACTCTGATCCGTGTAGCGTAGGGACCCTTCCCCACCGGCAGAAGCATCAGCTGGTTGTTCCATTCCGATGAGCGGTAGGGAGGCGAGCCACTCTTTGCACTGAAGCATATACCTCCAAGGCTCACAACTACCGGACATGGGGACGACAATGGAGATCCGTTGCGGCCGGCTGTAGACTAGTCAAGGGTATCCATGTCGTCGGAGTGGATATTCGCCGGCGATGGCTATAGAGTAGTTTTATGTTAGTCGGTATCGTTTTTAGTTAAAAATATGTCCAAAATGTAAATGTTTTAGTCCGGTTTGTATGAAATACACTGGGTTTGCATGAATCTCATCCGGTTTGTTAAAAAAGTGTTTGAAATGTATGCGAACAGCGTTGGTTGGCAGATTCCTGTATCCGTGTCCCCGGACTTGTCCCCTGTCATTGGATGATTGCGGGAGAAAATTTACTGGTCGCTGTTGGAGATGCCCTAATCAAAGGCATTTCCTCCATGCGTATTAGCAAACTTGCCTTTTCCTCTGCCCGATCGGACCATATTTGTTGGACAAGCATGAGTTGAACTCCAGAGACGAGACAAAACATATACATGCTCTTTGTGTTTAAGCGTGTGCAGATCAAAGGAGCTAGCCTACAACTCTGTATGAAAGATCCAATTTTTATGATAATTACAAGTTAATAATGGCATGCTGACGTCAACAACAAATTAAGGACCAGCATTTCTTTATCTTGCACTTCTTAATTTATACTCCCTCTGTAAAGAAATATAAGAGTCAACAACAAGTCAAGGATCAGCATTTCTTTATCTTGCACTTTTTAATTTATACTCCCTCTGTTAAGAAATATAAGTGTGTTTAGATCACTACTTTAGTTATCTAAACGCTCTTATATTTCTTTCCGGAGGGAGTAGGCACGAGCCAAAGGGATTCATTCATGCTAATTACTATATATAATGTCATGCTGACATCAAAGAACATAGCCAGCATCAACTTTTTTTGGTCATTAACTACGTGCAAAGGGGTTTATTTCGTGTATATAATTCAGTGACTAGGAGCATTTAGTGGAACGTGAGGGATTAGAAAAATTATGGTCGTACAACCGAAAATAATATATGGATATATTTGAAACAACAATAATAATATAAAAGCATATGCATAGGCATTATTTTCTTTTGCGGGAAAACATTAGTGTTCAATATTATATAATTACAAACTTTCCACGGTGAAATGTTCGTGATTTTTTTTGGCAAGAACAGATGCATAAATCTAAATATGTAATGACAGATATTTTTGTAACCAAAAAATAATACAACATAGATATATCTATCTATCTATTATATTATTAAAACAGAAGAAAAGTAACGGCTCAGATTAATCACATAAAAAGAAACGGCTCAGATTAAACTTACTAATATTGAATATTATTAAAAAATAAGAAAAGTAACGGCTCACATTATTCACATAAAAATAAACGGTTCAGATTTAAACTTACTAATATTGAATGTTTTGGAAGATGAACCAAGCCGATGAGTACACGTCATAGAGAAACCCTTCTCTGATTTCCGTGGGTGGCTCAACGTGAAGCCGAAGACTCCAGCCCATATAATATCTGGAACATATACGTACAACTATGGGACATGAGCAGAAGATACACGCAACTCAAAAAAAAGTGAACATGACTCCTTTTTACATGCAGGGACTCTTTCCTTACAAAAGAAAAACAGGACACAAATTCTTCTATGGGAAAATGAAAAATTATACGGTCTCGCCAAGCACAAAAATTGGTGCACGGCCGGTAGCAAGGACCGTGGAGGCACCGTGTGGAGATTGACCATGTAATTCATTCACGTACTTTCTCCTAAAAAACTCCATTCACGTACTGCTAAGACTTGCTTTATTCTGAATAAATGCATGCTCAACTAGCATGGCAGTGGCACACACGTCGCAATTGAACTTTAGCTTGCAGTCCAAACTTTAATCTTTTGCACAGCGAAAGCATGACATATCACCAAACAAAAAAATCCAACTGCGATATGGTTAGTGATGAAGTGGAGAAAGAGATCGAGAACATAATGTTAAGGTTAGAGCCATTTCATATATAATCCTTCATAAAAATTTCTTCAAAAACAATTTGCTGATGGATGTGAGAAGCAATATTATAGTACACACATGCATGCATGGGTGATCAGGCGTGTAGAGAAAACACATGGTTATGGTTCAGATTACAACGGTTGAGCCCCCACAAAAATAAAGATTACAACGGTTGAGTTTATAGACATGAAAGGCACATCCAGGAGAAAAGAGTCAAGAAAAACACCCCTTGAAATGAGAACGTTAATCGAATACATTACATGCGATAGTTAAATTATGTACAAAAATGGCCCCTGTACATACAAATTTTACTGGATGAATAAAATGCACCGCTCCTTTTAAGTTCATAAAGAAAACGACTTTATTTATATTAGAAATTTGGATTAAAAAGCTTAGCAAAGATAATTGTACATGACAAGCTAACATATGGTCGTGTGTGATTAATTTTGTTTTATTTTGTAAAAGCGTTGTCAGGCACTGATGAATAGCTATCTTTAAAAAAATAAGTATATATAGAGCATTCTCATTCGCTAACAAAGCAAAACAAAAATTTGGGTATATGTGAAATTTTGCATAATACTTATTAGGAAATATTTTTTTTATCCACTGTATAAAGAGAATATCTCTATTTATATTTGAAATTTGAGAAAAAATGTATTTTATATTCTGGTGCATAATTTAGAGAAAGATGCAGCCTACATTCAGACCGAGATGTTCATTCACTGTCGTTTAGTTATCCATTGATAATGTAGTGTAAAAGCTAGAGACCGTCTCTAGAGAACTACCATGTGTCATACGTGGTGAGAAATCCAAATGTGATAAACAAAACAGTTTCATGGGAATTAGCCGCATGAAAGATAACACCAGAATGACATGTTAGGTTTGTTCCATTTGAAATAGCGATTCTCAAGGCCTATTTTACACTTATGTTTTATTTCTAAAATCAATACTACTATATGACAATATTTGTGTACAATTAATCCATTTTTTGATTTAAATCTTATTGACAAATATTTAAAAAGTGGGGTAAGGGTCGATAGCATCGGATCAGAAGGAGTGAAAGAGAGGGAAAACTACACCTTAAGTTGAAAGACTATAGTTTGACATTGTGAGACACATACATTTTTCCTTTTGAGTACATGTAGTCGCATATGTCCGACCAAAAACCACCGACCATGTCATGAGCACATTGGTACCCTCTTTTGGTAGTTCAAGTTACCGGTCGCCGCTCCAACAAGAAAACTCAAAATAAAGAACTTGTCAACCATCGATGACAGGGGATTTGTAAATATAATCAGGTTTTAAATTTCCCAAAACGTCATGATTATATACCAAAGGACATACGTTGAGCCTAAAGTCATCGAAAGCACAACTAACGTGGCTACTGAGAGCTTATCCATATATGAATTGTAAAATGCATATTATAAACTAAATAATATGTGGAATCTAATGTGAAAAATATAACAACATGAAAGAAATCCAGCCACGCAGATGCGTGGGTCACCCAGCTAGTTATAATATATTACACCACATGATTTCACATAGGTTAAGATAGTTTGACCCACTAATCATGTATTTTAATGGTCATGATTTGTGTTAAAAATGGTCGAGATTTATAGCAGATGCACGTAGAAACATGTTTTGATCATGCACATATTCACATATAGGATAGACTTTTGTATGCACCATAGTTCGTTCGCAGGACTCGGAAAAAGAAAGCTACAATGCAAGCCGAAATTCGCCGGGCCACCTAAGTGCGAGGGTACTCACTGGCCAAGCCCTGCCCCCTGCTCGATTTGCCTCACGATTCATGAAGTAGGGCACAGTATAGTTCGTTCGCAGGACTCGGAAAAAGAATGCTACAATGCAAGCCGAAATTCGCTGGGGCACCTAAGTGCGAGAGTACTCACTGGCCAAGCCCTGCCACCTGCTCGATTTGCCTCACGATTCATGAAGTAGGGCACAGTAAAAAAGAAAATCCATCAAAAACCTTTAAGTTTCAACGATGAAACTTACCGCTTTTGCGTTAGAAAATGCCCAGTTTCAACAAGTTTCAAAGATGTAATTTTAAGCAATTTTTCTGTTGGTCATACACACAAAATAACTGAATATTATCAATTGCTCGTACTAAGTTTCAAACAATGAAAATTAACATTGTTTCCAAAAGTTGCCAAAATATATTCAAAATGAATATTATTTGAAAGCGCTGGCCGCAAGAAACACGAATATGAAAACATATTTTAAAATTGATTTTTTTGTTTAAAAGATACTGAAGTTAGAAAATCGGAGGCTAAAATGAAAAGCCGGCACCAGCACCTAAGTGCCCCCGCACTTTGCGTGCCATAAATCCTCGCCGTGCACGTGGTAGTTAAAGGAAACGTATTAGTTATCAACTCCAAGTAGTTTTGGTTTTCTCCATTTCCAGACATGAAAGAATAGCTGTCTGAAACCCATACACATGTAAGGCTGCGGTACCACAGGGAAGGCCCGCCGGAAAAATTAGAGTGACCATCGATTAAGGATAACACAAGCGTCTGGATGCCAAACGAAAATCTTATATCTCAGTCTGACAACACATTTCCATAGCCACTGTAAAATTGTGCGAGCTTTCTCACGCCCCAATAAGCTTTATATATATTGTTGGAGGGATAACGAGGGCCTTTCCATCTGTATATCCATGTATCCTTCTAATCAGACAGCATCGTGGATGGACTTGTAGGCTACACACGGTGCCGCCGTAGCGGCAGCGGTGGGACTAGGAGCCACTGGATCTGGCCACAAGTGGCTGGTCCCCATCTCTAACCATGGTTGGCGTTTTGCCAAGTTCAGGCCTCCACGGATACGGGTGGCACGATGCGGCGTCGTTGATCTTTTTCTGCAGGTCTCGATCGAGAGGAGGGCGATGCATTTTTGGTGGTACTCCTCGAGTATCGATTCTCAATTCCTAAGGTGAAAACCCAAGGTCTGGCCCTTATTGGTTGTACTTGGCAATGGCCTTGTTGAAGGCATTGTTTTTGGGTGAACTCCGAATTTTTCCCTGGTGAAAACCCATGATCTTCGATCGGGCAACAACAACGCTTGTGCATTGTTACCTTCTTGGGGGCGGTGCTTTTGGAGAACCTTTTTTGTAATGTGGGTATTGTCTTCGGTGGTGGTTAGAGTGCTGTTGATGCATGGTAGTGATTGATCATCATGGAGGGGTATTTTTTTTCTTCTGTTCTTTTCATTTTCTTTTTTGGATGTGTGTATTCTTGATGTCTTTCGACATCTTGTTGGTAGAGAGGCCGGGTGTAATTGGAGGTTGGGGTTCCACGACGTTGATCTATTCACTTATGCAAAGTTGGCTAAACATAAATGCCTATTTCTATCTAGATAGCTCATGTACGAGGGTCCTTCATGGAAGATACCATGAAATGAGATTCTTTTTTTAAATGCGGGTTCCCGCATAGTGCATCGCTAACTTGGCATGCTATTCTGAAAGGGCGAGAAGGTTTGAAGGAGGGTATGATGTGACAAATTGGGAATGCGCATCCTACAGAGATATGGCATGATAAATGGGTGCAAGGCACGCCGCTGATGAAACCACTATGATACATGTGAGAAACTCCAGTCCAACTTGTAGCTGATCTTATCGATGAAAAACACGGGCGACTGGAACACTCCATTCATTCATTACGTGTTTATCCCATCAGGTGAAGTGGCCATCCTTAATATGTCACGACCAAACAATGCAGCAGAGGACATTTGGTCGTGGGTATGGTAAAGAAATGACATTTCTTCTGTTCAATTGTTGTACAGAAACGTGATGAACACAAGGTATGGTGTGGTAGCTGGACTGTCTAGTTCGTCTAATGGGGAAGAAAAATTAAAAAGGCAACGAAAGCTTAGGGTACAACCCAAGTTAAGAGTATTTTGGTGCAGAGTAATTAAAAACATCCTACCTTCATATGCATAACTAAAAAGGCATGTGATGGGGTTATGTGTGTGCCCTATGTGTGGCCGTGGGGAGGAAATGTTACTTCATATGCCCTTATCACACGTGAGCGTGCAAGTTTATTCTTGGATTCTGCATGAGAATATTTTGACATAAAACTCCCAAGGTTGCAACCGGAAACATGGTCAAGAGATATCTTCGATCCATATTTCCTTGATGCAAGGAAGAGCGCTATTAATGCTTCGGTTATGTGGGCGATTTGGAGTAGCCGCAATGAAGATACTCATGTTGAGGAGAAGTATGAGCCACAAAAATCAATCTAATTGACTGATGAATTGAATGCTTCTCTGGAAATAATTGATCAAGGGCAAGCCAAGGATGTGGATAGTCCTTACTAGTAATACTCAATTTGAAAGTCCAAGAAAATACTTCAATTTAATTCAAGTTTCAGACTCATTTTGTTAGCTTTAGATTAATGCAACATAAACATCTACTTAATACTTAATATATATAATTAGGGGTGAACTTGTGAACGGGCACATGAATGGAACTCAAACAAACAATCATAAGCAGACAAGACCTGTGTTTATGTTTTATTCCCAAGTTTGAACTAGTACAGTTCGGGTTCTTACATGATAGTGCAGGTCACTTTATTTTTTCACCGCTAAAACGACCAAACCATGGTCTAAGAAATCGGTGTTTCATATATCTAGTACTAGAGTTCTTCTCTTCTTAGTTAGTACCGACGATGCCAAATGGCGCAATGGTGGTCGAGCAATATCGAGGGATGTAGACATTGCACATTGCTGGTAGTGTCTGCAGGGCTAGGTTCCTTATTTCCTCGAACTAGGGCAGATGTTGAGGCTGGACAGAGCCCTGGGCCTGTGGGTTTTTCTGAGATGGCTGGAAGGAGCCCTGGCCTGATGGATATTGTTGCTGAGGCTGCTGGTAGGAGACCTGGCTCGACGGTTGTTGTTGTTGTTGTTGTTGTTGTTGATGCAGAATAATAGCATGAACGACATTGTGGATGGCTTGGCGCCGCGACTACTCGGGGGTCTGCCACAGTTGCTGACAACATAATTGTTGCAAAAGTTGGTAACTTTGTTGCAATACTTGTGAGCTTGCATGTGCTATGTTGGGTTGTTGCAAGACAACATCCCTGCATGGAATCAGTTGTTGTTGCAGAATTTGTTGAAGGATTTGTTGTTGCTGTTGTTGTTGTTGTTGTGCTTGTTGCTGCGAAATTGGTTGTTGTGGTTGTGGATACTGTGGTTGTGGTTGTGGATGTGGTTGTTGTGGTGGAAATGGTTGCGGCTGCGGATATGGTAGTTGTGGCGGAAATGGTTGCGGTTGTGGAAATGGTTGCAGCTGCGGATATGGTTGTTGTGATGGAAATGGTTGCGGCTGCGGATATGGCTGTTGTGGTGGAAATGGTTGTTGTTGCACCAATGGAACTTGCTCTTGTGGTTCTTGCTTAGATGGATTTTGTGGCTACAATTGTGGCACTGAACTCTAAATGCAATTGTGGCGGTGGTCGCCACGATAGCAAGGAGGGCAAGGATGAGAAAGGTCTTCATGGTTGATTTGTATTGACCACTGCTTGCTTGGCTTGAATGATGCGTTCTACTTATGAGAAAGATGGATGAGGAAGGATGATCATCATGCTACGGGCCTATTTATAGCTGCCATGGCATGATCTGTTTAACAATTGGCATTTTCTTATGTGGAAAGTCCTTGGATGATTCCCAAAATCATAATTTGGTATGTTGTGTTTGGTGGCACTACTTACTAGTATATTCTTGGACTACTCATTAAACTTTCTTGTTGATGCACTATCATTCCACCAGCAAAAAGGTGTGCTAACACACATGACTCATCTTATTCACTTTACAGCTCAAACACTAATCTAGATTGCCTATTTTTCTGAAACTAAGTTTGTAATGTTCTGCAAATTGTTACGCATAAACTAGATAAGCATGGCTGGCACAGAACTTAGTTTGTAATCTTGTGTGGCCTGTTAAGATTGATAAGACTAGTAATGTAACTTGCTTTAGTAGGCCATGACTCATCAAATTCCTTTTACATGTCAAGTGTTGTAGTGTTCTAGAAGTTATTAGCAAACATCAATTTTATAATGTTCTACAAGTTGTTACGTGTAAACCAGATAAGCTTGAATTGCACACAAACAAGATTGTAATCATGTGTGACCTATTAAGATGGATTAGACTAGTAATGTGGCATGCTTTGATAGACCATGACACATCAAATTGCTTTTACTTGTCCTAAGTGTTGTATATGTTGTGCAAGTTATTAACACTTATGAGCTTAGTATGGCTTGCAATGTGTGTGCATGCCAAGGTACGTTCTAGCTTCTATTCGTTTGTACATCTTATTTTGTTTTACGCAAATCGTATAAATGATCATCTATGCTAAGGCTTGCGAGTGCAGCTGCAACAATGTTGGCAGGGTCAGAGGGAGGCTGTGGCATGGCATGAGTTCTTATGACAACCGTTCATTATGTGTGGAAAGATACGTGTTATGTTTTTCATGCACGCTAAAAAATAGATGTTTTTAAATACAAATCAATAGAGTAGTCAAATAATGGATTGAATTAAGATAAAAGTTATATTTTGATTAGCAAAGTTCTCAGCAAAGTTGACAGGACCTCTACTCATTATTTATCTTTTGGATCAAATTCAAATAATAATAAAATAAATGGATGTGATTCCATCATGGCCATTTCAAATATATTTGAAAGTAAAATCCAAACATTATCCTTAGATTACAATATAATTTACACGTAAATTGTTTCAGATAAAAAATACAAATGATCTTTTATATTGTTAAAACAAGAAAAAAATGAGTTAAGAAGAATGGATGTGATCTGCTTGAAAGAATGTGTATGCATGTCTCCTTATCCCACGAGTTTCCAGAAAAACAACGCTAGGCTCACTCTATTGGAATCAGTCGGATCAGAAAAAAACATATGTAAGAGGAAAGCTGGAGTCTGAACCTAACATGTATATGTGTCTTTCATGATAACTTATCATAAGTGTTTTTTTATGATTAAAAAAACACAATGGATTCATAAGCGTTAAGGGCATCTCCAACGCCGACCCTCAGAAAAATTCATATGCAAGAGGAAAGCTGGAGTCCGGACGTGTTGTGCCATCCAATGCGGGCATGTATTGGTCCATAGGGCGGTCAGGACGTACTTTCTCCGACAAACTAGAGAAAAACGTGGGGGAAGCGGGCTTTGCGGGCGTCCGGACAGCACCCACGACCGCTTCTGACCACACGTGTCCACCCAAACCGCCTCCTCCCATGCCCGCACGTGTTCCCGCACTGCATCAGCTGCCCGCATTCATTCCAGAGCAGAGCGTACGCATCCCTTACAGCCTCCGCAATGGAAGCGACGCGCTGGCCGAGGGCGCCGCCCGCTGCACGCCCGGCTGAACATGCATCCTAGCCCCATTCAAACGGCTGCAGACTACCCGCCTTCCTCCATTAAACCCGCGTGTGTGCCAGGATACCTACTCCAGCCACATGTCCGTTCGCGAGCCGGCCGGCATTAAACAGAACACCGGTTGGCTTCTCATGTTCGCCCACTATTTAAACAATGTCAGATGGCGGGCAAGAACTGCACCACACCTCTACTCACCATTTTCGTCCTTGAACAGTTTTCTTCATGACATCCGACGAGTGGGAAGAAGAGTTGTTCGGCATAAAAAACGGCTGGGTGGCCCGTCGAGCCCGCCGGTCACGAGCCGAGGAGTGGCTCGTTGCTCCAGGTCGGCACAGGGGGGACCACAGCTACATGGGCATCGTGGATGCCGGCGACTGTGCCGTGTCGTACCGCCCCTCCCATGCCTACGACCGTGTCATCCGATGTCAACGTGCACATAACCGCGCCCTGCCTGCAGAGAAAGAAGCAGGCTGCACGGACATCGACTAGGTGGTGGCCAGCACGTCCGCGCTCGCCACCATCATCGAGGAGCCACTGCCACTTGGGTCCCATGAATGGCACGCCGAGGTGACACCAGCGTACATAGCCGGTGTCTAGCCCTCTGGCAGGCCACCGTCGTTCCCTACCCAAAACCAACTCTGATCCGTGTAGCGTAGGGACCCTTCTCCACCGGCAGAAGCATCAGCTGGTTGTTCCATTCCGATGAGCGGTAGGGAGGCGAGCCACTCTTTGCGCTGAAGCATATACCTCCAGGGCTCACAACTACCGGACATGGGGACGACAATGGAGATCCGTTGCGGCCGGCTGTAGACTAGTCAAGGGTATCCATGTCGTCGGAGTGGATATTCGCCGGCGCTGGCTATAGAGTAGTTTTATGTTAGTCGGTATCGTTTTTTAGTTAAAAATATGTCCAAAATGTAAATGTTTTAGTCCGGTTTGTATGAAATACACTAGGTTTGCATGAATTTCATCCGGTTTGTTAAAAAAGTGTTTGAAATGTATGCGAACAACGTTGGTTGGCAGATTCCTGTATCCGTGTCCACGGACTGGTCCGCTGTCGATGGACGATTGCGGGAGAAAATTTACTGGTCGCTATTGGAGATGCCCTAATCAAAGGCATTTCCTCGATGCGTATTAGCAAACTTGCCTTTTCCTCTGCCCGATCGGACCATATTTGTTGGACAAGCATGAGTTGAACTCCAGAGACAAAACATATACATGCTCTTTGTGTTTAAGCGTGTGCAGATCAAAGGAGCTAGCCTCCAACTCTGTATGAAAGATCCAATTTTTATGATAATTACAAGTTAATAATGGCATGCTGACGTCAACAACAAATTAAGGACCAGCATTTCTTTATCTTGCACTTCTTAATTTATACTCCCTCTGTAAAGAAATATAAGAGTCAACAACAAATCAAGGATCAGCATTTCTTTATCTTGCACTTTTTAATTTATACTCCCTCTGTTAAGAAATATAAGAGTGTTTAGATCACTACTTTAGTTATCTAAACGCTCTTATATTTCTTTCCGGAGGGAGTAGGTACGAGCCAAAGGGATTCATTCATGCTAATTACTATATATAATGTCATGCTGACATCAAAGAACATAGCCAGCATCAACTTTTTTTGGTCATTAACTACGTGCAAAGGGGTTTATTTCGTGTATATAATTCAGTGACTAGGAGCATTTAGTGGAACGTGAGGGATTAGAAAAATTATGGTTGTACAACCAAAAATAATATATGGATATATTTGAAACAACAATCATAATATAAAACCATATGCATAGGCATTATTTTCTTTTGCGGGAAAACATTGGTGTTCAATATTATATAATTACAAACTTTCCACGGTGAAATGTTAGTGATTTTTTTTGGCAAGAACAGATGCATAAATCTAAATATGTAATGACAGATATTTTTGTAACCAAAAAATAATACAACATAGATATATCTATATATCTATCTATCTATTATATTATTAAAACAGAAGAAAAGTAACGGCTCAGATTAATCACATAAAAAGAAACGGCTCAGATTAAACTTACTAATATTGAATATTATTAAAAAATAAGAAAAGTAACGGCTCACATTATTCACATAAAAATAAACGGTTCAGATTTAAACTTACTAATATTGAATGTTTTGGAAGATGAACCAAGCCGATGAGTACACGTCATAGAGAAATCCTTCTGTGATTTCCGTGGGTGGCTCAACGTGAAGCCGAAGACTCCAGCCCATATAATATCTGGAACATATACGTACAACTATGGGACATGAGCAGAAGATACACGCAACTCAAAAAAAGTGAACATGACTCCTTTTTACATGCAGGGACTCTTTCCTTACAAAAGAAAAACAGGACACAAATTCTTCTATGGGAAAAGGAAAAATTATACGGTCTCGCCAAGCACAAAAATTGGTGCACGGCCGGTAGCAAGGACCGTGGAGGCACCGTGTGGAGATTGACCATGTAATTCATTCACGTACTTTCTCCTAAAAAACTCCATTCACGTACTGCTAAGACTTGCTTTATTCTGAATAAATGCATGCTCAACTAGCATGGCAGTGGCACACACGTCGCAATTGAACTTTAGCTTGCAGTCCAAACTTTAATCTTTTGCACAACGAAAGCATGATATATCACCAAACAAAAAAATCCAACTGCGATATGGTTAGTGATGAGGTGGAGAAAGAGATCGAGAACATAATGTTAAGGTTAGAGCCCTTTCATATACAATCCTTCATAAAAATTTCTTCAAAAACAATTTGCTGATGGACGTGAGAAGGAATATTATAGTACACACATGCATGCATGGGTGATCAGGCGTGTAGAGAAAACACATGGTTATGGTTCAGATTACAACGGTTGAGCCCCCACAAAAATAAAGATTACAACGGTTGAGTTTATAGACATGAAAGGCACATCCAGGAGAAAAGAGTCAAGAAAAACACCCCTTGAAATGAGAACGTTAATCGAATACAATACATGCGATAGTTAAATTATGTACAAAAATGGCCCCTTTACATACAAAATTTACTGGATGAATAAAATGCACCGCTACTTTTAAGTTCATAAAGAAAACGACTTTATTTATATTAGAAATTTGGATTAAAAAGCTTAGCAAAGATAATTGTACATGACAAGCTAACATATGGTCGTGTGTGATTAATTTTGTTTTATTTTGTAAAAGCGTTGTCAGGCACTGATGAATAGCTATCTTTAAAAAAATAAGTATATATATAGCATTCTCATTCGCTAACAAAGCAAAACAAAAATTTGGGTATATGTGACATTTTGCATAATACTTATTAGGATTTTTTTTATCCACTGTATAAATAGAATATCTCTATTTATATTTGAAATTTGAGAAAAAATGTATTTTATATTCTGGTGCATAATTTAGAGAAAGATGCAGCCTACATTCAGACCGAGATGTTCATTCACTGTCGTTTAGTTGTCCATTGATAATGAAGTGTAAAAGCTAGAGACCGTCTCTAGAGAATTACCATGTGTCATACGTGGTGAGAAATCCAAATGTGATAAACAAAACAGTTTCATGGGAATTAGCCGCATGAAAGATAACACCAGAATGACATGTTAGGTTTATTCCATTTGAAATAGCGATTCTCAAGGCCTATTTTACCATTATGTTTTATTTCTAAAATCAATACTACTATATGACAATATTTGTGTACAATTAATCCATTTTTTGATTTAAATCTTATTGACAAATGTTTAAAAAGTGGGGTAAGGGTCGATATCATCGGATCAGAAGGAGTGAAATAGAGGGAAAACTACACCTTAAGTTGAAAGACTATAGTTTGACATTGTGAGACACATACATTTTTCCTTTTGAGTACATGTAGTCGCATATGTCCGACCAAAAACCACCGACCATGTCATGAGCACATTGGTACCCTCTTTTGGTAGTTCAAGTTACCGGTCGCCGCTCCAACAAGAAAACTCAAAATAAAGAACTTTTCAACCATCGATGTCAAGGGATTTGTAAATATAATCAGGTTTTAAATTTCCCGAAACATCATGATTATATACCAAAGGACATATGTTGAGCATAAAGTCATCCAAAGCACAACTAACGTGGCTACTGAGAGCTTATCCATATATGAAGTGTAAAATGCATATTATAAACTAAATAATATGTGGAATCTAATGTGAAAAATATAACAACATGAAATAAATCCAGCCGCGCAAATGCGTGGGTCACCCAGCTAGTTATAATATATTACACCACATGATTTCACATAGGTTAAGATAGTTTGATCCACTAATCATGTAATTTAATGGTCATGATTTGTGTTAAAAATGGTCGAGTTTAATAGCAGATGCACGTAGAAACATGATTTGATCATGCACATATACACATATAGGATAGACTTTTGTATGCACCATAGTTCGTTCGCAGGACTCGGAAAAAGAATGCTACAATGCAAGACGAAATTCGCTGGGGCACCTAAGTGCGAGGGTACTCAATGGCCAAGCCCTGCCGCCTGCTCGATTTGCCTCACGATTCATGAAGTAGGGCACAGTATAGTTCGTTCGCAGGACTCGGAAAAAGAATTCTACAATGCAAACCGAAATTCGCTGAGGCACCTAAGTGCGAGGGTACACACTGGCCAAGCCCTCCGGCCTGCTCGATTTGCCTCACAATTCATGAAGTAGGGCACAGTAAAAAAGAAAATCCATCAAAAACCTTTATGTTTCAACGATGAAACTTCCGCTTTTGCGTTAGAAAATGCCCAGTTTCAACAAGTTTCAAAGAAGTAATTTTAAGCAATTTTTCTGTTGGTCATACACACAAAATAACTGAATATTATCGATTGCTCGTACTAAGTTTCAAACAATGAAAATTAACATTGTTTCCAAAAGTTGCCAAAATATATTCGAAATGAATATTATTTGAAAGCGCTGGCCGCAAGAAACACGAATATGAAAACATAACTTAAATTGATTTTTTTGTTTAAAAGATACTGAAGTTAGAAAATCGGAGGCTTAAATGAAAAGCCGGCACCAGGACCTAAGTGCCCCCGCACTTGCGTGGCATAAATCCTCGCCGTGCACGTGGTAGTTAAAGGAAACGTATTAGTTATCAACTCCAAGTAGTTTTGGTTTTCTCCATTTCCAGACATGAAAGAATAGCTGTATGAAACCCATACACATGTAAGGCTGCGGTACCACAGGGAAGGCCCGCCGGCAAAATTAGAGTGACCATCGATTAAGGATGACACAAGCGGTCTGGATGCCAAACGAAAATCTTATATCTCAGTCTGACAACACATTTCCATAGCCACTGTAAAATTGTGCGAGCTTTCTCACGTCCCAATAAGCTTTATATATATTGTTGGAGGGATAACGAGGGCCTTTCCATCTGTATATCCATGTATCCTTCCAATCAGACAACATCGTGGATGGGCTTGTAGGCTACACACAGTGCCGCCGTAGCGGCAGCGGTGGGACTACGAGCCATTGGATCTGGCCACAAGTGGCTGGTCCCCATCTCCAACCATGGTTGGCGTCTTGCCAAGTTCAGGCCTCCACGGATACGGGTGGCACGATGCGGCGTCGTTGATCTTTTTGTGCAGGTCACGATCGAGAGGAGGGCGATGCATTTTTGGTGGTACTCCTCGAGTATCGATTCTCAATTCCTAGGGTGAAAACCTAAGGTCTGGCCCTTATTGGTTGTACTTGGCAACGGCCTTGTTGAAGGCATTGTTTTTGGGTGAACTCGGAATTTTTCCATGGTGAAAACCCATGATCTTCGATCGGGTAACGACAACGCTTGTGCATTGTTACCTTCTTGGGGGCGGTGCTTTTGGAGAACCTTTTTTGTAATGTGGGTATTGTCTTCAGTGGTGGTTAGAGTGCTGTTGATGCATGCTAGTGATTAATCATCATGGAGGGGTATTTTTTTTCTTCTGTTCTTTTTAATTTCTTTTTTGGATGTGTGTATCCTTGATGTCTTTGGACAACTTGTTGGTAGAGAGGCCGGGTGTAATTGGATGTTGGGGTTCCACGACCTTGATCAATTCACTTATGCAAAGTTGGCTAAACATACATGACTATTTCTATCTGGATAGCTCATGTACGAGGGTCCTTCATGGAAGATACCATGAAATGAAATTCTTTTTTTTAATGCGGGTTCCCGCATAGTGCATCGCTAACTTGGCATGCTATTCTGAAAGGGCGAGAATGTTTGAAGGAGGGTATGATGTGACAAATTGGGAATGCGCATATTACAGAGATACGGCATGATAAACGGTTGCAGGGAACGCCGCTGATGAAACCACTATGATACATGTGAGAAACTCCGGTCCAACTTGCAGCTGATCTTATCGATGAAAAACACGGGCGACTAGAACAATCCATTCATTCATTACGTGTTTATCCCATCAGGTGAAGTGGCCATCCTTAATATGCCACGACCAAACAATGCAGCAGAGGACATTTGGTCGTGGGTATGGTAAAGAAATGACATTTCTTCTGTTCAATTGTTGTACAGAGCCGTGATGAGCACAAGGTATGGTGTGGTAGCTGGACTGTCTAGTTCGTCTAATGGGGAAGAAAAATTAAATAGGCAACGAAAGCTTAGGGTACAACCCAAGTTAAGAGTATTTTGGTGCAGAGTAATTAAAAACATCCTACCTTCATATGCATAACTAAAAAGGCATGTGATGGGGTTATGTGTGTTCCCTATGTGTGGCCGTGGGGAGGAAATGTTACTTCATATGCCCTTATCACACGTGAGCATGCAAGTTTATTCTTGGATTCTGCTTGAGAATATTTTGACATAAAACTCCCAAGGTTGCACCCGGAAACATGGTCAAGAGATATCTTCGATCCATATTTCCTTCATGCAAGGAAGAGCGCTATTAATGCTTCGGTTATGTGGGCGATTTGGAGTAGCCGCAATGAAGATACTCATGTTGAGGAGAAGTATGAGCCACAAAAATCAATGTAATTGACTGATGAATTGAATGCTTCTCTGGAAATAATTGATCAAGGGCAAGCCAAGGATGTGGATAGTCCTTACTAGTAATACTCAATTTGAAAGTCCAAGAAAATACTTCAATTTAATTCAAGTTTCAGACTCATTTTGTTATCTTTAGATTAATGCAACATAAACATCTACTTAATACTTAATATATATAATTAGGGGTGAACTTGTGAACGGGCACATGAATGAAACTCAAACAAACAATCATATGCAGACAAGACCTGTGTTTATCTTTTATTCCCAACTTTGAACTAATATAGTTCGGGTTCTTACATGATAGTGCATGTCACTTTATTTTTTCACCACTACAACGACCAAACCATTGTCTAAGAAAACGGTGTTTCATATATCTAGTACTAGAGTTCTTCTCTTCTCAGTTAGTACTGACGATGCCAAATGGCGCAATGGTGGTCGAGCAATATGGAGGGATGTAGACATTGCACATTCCTTGTAGTGTCTGCAGGGCTAGGTTCCTTATTTACTCGAACTTGGGCAGTTGCTGAGGCTGGACAGAGCCCTGGGCCTGTGGGTTTTGCTGAGATGGCTGGAAGGTGCCCTGGCCTAATGGATATTGTTGCTGAGGCTGTAGGTAGAAGACCTGGCTCGACAGTTGTTGTTGTTGTTGTTGTTGTTGATGCAGAATAATAGCATGAAGGACATTGTGGATCGCTTGGCACTGCGACTGCTCGGGGGTCTGCCACAGTTGCTGACAACATAATTTTTGCAACAGTTGGTAACTTTGTTGCAATATTTGTGAGCTTGCATGTGCTATGTTGGGTTGTTGCAATACGACATCCCTGCATGGAATCAGTTGTTGTTGCAGAATTTGATGAAGGATTTGTTGTTGCTGTTGTTGTGCTTGTTGCTGCGAAATTGGTTGTTGTGGTTGCGGATACTGTGGTTGCCGTTGTGGATATGGTTGTTGTGGTGGAAATGGTTGCGGCTGCAGATATGGTAGTTGTGGCGGAAATGGTTGCGGCTGCGGATATGGTTGTTGTGATGGAAATGGTTGCGGTTGCGGATATGGCTGTTGTGGTGGAAATGGTTGTGGCTGCCCTGGAAATTGTTGTTGTTGCACCAATGGAACTTGCTCTTGTGGTTGTTGCTGAGATGGATTTTGTTGCTGCAATTGTGGCACTGGAACTCTAACTGCAGTTGTGGCGGTGGTCGCCACGATAGCAAGGAGGGCAAGGATGAGAAAGGTCTTCATGGTGGATTTTTATTGACCACTTCTTGCTTGGCTTGAATGATGCGCTCTACTTATGAGAAAGATGGATGAGGAAGGATGATCATCATGCTACGGGCCTATTTATAGCTGCCATGGCATGATCTCTTTCACAATTGGCATTTTCTTGTGTGGAAAGTCCTTGGATGATTCCCAAAATCATAATTTGGTATGTTGTGTTTGGTGGCACTATTTACCTTTTGGATCAAATTCAAATAATAATAAAATAAATGGATGTGATTCCCTCATGGCCATTTCAAATATATTTGAAAGTAAAATCCAAACTTTATCCTTAGATACAATACAAATTACACGTCAATTGTTTGAAATAAAAAATACAAATGATCTATTATATTATTAAAACAAGAAAAAATGAGTTAAAAATAATGGATGTGATTTTCTTGAAAGAATACGTATGCATGTCTCCTTATCCCGCGAGTTTCTAGAAAAACAACGCTAGGCTTACTCTATTGGAATGGGTCGAATCAGAAAAATTCATATGCAAGAGGAAAGCTGGAGTCTGAACCTAACATATATAAGTGTCTTTCATTATAACGTTTCATAAGTGCTTTTTTATGATTAAAAAAACACAATGGATTCATAAGCGCTAAGGGCATCTCCAACGCCGACCCTCAGAAAAATTCATATGCAAGAGGAAAGCTGGAGTCCAGACGTGTTGTGCCATCCAATGCGGGCCTGTATTGGTCCATAGGGCGGTCTGGACGTACTTTCTCCAACAAATCGGAGACAAACGTGGGGGAGGCGGGCTTTGCGGGCATCCGGACAGCACCCACGACCGCGTTTGACCACACGTGTCCACCCAAACCGCCTCCTCCCATGCCCGCACGTGTTCCCCCCCCCCCCCCCCCCCCCCGCATTCATTCCACTGCAGAGCGTACGCATCCCTTACTGCCTCCGCAATGGAAGCGGAGCGCTGACCGAGGGCGCCGCCCACTGCTCGCCCGGCTGAACATGCATGCTAGCCCCATTCAAACGGCTGCAGACTACCTGCCTTCCTCCATTAAACCTGCGTGTGTGCCAGGATACCTACTCCAGCCACATGTCCGTTCGTGACCGGCCGGCATTAAACAAAACGTCGGTTGGCTTCTCGTGTTCACCCGCTATTTAAAGAATGTCAGATGCCGGGCAAGTACCGCACCACACCTCTACTCACCATTTTCCTCCTTGAACAGTTTTCTTCATGACATCCGACGAGTGGGAAGAAGAGTTGTCCGGCATAAAAAATGGCTAGGTGGCCCGTCAAGCCCGCCGGTCACAAGCCGAGGAGTGGCGAGTTGCTCCAGGTCGGCACCGGGGGGGAGCACAGCTACATTGGCATCGTGGCTGGCGTCGACCGTGCAGTGTCGTACCGCCCCTCCCATGCCTACGACTGTGTCATCCGAGGTCAACGTGCATGTAACCGCGCCCTGCCTGCAGAGAAAGAAGCAGGCTGCATGGACATCGACTAGGTGGTGGCCAGCACGTCTGCGCTCGCTGCCATCATCGAGGAGCCACTGCCTCTTGGGCCCCATGAATGACACGCCGAGGTGACGCTGGAGTACACACCCGATGTCTTGGCCTCTGGCAGGCCACCGTCGTCCCCTACCAAAAACCAACTCCGATCCATGCAGCGTAGTGATCCTTCCCCACCGGCAAAAGCCATAACCGACTGTTCCACTCCAATGAGCGGTAGGGAAGCGAGCCGCTCTTTGCGCTGAAGCATATAACTCCAGGGCTCACAATTACCGGAAATGAGGACGACAATGGAGATCTGTTGCGGCCGGCTGTAGACTAGTCAAGGGTATCCATGTCGTCAGAGTGGATATTCGCCGGCGCTGGTTGTAGAGTAGTTTTACGTTAGTCGGTATCGTTTTTAGTTAAAAATATGTCCAAAATGTAAACGTTTTCGTCCGGTTTGTATGAAATCCACTGTGTTTACATGAATTTCATCCGGTTTGTTAAAAAAGTGTTTGAAATGTATGCGAACAACGTTGGTTGGCGGATTCCTGTATCCGTGTCCGCGGACTGGTCCCCTGTCGATGGACGATTGCGGCAGGAAATTTACTCGTCGCTGTTGAAGATGCCCTAATCAAAGGCATTTCCTCCAGGCATAATAGCAAACTTGCCTTTTCGTCTGCCCGATCGGACCATATTTGTTGGACAAGCACGAGTTGAAATCCAAAGACAAAACATATACATGCTGTTTGTGTTTAAGCGTGTGCGGATCAAAGGAGCTAGCCTCCAACTCTGTATGAAAGATCCAATTTGTATGATAATTACAAGTTAATGATGGCATGCTGAGGTCAACAACAAATCAAGGACCAGCATTTCTTTATCTTGCACTTCTTAATTTATACTCCCTCTGTAAAGAAATATAAGAGTCAACAACAAATCAACGACCAGCATTTCTTTATCTTGCACTTCTTAATTTATACTCCCTCTGTAAAGAAATATAAGAGTGTTTAGATCACTACTTTAGTTATCTAAACGCTCTTATATTTCTTTCCGGACGAAGTACGCACGAGCCAAAGGGATTCATTCATGCTAATTACTATATATAATGTCATGCTGACATCAGAGAACATAGCCAGCATCAACTTTTTTTGGTCATTAACTATGTGCAAAGGTGTTTATTTGGTTTATATAATTCAGTGACTAGGAGCATTTAGTGGAACGAGAGGGATAAGAGAAATTATGGTTGTACAACCGAAAATAATATATGGATATATTTGACACAACAATAATAATATAAAAGCATATGCATAGGCATTATTTTCTTTTGCGGGAAAACATTGGTGTTCAATATTATATAATTACAAACTTTCCACGGTGAAATGTTAGTGATTTTTTTTGGCAAGAACAGATGCATAAATCTAAATATGTAATGACAGATATTTTTGTAACCAACAAATAATACAACATAGATCTATCTATATATTCTAATATATTACACAACATGATTTCACATAGGTTAAGATAGTATGATCCACTCATCATGTATTTTAATGGTCATGATTTGTGTTAAAAATTGTCGAGATTTATAGCAGATGCACGTAGAAACATGTTTTGATCATGCACATGTACGCATATACGGATAGACTTTTGTATCCACCATCGTTCGTTCACAGGACTCAGAAAAAGAATGCTACAATGCAAGCCGAAATTCGCTGGGGCACCTAAGTGCGAGGGTACTCACTGGCCAAGCCCTGCCGCCTGCTCGATTTGCCTCACGATTCATGAAGTAGGGCACAGTAAAAAAGAAAATCCATCAAAAACCTTTAAGTTTCAACGATGAAACTTACCGCTTTTGCGTTAGAAAATGCCCAGTTTCAACTAGTTTCAAAGATGTAATTTTAAGCAATTTTTTCTGTTGGTCATACACACAAAATAACTGAATATTATCGGTCGCTCGTACTAAGTTTGAAACTATGAAAATTAACATTGTTTCCAAAAGTTGGCAAAATATATTCAAAATGAATATTATTTGAAATTGCTGGCCGCAAGAAACACGAATATGAAAACATAACTTAAATTGATTTTTTTATTTAAAAGATATTGAAGATTGAAAATCGAAGGCTAAAATAAAAAGGCGGCACTAGGACCTAAGTGCCCCCGCACTTGCGTGCCATAAATCCTCGCCGTGCAGGTGGTAGTTAAAGGAAACGTGTTAGTTATCAACTCCAAGTAATTTTGGTTTTCTCTATTTCCAGACATGACAGAATAGCTGTATGAAACCCATACACATGTAAGGCTGCGGTACCAAAGGGAAAGCTGGCCGGAAAAATTAGAGTGACCATCGATTAGGGATGACACAAGCGGTCTGGATGCCAAACGAAAATCTTATATCTCAGTTTGGCAACAAATTTCCATAACCACTGTAAAATTGTGGGAGCTTTCTGACATCCCAATAAGCTTTATATATATTGTTGGAGGGAAAACGAGGGCCTTTCCATCTGTATATCCATGTATCCTTCTAATCAGAAAGCATCGTGGATGGGCTTGTAGGTTACACGCGGTGCCGCCGTAGCGGTAGCGGTGGGACTAGAAGTCACCGGATCTGGCCAGGAGTGGCTGGTCCCCATCTCCAGCCATGGTTGGCGTCTTGCCAAGTTCAGGCCTCCACGGATACGGGTGGCACGATGCGGCGTCGTTGATCTTTTTCTGCAAGTTTGGATCGAGAGGAGGGTGATGCATTTTTAGTGGTACTCCTCTAGTATCGATTCTCAATTCCTAGGGTGAAAACCCAAGGTCTGGCCCTTATTGGTTATACTTAGCAATGGCCTTGTTGAAGGCATTGTTTTTGGGTGAACTCGGAATTTTTCCAGGGTGAAAACCCACGATCTTCGATCGGGCAACGACAACGCTTGTGCATTGTTTCCTTCTAGGGGGCGTTGCTTTTGGAGGACCTTTTTTGTAATCCGGGCATTGTCTTCGGTGGTGGTTAGAGTGTTGCTGATGCATGCTAGTGATTGATCATCATGGAGGGGTATTTTGTTTCTTCTGTTCTTTTTATTTTCTTATTTGGATGTGTGTATCCTTGATGTCTTTGGACATCTTGTTCGTAGAGAGGCCGGGTGTAATTGGAGGCTTGGGGTTCCACGACCTTGATCTATTCACTTATGCAAAGTTGGCTAAACATACATGACTATTTCTATCTAGATAGCTCATGTACGAGGGCCCTTCATGGAAGATACCATGAAATGAGATTCTTTTTTTTCAAATGCAGGTTCCTGCATAGTGCGTCGCTAACTTGGCATGCTATTCTGAAAGGGCGAGAAGGTTTGAAGGAGGGTATGGTGTAACAAATTGGGAACGCACATACTACAGAGATATGGCATGATAAATGGGTGCAGGGCACGCCGCTAATGAAACCACTATGATACATGTGAGAAACTCCGGTCCAACTTGTAGCTGATCTTATCGATGAAAAACACGGGCGACTGGAACACTCCATTCATTCATTACGTGTTTATCCCATCAGGTGAAGTGGCCATCCTTAATATGCCACGACCAAACAATGCAGCAGAGGACATTTGGTCGTGGGTATGGTAAAGAAATGACATTTCTTCTGTTCAATTGTTGTACAGAGCCGTGATGGACACAAGGTATGGTGTGGCAGCTAGACTGTCTAGTTCGTCTAATGGGGAAGAAAAATTGAAAAGGCAACGGAAGCTTAGGGTACAACCCATGTTAAGAGTATTTTGGTGCAGAGTAATTAAAAACATCCTACCTTCATATGCATAACTAAAAAGGCATGTGATGGGGTTATGTGTGTGCCCTATGTGTGGCCGTGGGGAGGAAATTTTACTTCATATGCCTTTATCACACGTGAGCATGCAAGTTTATTCTTGGATTCTGCTTGAGAATATTTTGACATAAAACTCCCAAGGTTGCACCCGGAAACATGGTCAAGAGATATCTTCGATCCATATTTCCTTGATGAAAGGAAGAGCGCTATTAATGCTTCGGTTATGTGGGCGGTTTGGAGTAGCCGCAATGAAGATACTCATGTTGAGGAGAAGTATGAGCCACAAAAATCAATGTAATTGACTGATGAATTGAATGCTTCTCTGAAAATAATTGATCAAGGGCAAGCCAAGGATGTGGATAGTCCTCACTAGTAATACTCAATTTGAAAGTCCAAGAAAATACTTCAATGTAATTCAAGTTTCAGACTCATTTTGTTATCTTTAGATTAATGCAACATACACATGTACTTAATGCTCAATATATATAATTCGGCGTGAACTTGTGAACGGGCACATGAATGGAACTCAAACAAACAATCATATGCAGACAAGACCTGTGTTTGTCTTTTATTCCCAAGTTTGAACTAGTATAGTTCGGGTTTTTACATGATAGTGCGTGTCACATTATTTTTTCACCGCTACAACGACCAAACCATGGTCTAAGAAAATGGTGTGTCATATATCTAGTACTAGAGTTCTTCTCTTTTCAGTTAGTACCGACGATGCAAAATGGCGCAATGGTGGTCGAGCAATATGGAGGGATGTAGACATTGCACATTGCTGGTAGTGTCTACAGGGCTAGGTTCCTTATTTCCTCGAACTGGGGCAGTTGTTGAGGCTGGACAGAGCCCTGGGCCTGTGGGTTTTGCTGAGATGGCTGCAAGGAGCCCTTGCCTGATGGATATTGTTGCTGAAGCTTCTGGTAGGAGACCTGGCTCGACGGTTGTTGTTGTTGTTGTTGTTGTTGTTGTTGTTGTTGATGCAGAATAATAGCATGAACGACATTGTGGATGGCTTGGCACCGCGACTGCTCGGGGGTCTGCCACAGCTGCTGACAACATAATTGTTGCAACAGTTGGTAACTTTGTTGCAATACTTGTGAGCTTGCATGTGCTATGTTGGGTTTTTGCAAGACGACATCCCTGCATGGAATCAGTTGTTGTTGCAGAATTTGTTGAAGGATTTGTTTTTGTTGTTGTTGTGCTTGTTGCTGCGAAATTGGTTGTTGTGGTTGCGAATACTTTGGTTGCGGTTGTGGATATGGTTGTTGTGGTGGAAATGGTTGCGGCTGCGGATATGGTAGTTGTGGCGGAAATGGTTGCGTATGCGGATATGGTTGTTGTGATGGAAATGGTTGCGGTTGCGGATATGGCTGTTGTGGTGGAAATGGTTGTTGCTGCCCTGGAAATTGTTGTTGTTGCACCAATGGAACTTGCTCTTGTGGTTGTTGCTGAGATGGATTTTGTGGCTGCAATTGTGGCACTGGAACTCTAACTGCAGTTGTGGTGGTGGTCGCCACGATAGCAAGGAGGGCAAGGATGAGAAAGGTCTTCATGGTGGATTTGTATTGACCACTGCTTGCTTGGCTTGAATGATGCGCTCTACTTATAAGAAAGATGGATGAGGAAGGATGATCATCATGCTACGGGCCTATTTATAGCTGCCATGGCATGATCTCTTTCACAACTAGCGTTTTCTTGTGTGGAAAGTGCTTGGACGATTCCCAAAATCATAATTTGGTATGTTGTGTTTGGTGGCACTACTTACAAGTATATTCTTGGACTACTCATTAAACTTTTTGTTGATGCACTATCATGCCACCACCAAAAAGGTGTGATAACACGCATGACTCATCTTATTCACTTTACAACTCAAACGCTAATCTAGATTGCCTATTTTTCTGAAACTAAGTTTGTAATGTTCTGCAAATTGTTACGCATAAACTACATAAGCATGGCTGTCAGAGAACTTAGTTTGTAATCTTGTGGGCCTGTTAAGATAGATAAGACTAGTAATGTAACTTGCTTTAGTAGGCCATGACTCATCAAATTCCTTTTACCTGTCAAGTGTTGTAGTGTTCTAGAAGTTATTAGCAAACATTAATTTTGTAATGTTCTACAAGTTGTTACATGTAAACTAGATAAGCTTGACTTGCACACAAACAAGATTGTAATTATGTGTGACCTATTAAGATGGATTAGACTAGTAATGTGGCTTGCTTTGATAGACCATGACTCATCAAATTGCTTTTACTTGTCCTATGTGTTGTATATGTTGTACAAGTTTTAACACTTATCAGCTTAGTATGGCTTGCAATGTGTGTGCATGCCAAGGTATGTTCTAGCTTCTATAATTTTTGATTGTTCCATGCTGTTATATTATCATTCTTGGATGTTTTACACTCATTTTATTGCAACTTTATATCATTTTTTGGGACTAACCTATTGACATATTGCCCAGTGCCAGTTGCTATTTTTTGCTTGTTTTTTACTTCGCAGAAAATCAATACCAAACGGAGTCCAAACGCAGCGAAACCTTTTAGATAATTTTTCTGGGCCAGAAGACAAAGGATGGGCCAAAGAAGTACCAGAGGGGTGCGCCGAGCGGGGCACAACCCACCTGGGCGCACCTGGGGGCCCAGGCGCGGCTTGGTGGGTTGTGCCCACCTTGGTGGCCTCTCGCACCACCTCGTTGCTCTATAAATACCCAAATATGCCAAAAACCATAGGGGAGCCGACCAAAAACAATTCCAGCCGCAGCAAGTTCCAGAAACCACAGATCCAATCTAGACACCATCACGGAGGGGTTCATCATCCGCATTGGTGCTCTCCGATGATGCGTGAGTAGTTCATTGTAGACCATCGGGTCCATAGTTAGTAGCTAGATGGCTTCCTCTCTCTCTTTTGATTCTGAATACAATGATCTCTTGGAGATCTATTTGATGTAACTGATACGTCTCCAACGTATCTATAATTTTTGATTGTTCCATGCTGTTATATTATCATTCTTGGATATTTTACAATCATTTTATAGCTACTTGATATCATTTTTTGGGACTAACCTATTGACTTAGTGCCAAGTGCCAGTTGCTGTTTTTTGCTTGTTTTTTACTTCACAGAAAATCAATACCAAACGGAGTCCAAACGCAGTGAAACTTTTTGGAGAATTTTTCTGGACCAGAAGACACAAGATGGGCCAAAAAAGTACCAGAGGGGTGCCCCGAGGGGGGCACAACCCACCTGGGCGCGCCTGGGGGCTCAGGCGCGCCCTGGTGGGTTGTGCCCACCTCGGTGGCCTCCCGCACCGCCTCTTTGCTCTATAAATACCCCAATATTCCAAAAACTCTAGAGGAGTCAACGAAAATCAATTCCAGCCGCCGCAAGTTCCAGAACCACCAGATCCAATCTAGACACCATCACGGAGGGGTTCATCATCCTCATTGGTGCCTCTCCGATGATGCGTGAGTAGTTCATTGTAGACCTAAGGGTCTGTAGTTAGTAGCTAGATGGCTTCCTCTCTCTCTCTTTTGATTCTCAATACAATGGTCTCTTGGAGATCTATTTGATGTAACTCTTTTTGCGGTGTGTTTGTTCGGATCCGATGAACTTTGAGTTTATGATCAGATCAATGTTTTTATCCATGAAAGTTATTTGAGTCTTTTGATCTCTTATATGCATGATTACTTATAGCCTCGTATTTCTTCTTTGAATCTTTGGTTTCCTTAGGCCAACTAGATCGATTTTTTCCTGCCATGGGAAGATGTGCTTTGTGATGGGTTCGATCTTACGGTGCTTGATCCCAGTGACAGAAGGGGAACGGACATGTATGTATCGTTGCTATTACGGATACCAAGATGGGGTCTATTTCTAAATAAATAGATCTTGTCTAAATCATGTCATCGTTCTTATTGCATTACTCCGTTTCTCCATGAACTTAATACACTAGATGCATGCTGTATAGCGGTCGATGTGTGGAGTAATAGTAGTAGATGCAGGCAGGAGTCGGTCTACTAATCTTGGACATGATGCCTATATAATGATCATTGCCTGGATATCGTCATGATTATTCGAAGTTCTATCAATTGCCCAACAGTAATTTGTTTACCCGCCGTATGCTATTTTTCTCGAGAGAAGCCACTAGTGAAATCTACGGCCCCCGGGTCTCTTCTTTATTATATTTGCCTTCGAGATCTATTTTTATTTGCTTTTATTTTCAGATCTATTAATCCAAAAACACAAAAATACCTTGCTGTAATTTATTATTATTTATTTTATCTCGCGTTCCCGCGAGATCTATTTATCCAATCTACTACAATTTTACCTATCTTTTTACACGTGAGGATTGACAACCCCTCTCTTACGTCGGGTTGCAAATATTTGTTCTTTGTGTGCAGGAGCCGTTCACGTGGTGTTGTGTGGTTCTCCTACTGGTTCGATAACCTTGATCTCATCACTGAGGGAAATAGCTACCGTAGTTGTGTTGCATCATCCCTTCCTCTTTGGAAAATATCGACGTAGTTCAAGCCGCATCAGTAACTCTTTTTGCGGTGTGTTTGTTGGGATCCGATGAACTTTAAGTTTATGGTCAGATCTATGTTTTTATCCATGAAAGTTATTTGAGTCTTTTGATCTCTTATATGCATGATTACTTATAGCCTTGTATTTCTTCTTTGATGTTAGGCCGACTAGATCAATTTTTCTTGCCATGGGAAGAGGTGCTTTGTGATGGGTTCGATCTTACAGTGCTCAATCCCAGTGACAGAAAAGGAAATGAAACGTATGTATCGTTGCTATTAAGGATAACAAGATGTGGTCTATTCCTACATGAATAGATCTTGTCTACATCATGTCATCGTTCTTATTGCATTACTCCATTTCTCCATGAACTTAATACACTAGATGCATGCTGGATAGCGGTCGATGTGTGGAGTAATAGTAGTAGATGCAGGCAGGAGTCGGTCTACTAATCTTGGACGTGATGCCTATATAATGATCATTGCCTGGATATCGTCATAATTATTTGAAGTTCTATCAATTGCCCAACAGTAATTTGTTTACCCACCGTATGCTATTTTTCTCGAGAGAAGCCACTAGTGAAATCTACGGCCCCCGGGTCTCTTCTTTATCATATTTGCCTTTGAGATCTATTTTTATTCGCTTTTATTTTCAGATCTATTAATCTAAAAACCCAAAAATACCTTGCTGCAATTTATTGTTATTTATTTTCTCTCGCGTTCCCGCGAGATCTATTTATCCAATCTACTACAATTTTATCTACCTTTTTACCCGGGAGGGATTGACAACCCCTCTTTTACGTCGGGTTGCAAGTATTTGTTCTTTGTGTGGAGGTACCATTCACGTAGTGTTGCGTGGTTCTCCTACTGGTTCGATAACCTTTGTCTCATCACTGAGGGAAATACCTACCGTAGCTGTGCTGCATCATCCCTTCCTCTTTGGGGAAATACCGACGTAGTTCAAGCCTCATGATGACACCAAGGTTAGCGATATGCAAAACCCCAAGCTTGGGGATGCTTGTATTGTTATGTCCACTACTGATGGCAATGATCATGATTGGGGTGATAATGATTCTTATGATCTTGAAAATTTATTTAAACCTCATGATGAATATGCTTGCGATAATATTAAAAGTGGGTTTGGAAGAGTGTCAACTTTAGCTAAAAATAATCCCACTCATTTGGAGAGTGTTCAATCTTATGAATTTTTTAATAAAAGTGGGCCTGGAGAGGTCATGACTTTATTTGATGATAATCCCACTATTTTGAAAGAGTGTCAACTTTGCACGCATGAGGATCATGAAGAAAATACTTTATGTGATAGTTATATTGTTGAATTTGATTATGATCCTACATGTAATTATTATGAGAGAGGAAAATATGGTTGCAGAAATTTTCATGTTACTCAATTACCTCTCGTTATGTTGAGATCGTCAATGTTTTATTCCTTTCCTTTGCATATGTTAGATATTTCTTGTCATGATAATTTGTTTGTTTATAAAATTCCTATGCATAGGAAGTATGTTATACTTAAATGTGTTTTTCATATGCTAGATGATGCTCTCTTTGTGCTTCAATTCTTGTCTTCCATGTGAGCATCATTAAAATTATTATGCCTAGCTAGGGGCATAAAACGATAGCGCTTGTTGGGAGGCAACCCAATGAATAAAATTTATTTTTGCCTTTTTCTTTCTGTTCTTGAGTGTTTGAACAATTATGCCTCTGTTATGATTATGTTTTTTATGTTTTAATTAGTGTTTGTGCCAAGTAAAGCCTTTGGGATAGCTTTGGTGATAGTTGATTTGATCTTGTTGGAAAACAGAAACTTTTGAGTCCAGTAAAATAATTGTTTAAAATCACATAAGAGACTAAAAATTCTGAATTGTTTACACAAGATTGATATACAAATTTCTTCTGTTGTCCTAATTTTACAGAACTTTTGGAGTTACAGAAGTATGAGAACAATTCGCATCTTTACAGACTATTCTGTTTTTGACAGATTCTATTTTCTTTGCATTGTGTGCTTATTTTGATGAATCTATGGTTTGTATTGGCGGGTATAAGCCATGGTAAAGTTAGAATACAGTAGATATAATGCAATAACCAAATTTGAATGGGTTTTCTACAGTACTTAAAGTAAAGATTGGTTTTCTTATACTAACGGATCTCACAAAGGTTCTGTTGAGTTTTGTGTGATTGAAGTTTTCAAGTTTTGGGTGAGATCACGATGGATGAAGGAATAAGGAGTAAGAAGAGCCTAAGCTTGGGGATGCCCACGGCACCCCAAGTTATTATCCAAAGAGAAACAAGCAACTAAACTTGGAGATGCCCCCGAGTGGCATCCCCTCTTTCTTCTAACGACTATCGGTATTTTACTTGGAGCCATATTTTTATTCGTCACATATCATGAGTTTTGCTTGGAGCGACTTGTATTATATGAGTCTTTGCTTGTTTTGCTTTTTAGTTTAAGTCATCTATCCTTGCTCGACACACCTATTTGAGAGAGCCAAAATTATGCTATGATTTGTTAGAATTTCTCTATGTGCTTCACTTAAATCTTTTTGAGCTATGGAATTGCTCTAGTGCTTCACTTACATCTTTTTGAGCAAGGTGTGCTTTATTATTTTTGAAGAAATGCTCTCATGCTGCACTTAGATTTATTTGAGAGTTAGTAATTTTTAAGAAATTCTCTCATGCTTCACTTAAATTATTTTGAGAGAAGAAAATTTTATGCTCATGTTCTTCACTTAGATTTGTTTGAGCTATCGAAAGCAACATATGAAATTAGTCCCAAAGTGATAGATATTCAAGAGGGATATAATAAAAACATTCATGAAGATCATTGGACAAAATAAACTTGATTCCTTGTAATAGTTTTGTGATATGATTATATAATATGTGGGTCATGTTGATGAGTAATTATGCTTTAGTAAGAATATTGGTGTTAAGATTTGTGATTCCCTATGCAATGAAATTACATCCTACCTATGGTGCATTATTCAGTGTTAGTTATGCTTAATGCTCGCTTATGAGATTTTTCGTTTCTTGGTTGGATGCTTCTCAATCTTTTGCTAGCCTTCATTTGCACTAAGTATGATTACTACTTGTGCATCCAAAACCTTTAAACCAGTTTTGCCATATGAGTCCACTATACCTACCTATATGTGGTATTCTTTTGCCGTTCTAAGCAAATTTGTATGTGCCATCTCTAATTTTTAAAATAAATTTCCTTTTTGTGTGCTCGTACCGCTCATGAAATGGTAGGGGGTGGCTGATATTTTGCCATGCTAGATGTGTTATTCTCAAGATGAGTGTTTATTCATTTGTCATTGCACGAGAGTACGGCAAAGGTATTAGGGATGCCCAGTCCTGAAATGAAAAATGAATTTACTTTATGTTGTCAAATAATAAATTCCTTGGAAAGTGTTGGTATGGACGGCACCCGTGGATTTAGTTAGCCGTGGAATGTGAAAGTATGGTGAAAAAAGGAATAAACTTTATTTTCTGTTTAGGAACCACCTATGATATATCTAGCATGGAAAGTATTGGGAACTACTCGATCATTTTTGTTGACAGGAAAAGCATGCCACCCAAAATGTTTTTATCTCTATCTTTTTCGCTTTGAGCTCTGGCACCTCTACAAATCCCTACTTTCCTCTGCGAAGGGCCTATCTATTTTACTTTATGCAATTTTTATTTTTACTTGAGTCTCCATCTTCTCTTATAAAGCACCAACTAAGGGGCACTATGATCGTACTTGAGCATTGGGTGTAGCTAATATGCGAATGTGTTTCATGAATGGATCAATGATTGAGCATAATGAGCTAGGGATAACTTGCTTTAGTGTTGATATTTTGAAAGACATGGCTGCTTGTTGATATGCTTGAGTATAGAAATCTTCATGTCAAAACTAGACTATTGCATTGAATCATATAAAAGTCCAAATGTCCATGCAACAAAGAAAAGAATATGTGATGAACATGTTAGGCGGCATTCCATATAAAAAATTCTGTTTTTATCATTTACCTACTCGAGGACGAGCAGGAATTAAGCTTGGGGATGCTGATACGTCTCCAACGTATCTATAATTTTTTATTGTTCCATGATGTTATATTATCATTCTTTGATGTTTTACAATCATTTTATAGCAACTTTATATCATTTTTTGGGACTAACCTATTGACATAGTGCCCAGTGCCAGTTGCTGTTTTTTGCTTCGCAGAAAATCAATACCAAACGGAGTCCAAATGCAGCGAAACTTTTTGGAGAAGTTTTCTGGGCCAGAAGACACTGGATGGGCCAAAGAAGTACCAGAGGGGTGCCCCGAGGGGGGCACAACCCACCTGGGCACGCCTAGGGGTCCAGGCGCGCCCTGGTGGGTTGTGCCCACCTCGGTGGCCTCCCGCACCACCTCTTTGCTCTATAAATACCCCAATATTCTAAAAACCCTAGGGGAGTCAACGAAAAACAATTCCATCCGCCGCAAGTTCCAGAAACCATAGATCCAATCTAGACGCCATCACGGAGGGGTTCATCATCCTCATTGGTGCCTCTCCGATGATGCGTGAGTAGTTCATTGTAGACCTTCGGGTCCATAGTTAGTAGCTAGATGGCTTCCTCTCTCTCTTTTGATTCTCAATACAATGGTCTCTTGGAGATCTATTTGATGTTACTCTTTTTGCGGTGTGTTTGTTGGGATCCGATGAACTTTGAGTTTATGATCAGATCTATATTTTTATCCATGAAAGTTATTTGAGTCTTTTGATCTCTTATATGCATGATTACTTATACCCTCGTATTTCTTCTTCGAAGTTAGGCCGACTAGATCGATTTTTCTCGCCATGGGAAGAGGTGCTTTGTGATGGGTTCGATCTTACGGTGCTCAATCCCAGTAACAGAAAGGGAAATGACACGTATGTATCGTTGCTATTAAGGATAACAAGATGGGGTCTATTCCTACATGAATAGATCTTGTCTACATCATGTCATCATTCTTATTGCAATACTCCGTTTCTCCATGAACTTAATACACTAGATGCATGCAGGATAGCGGTCGATGTGTGGTGTAATAGTAGTAGATGCAGGCATGAGTCGGTCTACTAATCTTGGACGTGATGCCTATCTAATGATCATTGCCTGGATGTCGTCATAATTATTTGAAGTTCTATCAATTGCCCAACAGTAATTTGTTTACCCACCGTATACTATTTTTCAAGAGAGAAGCCACTAGTGAAATCTACGGCCCCTGGGTCTGTTCTTTATCATATTTACCTTCGAGATCTATTTTTATTCGCTTTTATTTTCAGATCTATTAATCTAAAAACCCAAAAATACCTTGCTGCAATTTATCGTTATTTATTTTATCTTGCGTTCCCGCGAGATCTATTTATCCAACCTACTACAATTTTATCTACCTTTTTACCCGGAGGGATTGACAACCCTTCTTTTAGGTCGGGTTGCAAGTATTTGTTCTTTGTGTGCAGGTACCGTTCACGTAGTTTTGCGTGGTTCTCCTACTGGTTCGATAACCTTGGTCTCATCACTGAGGAAAATACCTACCGTAGCTGTGCTGCATCATCTCTCCCTCTTTGGGCAAATACCGACGTAGTTCAGGCCACATCAGTCACATTATTTTTTCACCGCTACAACGACCAAACCATGGTCTAAGAAAACGGTTTTTCATATATCTAGTACTAGAGTTCTTCTCTTCTCAGTTAGTACCGACGATGCCAAATGGCCCAATGGTGCTCAAGCAATATGGAGGGATGTAGAGATTGCACATTGCTGGTAGCGTCTGCAGCGCTAGGTTCCTTATTTCCTCGAATTGGGGCAGTTGTTAAAGCTGGACAGAGCCCTGGACCTGTGGGTTTTGCTGAGATGGCTGGAAGGAGCCCTGGCCTGATGGATATTGTTGCTGAGGCTGCTTGTAGGAGACCTGACTCGACAGTTGTTGTTGTTGTTGTTGTTGTTGTTGTTGTTGTTGTTGTTGATGCAGAATAATAGCATGAACGACATTGTGGATGGCTTGGCACCGCGACTGCTCGGGGGTCTGCCACAGTTGCTGACAACATAATTGTTGCAACAGTTGGTAACTTTGTTGCAATACTTCTGAGCTTGTATGTGCTATGTTGGGTTGTTGCAAGACGACATCCCTGCATGGAATCAGTTGTTGTTGCAGAATTTGTTGAAGGATTCGTTGTTGTTGTTGTTGTTGTTGTTGTTGTTGTTGTTGTTGTTGTTGTTGTTGTTGTTGTTGTTGTTGTTGTTGTTGTTGTTGTTGTTGTTGCTGAGAAATTGGTTCTTGTGGTTGCGGATACTGAGGTTGCGGTTGTGGATATGGTTGTTGTGGTGGAAATAGTTGCGGCTGCGGATATGGTAGTTGTGGCGGAAATGGTTGCGGCTGCGGATATGGTTGTTTTGATGGAAATGGTTGCGGCTGCGGATATGGCTGTTGTGGTGGAAATGGTTGTTGCTGCCCTGGAAATTGTTGTTGTTGCACCAATGAAACTTGCTCTTGTGGTTGTTGCTGAGATGGATTTTGTGGCTACAATTGTGGCACTGGAACTCTTACTGCAGTTGTGGCGGCGGTCGCCACGATAGCAAGGAGGGCAAGGATAAGAAAGGTCTTTATGGTGTATTTGTATTGACCACTGCTTGCTTGGCTTGAATGATGCACTCTACTTATGAGAATGATGGATGAGGAAGGATGATCATCATGCTATAGGCCTATTTATAGCTGCCATGGCATGATCTCCTTCACAATTGGCATTTACTTGTCTGGAAAGTGCTTGGATGCATCCCGAAATCATAATTTGGTATGTTGTGTTTGGTGGCAGTATCATTCCCCCACCAAAAAGTTGTGATAAAACACATGACTCATCTTATTCACATTACAGCTCAAACACTAATCTAGATTGCCTAATTTTCTGAAACTAAGTTTGTAATGTTATGCAAGTTGTTACGTGTAAACTAGATAGGCATTGCTTGCACAGAACATAGTTTGTAATCTTGTGTGACCTGTTAAGATAGGTGAGACTAGTAATGCAACTTGCTTTAGTAGGTCATGACTCATCAAATTCCTTTTACATGTCAAGTGTTGTAGTGTTCTAGAAGTTATTAGCAAACATCAATTTCGTAATGTTCTACAAGTTGCTACGTGTAAACTAGATAAGCTTGACTTGCACACAAAAAGGATTGTAATCATGTGTGACCTGTTAGGATAGATTAGAGTAGTAATGTAGCTTGCTTTGATAGACCATGACTCATCAAATTGCTTTTACTTGTCTTAAGTGTTGTATATGTTGTACAAGTTATTAACACTTATCAGCTTAGTATGGCTTGCAATGTGTGTGCATGCCAAGGTATGTGTAGCTTCTATTCATTTGTAGATCTTATTTTGTTTTACGCGAAATCATGCAAATGGTCATCTACGGTAACGCTTGCGAGTGCAGCTGCAACAATGTTGGCAGGGTCAGAGGGAGGCTGTGGGATGTCATGAGTTCTTGTGACAACCTATAGTTCATTATGTTTTTTTTGGGTGGTACCTATAGTTCATTATGTGTGGAAAGATACGGGTTCTGTTTTTCATGCGCGCTAAAAACTTATGTTTTAGAATTTGCAAACTGGCCCTGTCTGTTCTAAGGGCTGCTACTGGTGGCCAATTTGAATACATGTGGTGCATTGGGCCTTGGACGCCGCAGATAGCCCAACTAGGCTCGCTCACAAGGAAAAAAAAACTCCAATGGATCGCTCCCTTGCCGACATCTCTCCTCTCTCGTGAACTGGGCACGCTGCACACCCACTCCCCTCCACGCACCGCTACCCCTCCCTTCCCCTCCCCTCACGCGTTGCCGCCGCCAACCACCTCGTCTTCCTCACGCCGCCTCACCGTCCGCGTCCGCCCTTATCCTCTCCCCAAAGCCGTCGAGCTCATCTCTCACCATCTCCTCCCCATCTCATCAGAAGAGAAGAGGGATATCTTTTTTCTCGAATACAGAAGGAGATCGACCAGGTCAGGTGCCGGCCATGGCAGCGGCCACATCCGCCACAGGCGCAGCCACCTCGCCGAATAGAAGATAGGATAGATAGATAGATTAAGCCAGGCAGACCACTTAGTTTGCACCGTAGCGAGCTAAAATTTACTGTACCCAGAATCAAGAGCGAGCACGATCAAAGATTGAAACGAACTTGCACCGTGAGCAATGGCGTCGGCGTGCTCCCTAGCTCCAGGAGTCTCCCTCCCCGCGCACCAGCCCCCCTTGCCTTCACCTCCTATAGCTAAGTTTCCATTTCGATATTCCTCTCCTTCGATCTCACCAATAGTGCTCTGCGCGCTCTGTTTAGACTGCAGGCTGCGGCACCGTACCGTGCGCACGGGGGGAACCATCGAGCCGTGGCCACTGCGAGGACGGTCTCACTGGGCGCCGCCAGGAGGATGCTCGGTTCAGCCATGTGTGGTGGTGAGCATGCACAAAACGAGTGATCGATCAGGTCGATCCATCGAGTGTCCACGGACAAACTCTTACATGCTTGTTGCTTCTTCTCCAGATACGGCAGCGCCTAGGTGGCGGTGTTGCGCGCAGAGGAGGCGGTTGTGGCCGTGCCACCGTGGTGCTCATGCGCCTATGAGCTGCAGCTGGCCAGCCAACGCTACCTCGACGTCAGGTACACATATAACTAACGCACAAACCACACAACAATCATCACCTGCATGCTCTGCCCCTCTACCATGTAGTACTCTATTCTGTCAACTTCACTGACAGAAAATTCAGTTCATAGTATATTGCATATAAAAGATGGCGTAATGGCGTAATTCTGGAACTGATCGTTCCATCAGACTATACAAGTAACAGCCGAAATGGCTAATCCGATCGGTTTTGCTGCTTGTGTAGAACGGATGGTGAGTTGGGAGGCGGGGATCCGGCAGGAGCCGTGAAAATACCATACATGCATGTACAGCACTGGCTCAGGTACTTAATCAAACCCACTACACTCTGGTGAAGCTTGCTCTCGTGATCGTTGGAAACAAACTGTTGTGTTAGGAGCAAAATTCATTGTGGTTAACTGTATAGCCCATTTTGGGAGCAACTGATCAAGTGGAAGTTTTAGAACTGGATTTGCACTGAAAAATCAGGATTGGCATCATTATCTGATCCATCTACATGGCATGGGTCTTTTTTTCAAGTCTCAACTCTAGACATATGATTGTTTTCCCTGCCATGAACTTGCCACAATGAAACCAGGCACCGAAGTGGCGTCTAGGCACCGCGAGTGGCCATCACCGGATGACGTATTATTAGTATCACTACTTTGAAACCAATGTTCACAACCTTATAATATGTATTACTGATATAGAAGGGTGCATGCATGGTGTACAGATAGTAGTTGTGCATGCATTGCTGTTCAGAGTCAGTTTTTTTTGTCGCAAAAGAACGACTACGATTGCGGTGGCATTGTTGTTCATGGTGCAGGGAATCTCTGGACATGACAAAAGTATATATCTAGCGAGGTGGCATTGCATCAGCATTTTTTTGAGCTTTTCAAGAATATAGACAAGGTAGTAAGTTTCATGGCAGATCAAGCACGATTTTGGTTTATTCGTTTATGAGCACTACCGCAATTTACATGGGATTTGTATGCAAACTTCTGAAAATAATGTTGAATGTTCATTTTTAGTAGGGTCATATTTTGTGACAATGACTTCACAATCACATTTCTAAATATATCTTTTAATTTTACATTTTTATTAGCAGTTGGTTTTGCTTATTTCACATCACTCCATAAAACAGATAGTTTGAGTTTTGAAATTCTAGAAATCCTACTTCTCTCATTTCCTATTCCTTCACTCATGGCTTCGTCCATTACCAGTGACCAACACTATGGTACATATGCCAATAACATAAGTTGACCAGCTACATCTCGATAATCCAAATTGTATAATCACCATGGTGAGAGCTGAGAACTGCATTCCTTCCAATTTGGGAAAAAGGTTGTTGGTCAATTTGCTATTTACTAGACCTAAATAGCAGCCACTTGCTTTAGTAAAATAGACAGTTCAATTCATGGTATGCTTCGGTTCTTAAACTTTTTTTGTCTTACAAATTACTTTGGGAGCTAGCCAAAAGACATTTCCTTTGGTGATTGTCAGTTTTAATTTGACCAATATATGGAGAGAGATCTAAGTTGCATAGAAGTTTTCTATCGTTTGATCCAGCATTGCGTTCAACTATATCTGCTATAGACAATAGTATAATTGTTTTTTCTTCCTCTACACGCCCTATATTAACAGGTGTTATTTTGTGCTAGAGAGTAAAGATAATATTTAACTTAGTCCAGTGTAAAGTTTTTCTGCTTTCCATGTCAGTAATTTGGGCGGTGGCGGCACTCTGGTGTCGTTCCCTTCCTGAAGGCGCCGCCTTGGAGCCCATTGTTCGTCATGCACGGCTTCTCCTCTTCGCGGTGGCTCATCCACGATTGAGGGCCCCGACGACTTCACAGTAGTGCTTATTGTTTCATCTGTTGTTAGCTTGGAGTTGTTTGGGTTGGTGTTGTTGTTTTCAGCGTCCTTGTATCCAGCCTTGGGTGTGTGTGTTGTGGTTGTCTGGGGTGTGTGTTTGTATCGGCTTGTTCGGTGATGGTGCTTTATATATAAAGCGAGGGGAAACCCTTTTTCGTCGATGCTCAATGGACTTTCTTTTTTGCCCTTGCAACTACCATTAGGTACTACTCCCTTCGTAAAGAAATATAGGAGTGTTTAGATCACGAAAGTAGTGATCTAAACGCTCTGATATTTCTTTACAGAGGGAGTACTATTCTTCAGTGGATAATAGTTTTACTTTTCCCATTTTCTTCCAAGCGAATTTATTCCCTTTCTTATATCTTAGTGCCATCTGCTATCCTGTTTGTCAAGGTTTGATGTGTTAATTCTATATGCTTATATGACTAGGCTAAATTGTCTATGTTCATAGGTAAGGCCAAAGCCAAATTTGTTCCTGGAACACACGTCAAAAAGGGCTAGGACTTCTAAAGGAGTAAAGCTGGCAGTACTTTTTCATAGTGTGCCTGTTCCAAAAAAGGTGAGTGCTTCGTAGTATTTTTGCTTACAAATAATATAACTAGAATGAATGAAATATGTGAGGGTTGAGCTCCTGAGGTTTCCTAATTGTTTGTAATGAAAACAACTTTGGTCCTTTTTGCTATTCTTGTGCAAATGTTGGATAATGGAAGACAGCGGTTGGTGAGAAGACCCATTTCATGTATGCTTCTGTAGCAACGACTTTCCTCGTACCCATCTCAGGTTGTGAGTGTTAGATTGATCTCTTCCCCAATGGGCCCAACGGCCCATTGGACCCATGACCCACGCCCTGATCGGCGGCATCCAGCCCAAGCAAGGCTGGTGGGCCCCTGTCGCGCAGTGCCATATAGAGGAGGTGGGGACCACGGCACAAGGTACGAGGTACGAGGTTCGCCGCCACCACTGTTCCCCACTCCTATCCCTAGTCCAATCGAGAGGGAGGCGCTGAAGCGATGGGAAGCGCCACCAGCCACTTCACCGTCAACCTCCACGCCGAGCTCCCCACCGTCACCATGGCCGGCACCGGGAGTTCCTCGAGAAAAAGAGAAGGTAATATCCTCACGACACCGTCAGTCCCAGCCTACCCGATCCCACAGCAACCTATCAATGGTATCAGCCCAGGTTGGCGTTGTGATTTCGGTAGCAACACAAATCCTCCCCTCCCCAAAGAACCCTAATTGACAGGGCAAAGAAAGTTTCCTCACTAGAGAAATTAGCGCCGCCGTCATGGCCGCACTGTTCCTCTCGATCCCGTCGCGCATCGGCAAGCCGAGGCGACAGGGAAGAAGAACTACCCCGAAAGGGGCAAAGGGCACCGCGGCCAAACCGTTCGACGGCCACGCGCTCACCGCAAGGCGAACACGCAGCCGGCGAAGGGGATGGCAGCGGCGCCACCACCAAGTGCTCCACCGTCGCCGTTTTCAAGCGAGGCATAGGAGGAGCGGGCGCAGCTGCGCCTTGTTCTCTCTGAAAAAGGAGGCGGTGGATGGAGAAAGAGAGGAGGGGAACAAGAGCAGGCTCGCGCGCAGCGGTGGCCGCTCGATGCCGTCGTCGGCGGCAGGACAGAGACTCGCCGGTGGCCTTGTGGGACAGGAGCAGAAGATGGCTCCGTCGCGCCCTTATCTCTCTCTCTCTGACTCTGAAAAAGAAGAAGAAAAGGAAGGGAAAGGAGATAGAGAAGGCGACCAGGATCGCAGCGGCGCGATGGAGTCCAACGCTGTCGCCGGCTCGCCGACGGGGCGGATGGGCCGCTAGATCAGCCGCCGCCGCGGAGCGATAGGCAGAGCAGTGAGCGGCGCGCGGGGGGAGAATGGCTTAGGGTTTCCCCTCAGCCACGCCGAGCAGCTGTTTTGACCAAACGAAAAGCGCGCGTGGCCGTCAGATGCAATCGGACGGTCAGGATGCTCAGCGGGAGCCAGCCACGGGCTGGGGGGCGCGGAGTGGGCTCTCGGGCCGAAAGGACAAGGCCGGCGCGCGCGCGTCACAGGCCGTGGGCCGTTTTTTCTTTTTTTTGTTATTTGTCCAGAGTTTGGGCAGATTTCAAATAGTTTTTCTATGCAAAGTTTTTCCAACGAAAATTTTGTTTTAGAAAATATAAAAATAACCAGAAAAAGAAAAGTTCATGAATTTTATAAAGAAAATAATAAAGTTCATGAATTTTTTATTTGGTCAAAGAAAAGTTTCTGTAAAGAATAAAAAGTTCATGAATTTTTATTCATGTTTTTCCGCTGCAAAGTAAAAGTTTTATCCTCAAATTAAATTGGTACCAACGGGAAAATTTAATTGGAAGAACTGTTCTTCGCAATGTTTTTCCCCTGTGGGTGAAATTAGATTCAGATAGTTTCCGCTATGACAAAAGAAAGATATTTGTTTTAAAGTTAAAATATGGTATTGTTATTTTCTGACCAACGTTGATGATAACAGTACTATAATTCTATGAGTCTTATGTTCAAAACTTAAATCTCTGATAAATTTTGTATCAAAGTGATCAATTTTCAGAGAAAAGATAAAGATCAAGAAATGCTCTTGAGCTAGAGAAATGTATATTTCTTGTTCCCGCTGCAATAAAGTTGATGATGATGATTATTTCTTAGCAAAGTTGTTTAATAGAAATACTATCATCACATTGTTTATGAATTATATGCATTATTTCCATTTCCGCCCAATGGTGATATGGAATTAATGTAGAAGGATGAAGTTTTATTGTAATTATGCCACAACGGTGATTTAGAATATAAAAAGAAAGTTTTAAAAAGTTTAATGTGCATATTTTTTAATCAGACCAACGTAGGGTTATTTTTTTATGCTCATTATTGTTGATTATTGGCTAAGTTTCCTCAGACTACAAGTTTTCCGTGCTTTCATTCGTGAAAGCGAATGGTTGGGTACCTGTGACCCGAAAGATGACAAAGAAAGGTCATAACGTGAGGGAGTATGTTCTCTCTAAAGAATGGCTTCAAAAGAAAAGAATTCTTGCACATTAATCCAAGAAAAGAAAAGAGATAGATCATTGAGAGTCTTGGTTGACGAATGTCTTTCATGTACTCTCTATGAAGAAGATTTTTCAGTCAACATGATTTGAGATGAAACAAGCAACATGCGTGTTTAATTTGACCAACGTCGGATCAAGCATGTGTGTCATTAGCATTCGAATTTATTCCTAAATTTGATGATTGAATATGCAGTCAAAAGAGCCAATTCTGGCATTTATGTCCCTTACAGGGAATTAACTGCATGGCGGGAAAAGATGATTATGACAAAACCCTCATGTCGGGAAAATTCTGGGAAAATACCTGCGTAACGGGGGAAAGTTGACATAATATTATGTCAAATATCCCGTATGGCGGTAGAAATTTTGGCAAAGGACTTATCCTGTATGACAGGAGAAAGATATGATGACTCATGTGCTTTTAATGTGTCCCACTCTGGGAGAAAAGTATGGAGTAGCTATTATGCTTTCCTAGTATCGACCGTACACCTTATGTGTAACGGTCAATCAGCACTCAATAAATCCAAAGAGAATAAAAGTTACAGACGAACCTAAAG
Source organism: Thinopyrum elongatum (assembly GCA_011799875.1). Lineage (NCBI taxonomy): Eukaryota > Viridiplantae > Streptophyta > Magnoliopsida > Poales > Poaceae > Thinopyrum > Thinopyrum elongatum. Next base: position 64,703,388 of record CM022302.1, on the reverse strand, counting down.
ATAAGAATGATATGCAAGTGTGACTTGCAAAAGTACTAATGATAAAGAACTCTGTTGAGTTTCTGAAATGGAATGAGGAAAAAGTACTCCCATACCAATTAACAGATAACTTCATTTCGTATGAAGTAATTAGATAAATGAAATAGATAATCGAAGTTTCATCAATTCACAAGAGTTATGAATGGTTTTCGAAATTGTGGCAGAAAAGTTCTTGCCACATTTCGAGGGGGAGAAAGAAATATGAAATAAATTAAGAATGATGAAACCCCCCTATACTTTAGATAATGTGATGCACATTATGCATCTAAAGTGATCCATTAATGAAGAATGTGATCGTCTGGGGAGTACGACGGTCATAATAATACCCCTAAAGAAAAGAAATAGATGTATTCCTGGATCTTTTACAGTTTCGAAAGCAGACTAAGGAATCCTAAGACGGTGCCTAAAGTGCCATAAAGAAGAAAGTTTTAACATAATAAACCCAAATAATAAAGTTTAAAGATACCCCAATTTTAGTGAAGATGGAGTAATCTGGGGGAGCATGGTATGAAAATACCTAAAACTCGAATAGATTGTATCTGGGGGAGCATGTTGTATGACCTATACAACACCTGTTGTTAGCTCTATAAAGGATGAATGAGTAAACATGGATCTTGTGATAAAGGTCCCTGTAAAACCTATTGCCTCTTGGAAATGAAAGACTATACAATTAATTTGCCTCTTGGCAATGACAGAGCAACAACAGCCCCATATGAAAGAAGTGCCAGTACCTGAGACACATATGGTCTCAAGGAATGAGAAAATCAGATGGAGGTTGATCCCACCTCATTTAAAGCGCTCAATCGAGCTTTGAGAAGTGTCTGTTTGTCTAAATGATAAGAGACTATGTGAGATGAAATAAAATTGGTGAATCCCAACGATGTTTGGGACTCATAAGTAATTTCCAACGGAGCCAAAACAGTAGGCTGTAAAGGGTCTACAAGGCCAATGTGACTCCAAAGGAAATATGTAAAGGTGTAAAGCGCGACTTAAATCGAAAGATTTTGTGCAAAGACAATGAATAGATTACAATGAGTGTTAGTGGCACATCATGATCAACATCATGATCTGAGTTACATCAGATGAAAGTAAAGAACACAAGGGATACTGCTTCAAGAAGTATTTTATGGACTAGAGCAAGTCTCTAGACAGTGGCATTTAAAGTTAAAAGAATCAGATATTATTTTGGGTTAAAGAAAATGAGAGGACAATTGTATTCATGCAAAGTTATAGAATAGGGAATTCATTCTAATCCTGTGCATGTGGATGACGTCCTACTTGATAGTGGTCATGTCAATCTACTTCAGGAGGAGAAAGAAGTTCTTGTCCTCAAAGTTCAAAAGAATGTTCTCGGTAGAGTGTCTCTCGTTATAATTATCGAGATTAACCAAGAAAAGAATAAAAAGGGGGTATTAGGAATGTCGCATGGACATGCTAAGAAAGGTCTCTAAAGTATGCATGCGAGAAAACCTACGCCTGGTCTTATAGTCAAGGGTAATGGAACTGGAAACTTTGGTGTTCCAAAAGTTGATGAGAAAAGATTGAAAATGGATATGGTGCCATATGCTTCAGCTGTTGGAAGCTCAATATTTTACACAGTTCACGTATCCGGGTTGTTTTGGCAATGTCCAGTCCATATATAGATCACTAGAATGGAGTCAAAGATATCTGTCTCATGCTGAAAGAAATAAGTGCTCTCAAAAGATTGTGAGTACAAAGACAGGACTTGTGAAATGTATAGCGAAATCCACAATTGTCGCTAACTTTCACACTTGGAGTTTTTTGTCTGGAAAAGCTCCAAAGAGTGAAACAATTATTATCAATGTGATGCAAAAACATGTTATAGCTTGATATGAGGCTGAGGGACAGGCAAAATAGTTAAGAAGACCTATACCCGGAGTTGATAATGGTTGACAACATCGATAACCATTTTAAGTTTTCGCTCCGATGACAACGAGTCAAGTGTTGATGCCAAACACACTGACACAGAGTTATGCGTTGTAAAGGAGAAAGTCCGGAATTATGTAGAAATGCTTGAAGCATAAAAGCAACAGACAAGTGTTTGCAGATCTGCTTATTAAAGCCTTACCGCCCAGTGTGTTCGGAGAACACACAGTCGACATGGGTTTTATAGTATTGTCTAAGATTTCCGGACAATAAAAGGGCCCAAGGTTAAAGAATCTGTTTCAAAACAGAGGAGTGTGTTGTAGGTGTTGATTCTATGGGGGATAGACCGTGATGATGAGACATGCTCTACATGCAAATCTGTGATGGAACGAGTACTTTGAAAAGAGTTATTTCAAAGTATAAAGTTAAAAGTATATGATGAGATCAAGGGGGAGAATGTTAGATTGATCTCTTCCCCAATGGGCCCAACGGCCCATTGGACCCTTGACCCACGCCCTGATCGGGGGCATCCAGCCCAAGCAAGGCTGGTGGGCCCCTAACGGTGGGGACCACGGCACAAGGTACGAGGTTCGCCGCCGCCACTGTTCCCCACTCCTAACCCTAGTGCGATCGAGAGGGAGGCGCTGAAGCGATGGGAAGCGCCACCAGCCACTTCACCGTCAACCTCCACGCCGAGCTCCCCACCGTCACCATGGACGGCACCGGGAGTTCCTCGAGAAAAAGAGAAGGTAATCTCCTCACGACACCGTCAGTCCTAGCCTACCCGATCCCACAGCAACCTATCAGTGAGCAGTTCTACATAGGTACAACATTATCTTGCAGAATTCTTGTGGCAAGAAGCTCAGCAAAATTCTGACACATTCTCAAGTCAGACTTTGTTCATGTGTATCCCCACACACATGTTCTTAAGTTGAATGCTGATCCCAAATAAGAAGCTCAAGAAAATTCTTGTATTTACAAATTTAAAATATTATGGCTGTCATGATTTATGCCTAGCAAGCCATGCCTATTTTTTTTCTTGTCATATCACTGTTATTCCGTGCTGAGTCTGCTATTGTTATGTGTTTGACAATGATCTTGTATTATGTATGAATAAAACATAGAGTTTATAATTATAATGATGTATGTTTTCGTGGTTATTTAAGGGCTAAAAGTTGGTTGTCTAGACTTAGTATGTAAGCACTCTATGTTAAGCACGATTATTTTTTTAAGAGTCATTCTACTTAAAACCTTGCCTTAGCACTGAATTGAACACAATCTTCTAATAAGTCTTCCATTTCTGAAAACAAAAGCCTGACTTGCGCGTCCATTACTAATACCACCTTTCCTTTTCTTTATTAACATGTACTATCATTTCATCGTGAAAATGGATGGGAGTGGCAACGCGCGCCTTCGATGATCTAGTAGTCCATTATGTGTGGAAAGAGACGTGTTATGTTTTTCATGTGTGCTAAAAAATAGATGTTTTTAAAGACAAATCAATAGAGTAGTTAAATAATGGATTGTATTAAGATAAAAATTATATTTTGATTAGCAAAGTTCTAAGAAAAGTTGACATGACCAAATAATAATAAAATAAATGGATGTGATTCCATCATGGCCATTTCAAATATATTTGAAAGTAAAATCCAAACATTATCCTTAGATTACAATACAAATTACACGTCAACTGTTTGAAATAAAAAATACAAATGATCTATTATATTATTATAAAACAAGAAAAAATGAGTTAAAAAGAATGGATGTGATTTGCTTGAAAGAACGCATATGCATGTCTCCTTATCCCGCGAGTTTCCAGAAAAACAACGCTAGGCTCACTCTATTGGAATCGGTCGGATCAGAAAAAATCATATTTAAGAGGAAAGCTGGAATCCGAACCTAAGATTTTTTTTTTTAGAAAAGGAGGATGCACCCCCAGCCTCTGCATCTGGACAATGCATACGGCCACTTTATTAATTATTAAGCACAAAAGACCTTACAAAGTAGTACATCAGTAAGCCTGAAGCCACCATCTAGGCAACATCTGTCACTACTCCTATCCCCTTGATGCAGTTTTGCCGAATGTCCGAGCCTAATACCAAACAGACATCGCACCAAACCCTAACATCTAATGCCGGATACCCCATCCTAGCCACATACCGGGACTGGGTCACACACCGGTCCGGCGCACTCACCGAGGCTGCCGCCGCCTTCTTCCATCGATTCATCTCCAGAGCAGGTACTGACGCACAGACCTTGCCAGGCCTGCCGTCGACGCCACCATGGCGCCAGACAGCTCGACCACCCTGCGCTCGTCCATCCGCCGCATCCGTCGTCGATATGCAGCTGCACCATGCCGCCAACACTCGTCGTCAATGACGCGGTAGATACAACGCCGCACCACCTGGCAACCTCCACACCATCGCCACTGCTGGAGCTACTCGGAGCTCACCATCCACAACATCTCTCCCCCGAACAGCAGTTCCTCCCAAGACGGCGCCTCCATGAAGGATACGACGCACAGGACGCCGCCGCCGCCCAATCCAGACTGAATTTTGGACTTTCGTCCGGGAGGAGTTCGGGGGTGGATAGGGGGGACCTCGGCTTCGCCGCCCGGAAGGGTAACAGCGTCAAGTGACGTCGCCGATGCCGGGCCGAACACGCCGACAAAAGTTTCCTCCGGTCCCCATCCTATGCCACCAAACCTCCGTGTAGTCCGGATCCGGCAAGAAACGATGCGAAACCCGCGAAGATGAAAGAGCCATGGGGCTCAACCCACCAGAAAGGAGGATCGAGAGGAACTCCTCGTAGATCTCCAGACGCCAAATCCAACGATCCGACGTGGCCAGCGACGATCATCACCACCCCGCGGCGGCCGACGGAGTCCGAAGATAGGATCCAGATGGATCCGATCTGGATCCGGCGGCACCCGCGACCACCGGTCAGGCCAACGCAGCCTCCACCTCACGACACGCAGGTCGCCACCGCCGCGCCGCGCACGACGCCGATGGGAGACCCGCCCGCCGCGCCGCCGGACCCCACGTTCGCCCGGCGTTCCTCTGGATCACGCTGTCCCGCGCCAGCCAAGACGGAGAGGATGGGGAGAAGCCCCGCCGCCGTCCAGCCGGCCAGGCTTCGCCCGGCGGAGCTGCGGACGGCGGCGAGGAGGGAGAGAGGAGGAGAAGACTCGAGGGGCGGCCGCTAGGGTTTTCCCCTCGGGTCGCCCGCAGGGGCGATGCGAGGGGCGGGGGCGACCTCAGAGATCAGTGTGAACAACAAGATACCTCCCAAAATTGGGGGAGAATTTCACTTCTCCGGCCTCTGCACCAACCAGGGATGCATACGACCTTTTAAGTATGAGTACTAGGATTTTTAATCTCGGTTACGCACTGAGCCTAGTCCTCAATAAATGCGTGCGTGAGTACCAGGAAAGTCTGGTCCTTAAAAATAAATAGGAACCTAGATTCACCTCCGTGAGGATTCGAACCCAGGTGTTGGGTTTGTACATCCTAACCTAAGATGTGTACGTGTCTTTCCTTATAACTTATCACTAGAACATAAATGCGCGCGTTGCTGCGCCCGTCTTCTTAAGGGTAAAATTTTAAATTGTTAGAGAAAATTAGAATGATAGAAATGTCTGGTAATTTAAAGGGGAAAATTACAACACTTCGAAGTTGGTGGTGGGGCATGTGTAAGTAGGATGTGGGTGAGTGAGATATTACAACGTATGCCGGCCCATTGCTTCTCCTATTCTGATTTGGATTGTTTGACTAATCTATTCTTTTCTCATATCTCTTATCTAGTCACATGTTCCTCCGTTTCCTGCTTGGTGCTATAAGCGAGCATGGAAAATGGAAGACTTCCCATCGCCAAGGGCAAAACTACGCCGTGGCTTGCCTGTATTGGTTGAAAAACAAGATGGAACAGGCAAAATAAGGCGATGTGATTTGTAGGAGTATATATGAAGTAGCTCAGCTATAGAAAGGGGCAAACGGATAACAATTCTCTTCCACCAACAGCAGCAGTTTCAGAAGGGCGACAAATGATCCATCACTGCCATGGTTCCGCCGCCGCTTCTCTCTGGATAGGATGATTCCCATGGTCAGAGCAGGTGTAACAGTCTGACGAATGCGGACATGTAGGGCGGTACAACTGCCAGGCAATGGAGGTCGACGAATGCGGCAGAAAGACATGGGTGTACGCCGACGGTGCATGCGGCCGCCGCAACCGCAATGGAACAACGCAGTACGGCAGGCCATGGGAAAGATGGGACCCACCTGCGGGAGCCTACGAAGGAATAATAGAGCGCCGACCACAGGCACACGTGTCTTAGAAGCTCGCCGTCGGGACCCAAGACGCGGCGGCGCAGTGCCGACGAACAGGGGAGGAGCGCAGGGATACGGCTGGGACAAGGATGATCAGGCTGGAAGGTGCTCACATTGAACTGGGCTAGCTGCGAACGATTGGCCCAGCGGGCGTTCACCCCGTATGGCCCGATTACTCATAAGTGTTTTTTTATCTATACCTGCTAATAAAGGGGTTATTGCTTCTTACCTGCGCCGTAGCTAAGCTCTGCCCCTTATTCGTACCCCTAGTACTCATTGACAGTATCATAACCCCGACAGTTGGCGCCCACCGTGAGGCTAGGCGTCTAGCGAAACTTCACGGTGAAGGTGGATTTCTTCATCATCATCATGTCAGTCGGCGGCGAAATCCGTTTCGGGACCATCTCCTTCATCGCCGACGACTCAGCGTGGCTATGCGAAGCCCCGCTGGACGTGGAGGCGTTGCCCACGCGTGGTGCGACGCACTTCCGGGCCTCCTCCTACGGAGTCCTTCTTCGACAGCCCTCGGCTCCATACCGAGTGGTTGTCCATCCCACCGTTGCGCGCCGTCGCAAGCGCTCCGGGCGCTCACGGCTGCAGCGTTGGATCTAGCACGTAGTTGCCACTAAGGCGGCAGCGGAACAGGTGGCGGCTATCGAGTTCAATGAGCCCGCTCTCGACCTCTCGGACGGATCACTCGGCGATTCCTCAGAGGAGTCCGAGTCCGAGAGCATCGAGTCGGCCGCGTACCCCCGGGCTACCCGGAGCCCAAAGGCGATCACGTGGTTGCGTCTCACGTCAACACCAACGTCGGCTTCCCGGGGCACGACACATATGTGCCTCAAGCTCTCACTCGGGAGCAGCAGGACGAGCTCCGTCGCCAGAACGATCAGCTCCTGAACACTCCCATCACCGGAACGACTCCCGAGGCGTTAGCCATGGAGTCGACTCGCCTGGCTACTTTGGCCGAGTGCGATCACCTCGAACGACTTCAAAGGGAGCTGGATGAACACGAGCGCCGTCAACCCAGTTCCAATCGACACAAGCGCCGGCTCTATTCGAGTGACCAGCCTCGTAAGTATCAAGTGCTTAGTACTCCACTACAAAATCTAGCAGCCGCCACTCAGATCGCGGATTCCATCCAGCCCTCCGGCTCTTCGGCCGGGGAAGGGATTTGTCAGATCCAAGCGCTCCTCAAAACAGCACTGTCGCAGAATGCGGCGGTGTCCCAGTCCAGAGACCCAATCCATGGCGCATCCGTGCATGCGGAGACCGTCCAGTCGGCTCATAGCCCACTCGGCTCGGGCAGGCACCGAGCTACTTCCTCCTCCAGATACCGTCACGAAGATCGGAGACGTGATCGAGTCGCGTCGCCCTGGCAAAACGACGATTACGATCGTGCACTGATGCCTCCACCCCGGGACGTCGTGTACGGGCGCCTTCCCTACGACGACAGGCGGACGAACGGCGGTGACCGCAGGGCGAGTCCTACTTGTCTGTGGAGGGACACTCGAGACCCGCTGTTCAATGCGAGATCCGTTCTCGCTCAGAACTTGGTCGACAGAGGCCGGCCCTTGCGGGAGGGCCTGGAGCACGACGTGCTGAGTGGTTCCGTACCATCGGGTCCCGAATGCTTCAGCCGTTATATACGAGCAACTGAGATTCCCAACAACTTCAGGTTGGCCACGGGGATCAGCAAGTTCACCGGCGAATCCAAGCCTGAAATTTGGTTAGAAGATTACTGAGTGGCAGTCCAGATCGGCGGCGGCAACGACAACGTGGCCATGAAACATCTGCCGCTGATGTTGGAAGGCTCTGCTCGAGCTTGGCTGACACAGCTCCCACCGAGTAGTATCTTTTGCTGGGACGACCTGGCGAAAGTGTTCATCAAGACCTTTGAAGGCACGTAAAAGAGAGCAGGAGGGTTGACCGAGTTACAGCACTGTGTGCAAAAGCAGAATGAAATTCTCCGAGAGTACATCCAGCAGTGGACCACTCTGCACAACACAGTGGAGAAATTCACCGAACACCAGGCTATCTGCGCCTTCAAGGCCGGAGTCAGGTACCGGGAGCTGAACATGAAGTTCGGCCGAACTGAGACCCCGAGTCTCAGTCTGGCTATGGAGTTAGCCAACCGGTACGCCAATGGTGAAGAGGAAGACCGACTAAGAAGCGGCAAGAGTAGAGCAGGCGATGCCCATCAGTCGGAGAACAAGGGCAAGAAGCACAAGTGGAAAGCAGATGCTGGAGGGAATGCTGAGGCCGCGGCTCTGGCCGGCCAAGGCAAAAAGAACTCCCAAAAGCAGAAGAAGGATTGGAAAGTGAAGAAGCAGGTCACCATGAAGAGCGACATCCTCGACCAACCTTGCTAGATCCACACGAAGAAAGATGAGGAGGGTAACTTGATCTTGCCCAAACACACCACTCGGGAGTGTCGGCTTCTGAAGCAAGAGATACGGCAAGATTCTGAAGAAAGAGATGAAGACGGAGGCAAAGGTACTTTCGGGTACCCCAACATTGAGAATGTCCTCATGATTTTTGCTGATGCTGAGAGCAAGAGCCACCTCAAGGTGATCAACCAAGAGGTCAACATGACAGTTCCGACTGTCACCAAATATCTCGACTGGGCCAAGATACCGGTCACATTTGATAGTCGGACCATCCGGCTCACATACCGACCCCCAGGCGGTAGGCTCTGGTAGTAGACCCAGTCGTGGGAGGAGTCCGATTGCGCAAAGTCCTAATGGACGGCGGTAGCGGGCTCAACATCATCTACGCCGACACCCTAGCGGCAATGAGCATCCCGATGACCAGGCTTAGCAAGAGCAATATGCAATTCCACGGGGTAATCCCCGGGAAGAAGGCCAAGTCACTCGATCAGATAGCTCTCGACATCGTATTCGGCGAAGAGAAGAACTTTCGAAAGGAACGGCTGACTTTCAAAGTGGTTGACTTCAAGAGCACTTATCACGCCATTCTCGGTAGGCCTGCCTACGAGCTTTTCATGGCCCGTCCATGTTACGTGTATCTTAAACTCAAGATGCCAGGGCCTAAAGACGTGATCACCATCACAGGCAATCAGAAGTTGGCTGAAGAGTGCCTCCAGAAGGGATCCCAGATCGCTGATGAACAGATGGCGATGGCCGAGTTAGACGAGTACAAGAAGGCGGCAGATCCAAGCGAGCTTTTGAAGTCCAAGAAACCAACTATGGAATCCGCTTTCCAGTCGGCAGGGGAGATAAAGCCGGTGCACATCCATCCTGAAGACCCGAATGCTGGCCCAACCAACATCTCCACCACCCTGGACAGCAAATAGGAAGCCGCGCTCGTCTAGTTCCTCCGTGAGAACTGGGACATCTTCGGATGGAAGCCTCCTGACATGCCGGGTGTTCCCAGGGAGCTGGCCGAGCACAGACTCCATGTCGACTCGGCATCAAAACCGGTCAAAGAATATCTTCGGCGATCTTCGACAGAGAACCGCAAGGTGATAGGCGAGGAGATAGCGCGGCTCTTAGCAGCCGAATTCATCCGAGAGGTGTACCACTCCGAGTGGCTCGCCAACGTCGTCATGGTGCCAAAGAAAGATAAGTCTCTTCGAATGTGTGTAGATTTTAGGCACATCAATCGAGCCTGCCAGAAGGATCATTTTCCTCTCCCTCGCCTAGATTAGATAGTAGATTCTACTACTGGATGTGAGCGGTTATCATTTCTGGATGCGTACTCCGGGTACTACCAGATCAGATTGTACGGCCCTGATGAAATAAAAACGGCGTTCACCACCCCATTCGGGTGTTTCTGCTATATCACGATGCCATTCAGGTTGAAAATGCTGGGGCAAAATTCCAGTGTATGATCTAGAAATGCTTACGGAAGCAAATCAGTCGGAACGTAGAAGCATATATGGATGACATTGTGGTTAAGTCCAAGAAAGGTTCCGACCTCCTGACTGACCTCGCTGAGACCTTCGCGAATTTGTGAGCCTTTGGCATCAAGCTCAACCCAACCAAGTGTACATTCGGCGTACCCGCGGGCAAGCTACTCGGTTTTCTACTAGTAGAAAACAGGGCTTTGGTCCAGGCCAACCCAGCCCATTAGTCCCGGTTCATTCAGGAACCGGGACACATGGGGGCATACGTCCCGGTTCGTGCGCCCAGGGGGCCGGCCGGGGCTCGTGGGGCATTGGTCCCGGTTCGTCTGGACCCTTTGGTCCCGGTTCCAGATACGAACCGGGACCAATGGGCCTCGCTCCTGGCCCACATCCATTGGTCCCGGTTCGTGGTTGGAACCGGGACTAAAGGGTGGCCTTTAGTCCCGGTTCCAACCACGAACCGGGACCAATGTTGTGCCTATATATACCCCTCGCCCGCGAGCAGAGCACTCCACTACTCTATTTTTTCTGGCCGACGAGGGGAGGTGTTTGTGGTGCTCTAGCTCACCTCCTATGCACATGAGGTGTTCGATGAAATGCCCGAGCAACACTACTTAAGCTTTCTCCTCTCCAAACTCGACCTTCAAGCTCCATTTTCCTCAAGATTTGTCTAGGTTTAGCGGTCCGTCACGTCCCGTCCCCGTCTTCACCGCCGTCGATCGCCCGCGCCGATCTCGTCGCTGGCATAACCGTGGTGAGCCTCTTGTTCTTATCTTCTTTCTAAAAGGAAAAAATTCTTACTTGTATGATTTACATAGATACTTGTATAATTTTCTTACTTTTATTATTGTTTGTTATTATATAGTGCAATGGTTTTGGTATCTGCCCCCGTCGGCCCTCGTCCTGTCTATGATTCGGATGTGGTATATATTATATTTTATAACTATTTGGTTCATTTGTTGTTTATGACAATTATGCCGACCAACGTGACATAGATTTTTTTTATCTAGGAGGTATGTGAACCGGAAATTCCAACCGACCCTTTTGTCGAGAGGTTAAATTTAGTTGAAGAACAAAACAATTACTTGAAGGAAAAATTGAAAAAAATTGAGGAGGAGAAGATGATATTGGAGTTGCATGTTGCGGATGTCGTCGATGATCACAAGATCAAGATGGATGCAATGCGCTTCAAGATTAGAAAGTATAGAAAATATGCCATTCATACCGAGGCTTGGTATCATTATGCCGTTGGATCAATTGTTACCTTGGTTGCGATTATGATCGCATTTGTTGTTGCATTGAAATGTTTTACATAGTTTCAATAATGTATGGTTTAATTAGATGCTCTGAAGAGCTATATGTTGTTCAATGAGAACTATGTATGTACTTTGGTTTTAATGTGATGATGAACTTCTATTAATTTGGTCACTTATCTGTTCATGATGTTTTGTAATGGTTTTTGACACACTTAATTATATATAATGCACGCAGATGAACCGGCAATGGATGTACGGTGACAGACGCACCTCCGAGTATATTAAGGGCGTGCATAATTTTCTCAAAGTGGCTGAGGCAAACAAGCAGAATGGTTTTATGTGTTGTCCATGCCCTATATGTGGGAATACGAAGTCTTACTCTGACCGGAAAATCCTTCACACCCACCTGCTTTATAAGGGTTTCATGCCACACTATAATGTTTGGACCAGGCACAGAGAAATAGGGGTTATGATGGAAGACAGCGAAGAAGAAGAGGACGATGACAACTATGTGCCCCCTGAATACGATGATGCTGCAACGGGGGAAGCTGAAGATCAAGAGGAACCAGACGATGTGCCCGATGATGATCTCCACCGGGTCATTGTTGATGCAAGGAGACAGTGCGAAAGTGAAAAGGAGAAGCTGAAATTCGATCGCATATTAGAGGATCACCAAAAAGGGTTGTACCCCAATTGCGAAGATGGCAACACAAAGCTCGGTACCGTACTAGAATTGCTGCAGTGGAAGGCAGAGAATGTTGTGCCTGACAAAGGATTTGAGAAGCTACTGAAAATATTGAAGAAGAAGCTTCCAAAGGATAACGAATTGCCCGATAGTACGTACGCAGCAAAGAAGGTCGTATGCCCTCTAGGATTGGAGGTGCAGAAGATACATGCATGCCCTAATGACTGCATGTAGGGTAACGCAGCAGAAAACAAAAAATTTCTGACCTACGCACCAGCCCAGGACCACTATGGAGACTGCATACAAGGTTTGATCATTTTCGTTACCGACTCGAAGCGCAGCGGAAGTAGAGTCGATGACGATCGGCGGTGCAGATCCCCGCAGCTAGGATTTACAACCTCCCAACCGCGAGGATGTATACCCTCGTCTTCCCTTCGCACAGCCCTCTGGGAGGCGGTCGAACAGTCCCCCGAACGGTGTCGCAGACAGCCCTTCGGGAGGACCTTTGAAACTCGAACGGTCACTCGGACAGCCCTTCGGGAGGACTCATAGAACTTGGACCGTCACTTGGACAGCCCTTCGGGAGGCACTCACGAATAGCCCCTCGAGCACTAAGATCGAAACTATGACCTCTCTACAGAGTTGCACACATACGGTGTCATCTATCCGGCAGGGCTTCGCCATCCAGAACTAGTTCCCACCGGAACCCAGACAGCCTTTCGGCTCTGCAAAACTATTTTGCAGGGAGGGAGAGAGAAGCCAGATCATGCAATGGTACTTGTATGTGAGAAGGAGTGAGTGTGGAGGGCTGCCCCTCCACCTCTATTTATAGGAAATCCCAAGGGGTAGGGTGGTTTTACAAGAAAACCCAAAAGCACATGAATGAAGTCCTTCCACAAGGACCCAAATGTGAAACCAAGGCACAAGAGGGGGCTCCAAGGAGGAGCCCCCATGTGGCCGGCCACACCTAGGAGGGGGCCCCCCAAGGGAGCCTCATCCATCCATGTCACCCCCCAAAAAACATCTTGGGACAAAACCCAAAATAATGGCTTTCCAAAAAGTAACCCAAAAAGCACTTTCACTATTCATGATGACATTTTTCAGCGTCCGTTCGAACTGAAAATATTTATGTGGGCTTAGAACATTTCCAGTACCCACTAAAATAATTTTCAACGCGTTCTGGAACAATTCCAGTTTAGTGATTTCATCTGCGAAAAGCATCTGAAGCGGTTCCGGCAGCTCCGGAACATTTCCGGTTTTTCTTCCAGAAAATTCCCAAAAGTTTCCAGAATGATTCTGGCACCCTCCAAGAATTATCAGGCATGTGCCGAAACCAATTTGACTTAATGGAATACCCCGAAACAACTTTTCAGTTTCACCGAAACTCATCCGGTGTTCTCTCTGCGGAACTTTTCCGCTGTCCGAAACTTTTTCGGTGTCCGAAACTTTTTCGGTGATTTTCTCTCAGACTCCCTGTCTAGTATTCAGCAGATAGATGACCCTTAAGCGTGTGACCCTATAGGTTCGGTGAAGTATAGACAGGACACGGAACCCCTTCCGATCAATGATCAACATCGGAGCCGTGGACACCCATATTGACCCCTATACCCACACGAATGAATATTCGAGTGAACCTCCAGTTGCCGTGTGCTATTCCTGTTGCTTCACGATATGTTACAAATACCCGAGGTGAGACATGTTGGCATGCCCGTGGATCAACAACTTGTCCACTGTGCTAGTTTCCTCGTTACCGGTATTGTTCTCTTTTCTCGTTACCGTGTTCCGGCATCCCCGTGATCAAATCACAAAGTGTCTGGCCAGACGATGATGGATACCGTAACACCGAGAGGGCCCAGTGATATCTCTCCATCGTCGGAGGAGCAAATCCCAATCTTGAGCTATCAAGTTACTTGACATACTTTTCCATGAACCCGTAAGCCGCCGTAATAGCCACCCATTTACGGATGACGTTTAACAAACCCCAAAGTTCATGAAGCAAGCATGAAGAAACACGATACTCTCATGGTCTAAGGAATCATGCAAACATTAACCATCTCTGTGTTATTAACCATTAACTTGTGACGAATGTAACTCATAGCATAACATCAATCGGGTCGATTCAACACAAATGTTCTTCTAACATTGTGCCCTCAAAGTTGCTGGCATAGACATGCCCATGATCAGGAAAACAGGACCATCATGCAACACTTGACCTAGTCTTAGAGGCTAGACTAGGAATACATTTTACCGTTTATTATTCCACACGTGCATATGAGTCTTCCTCCGAGCCTCGTGGTTATTGTAGACTCGAGAACCATAGCAGTTATAGCATGGAACATAAACCTAATTATGAGCATGGAGATAAATAATAACATTTATTATTGCCTCTAGGGCATATCTCCTACAAACTCCCACTTGCACTAGAGTCAATAATCTAGTTAATGTTAATGCACTTCACACCTGTGGCACACCGGTGTAAATATGCTTCGCTTGTGGTATAGCCTGATGTCCAACGGATCTGACGACTTCATCTCTATGTGTATCTTTTCATATCCTCGTGTTTTCACGCTTTCAAAAAATACATATTTTGTGTGGACTTGGCTTTGTATGTATGTGAATCACAGGTCGAACCTTGATTCCTCAGACTGAGTTATGGAGCAACTACCCGCAGTAGTGTCCCATTGACAAAAGCCATCTTGGAACCATACTAAGTTCATGAATGAACTATATGATTCAACATCTTCTTTGTCGCTTTAAAAGCGGCAACATACTTCGCCTCTGTTATAGAATTCGCCACAGTAACTTGTTTGAACAAATTCCAACTAACTGTGCCACCAGATTGTGTGTTACACAAAACCCTCAATTTAAATCGAAAATCGCATGGAGCATGGATGAAGACTGTATCGATGTAACCTTTTTCAACGAACTCTTCATGATCTCCGCTTGCGAGAAAACATGTCATCAGTGCTATTATAGTACTCAATGACCCTTTTTCACTGTTGTCCCATGATCAGTACTTTTGATCACTTTGGTATCTATACTCGCAACAACTTTGGGAGTATTGGACATATCTGGTTTGTTTTTACATACCATGGAATACATGATTAATCCAAACACAAGAGTGTGTGGAATCTCCATCATGTATTTTGCTCATCAGTGTTTTGGGACACCGAGTCTTGCAAAAACTCTTTCCATGTGACTTCGGCAAGAATCACTCCTTGATGTTTTTAATGCTAAAAGGTTTTAGCATCTTGTCAATATGTATCTTTGCTCAGCCCCATTAGGTAAATCTATCTCCATAGATCATCATGCCTAATATAAAGGCTATTTAGCCCAAGCACTTCATCGAAAAACTATTTTCAAATGAAGTCCTAATTCGTGTCAAGAAATTTATTTCCAATTAACAATGTGTCAAGCACACAATGTTTTTTAGAAATTTATTATGCTCCCACTTACTTTCTTGAATCACAAGCATCTTCGTTACCCATTGATGAAGTCAAACCCTTTTGACCATTTCATCAAAACACGAAGATTCCAACTCCATTATGCTCTCTTCTGTCCATTGCTGGAACTCTGAAGTTTGCACACTCACTAGCATCCTCTGGAATGACAAAATACCTTGGACTGTAACACATGCAAGTCCTTGGTTTCATTTCCATCATATGGAAATCCTATTGTCATCCATGTTTTATATCTCATGACTGAAATATGTATTAATTGCAAGTTCAACCCGAACCGACTTTAAGCATCGCTACGATGAAACAACCTCATCGTAGTCAACTCCTTGAACTTGTTATTGCAACAAGTCGAGCTTTATGGATAAAACATTTTTATCCGTATCAGTTTTAAGTTCCATAAATATTCGTTAGACTCTAAGTCTTCCGAAAGGTGTATCAAGGTTTTAATCTTGAATCACTTATATGGAAACTAACTCGGGTTGTATTGGCATTTAGCCAATTCCGGAGTCAGGGCCCATCAACGCTTCCTTGTGTATCGTAGGTATACTGTTGTCTAACAACAATATCTCGTTTGCGCACCTGAGAGGTTTGCACGAGCCTTGCCTACGTGGTTCAGCTGCAAGTTCGA